>CAOKZL010001011.1:0-444155 GCA_948472985.1 Iguana delicatissima | reverse complement strand
ATTTGTATGGCTGCATATTGCAAATTGTATGTCAATGCATTATGTGCCTTTGGTTGTGCAGTGTAGCAATTCTGTAAAGAGAGGGTGTAGCGCAAACAAGGCATTACTCCATGAGTGTAAAGTTCTGCTACATCTCCTTGATGCAAGATCTCAGCCAATATTATTTTTAAAAAACATACCTCTGCACAAAAGTAATTCAGCTAGCTGTGTTGTCTTGTTGGTCAAGAACCCTTGAAAAATCACCTTGCACCAATTGGACTGGATTTCCACTCCCCTTCCTCTGCATTTGGGCTCAGTTGCAAGCTTCTTGTTCATCTCTAACCTATTGTCCAGAAGCTAAGATTCATTAGTAACAGCTTTGCTTGAAACTGAGTATACATCCAGAGCTTTCTGAGAGCAACTCGCTTTTCTACCTTCCCCAGCTGATGAGGTCAACTTTACTAATCTGTTAAAAGGTGGCTCACCTCATTGTCTGTGGATATTGCAGAGCGAGAGAGAAAAGAGCAGCAGAGAAGGGCCTGGCCTAAGCCATTTTTTATGATCACATTCAATATCTGTTGAACAGCAGTCTGTTTTTTAAAAGTTCCATTCCAGACTTAGCATGGAGATCAATAAATATCATTCAGGTTGAATTTTCAGTACAGCTTATTCAACAGATTTTGTATTCCAATAGTTTAATAGCATAAGTCTTTCTAGGAATGAAGTGAAACCATGTATTGAACTTCCACTCAGTCACAAAGCAAGAGGCCGACCATGGCTAAACATGCACAGTTAAAATCCTTTTAGTCCCACTGAAATCAATGGCACTTTAGCAGTCATGCCTTATGTTGCTCTTGCTGCTTGAAGGGCATAACACGGGGCCTAAGTAAATATGATATTAATCCACTATTACCTCATATAGATAGACAGATGGGGAGAAGGAAGGAGAGAGAGTAATGATTGCAGAGAGAGGGTGACATTCCAGACTCAGAGGGAGGTGATAGACTTGTAGAATTTTAGCCCTCTGCCCCTGTGGAGAACCTAATCCAAATGTTCTTAAGCAGGAATGCCCTAATTACCAGGCGAAAACAGTATCACAGACCATTAGAATTATATTGTGCAGTATAAAATGTACCTCAGTACAAGACAAGAGCCTGTAATGGAAGTACTCCCATGAAGGCTTCTCTTCACAGTGAGCACCACTGGAACTGGAGAGGAACTGTCCAAAACACATTAAGTAAAATAGATGGTCATAAATGGGTAGCTGTCATGGGGACCTGTTAAAGTGCTCCCCTCTACATGCTGGACTTTTTGCTGCTGGATGTTAAAACCACCCCAAACATTTAAAAAAAAAAGTTACAACCAAGATTCCAATTGCTAGATAAGGACTGCAAGGCCCTGCCCCGTAATGGCTAGGTTGTTTTGTTTTTCTTTAGTAATACTGTTATGGCCAGAATTCTGTTGTTGCACTATGGGGCTGTAACTACACTGGTGTAGGTAGTGGCACAGTGGCAGGATAGAGAAAGCTACGGCCCAGTGGCAGTGAGGGAAGGTAAGCCTTACAAAAGTGCAACTCCTAGGGCTGTCAACGCTATTGTACTGCACCAACAAAATTGCAGTTTATGTATACCAAACTTAATTGGTTACATATGTCAAAACAGATTCACTGTATGGCATTATTGGGGCCTTTTCTGATTGGCTGAGGTAAACTGTGAGGGGAAACCAACATGGCATCTGAATAGCAGGAAAAAATGGGGTATAAATGGCTATGAAGAGCTAAGGAAAACACATTTTCCAGCTGGGCGGGGTTACCCTAATATATCCAGTTCAGCCCTAATAAATTAATAAATAAATAAAGTTTAACTAGCTAACTAACTAACTAAATAAAGGCCATTTCCACACTGCACTGTTATAGTGCTATTATTCTACTTTCAACATCCTATGGAATTCTGGGGTTTGTGGTTTACCGAGGCCCAAGAGCTCTCTGACTGAGAATTCTAAAGGCACCTCCCTCAGCTACCAACCCCAGGATTCCATAGGATGTTGCAAGTGGAATAATAGCATTATAACAGTGTACTGTCGAAATGGCCAAAGACCAAACTAGACAAGACTTTATTTAGGTCTGTTTGGGTGGCTGGTTTTTCTTAAAATAACTGGGATAAAAAAGCTGGCCTTGATTGGAACAAAGACGTGGGAGACATTCACTCTTTGCCCCCTCCAGTGTTCCAAACAAAATATTTCTTGTGTTTGATATTGATAATAAGAGAAAAGGACCTGTTGACACAGCAGGGGGAAGTCCAATTTGGCCCATGAAAATATTGCAAGCTCTCTATTCTTACACCATTATTCTGATCCACCATTCCCCCAATTCAGGACTCCGTTCTTTCTTTCTTTCTTTCTTTTTTTAATCAGCTAGACAAAGGCTAAAGTTGTGAATAATGGCATGTCTAGTTTGGCCCTAAGTAGCATCTTAGAAAGACATATAAGAAATAAATGTTCCCATCTTTCTCTTTGTTTCTGACTAACCATGATGGATTGCTTTATTTACTGATTAATCTTTCTAGGGATTCTATTTCCTAGGGCACCATGGCCTAGCCAGGTCAGTTCCTTCTGATACATTCAAAACAAATGTCCTTGAAAGAGCTCTTGACAACAGATGTCCTTGCCATTAGTCTTGTTTTGTGAATGTCAGAACCAGATTGACACAAATCTTTATACCAGTGACCCTTAGCAGCCATTTGGTTAATGGCTGGCTATGCTACCCTTCATGCTTGAACATCTGTCACACTAGTATAGTGCACTTCTACCTCAGTTGTATGGTGCTGTGAAGAAAGGAAGGCAGATGCTTCCTAGTCTTCAGAGCTAAAATTGCCACAGAACAGACAATTTTGCCAACTACCTTTCTCAGGATGTGTTTGGTTCTGAGGACAACTTAAAGGAATAGTCAGCTTGGAAACTGCACTCTTCTTTCTCAGATGGTTATCACAAAGAAACTGTCTACATGCCACAGCATTTGCTTTGGGTTTGTTGGGTTTTTTTACTCTCACAACCGTGCTGCTGATGCAATTTACACTGGTGTAGTTATACCAGTGCTGAAATATATATCAATCTCAATTTATGATTCCAGATCAAAGGGATAATTTAGAAGAGATTTATGAAAATGGATTGTTAAGGGGAAAACTCAGAGATTAAACTTTCCCCCAGGTGTGTTATAATTTTCCATTCTGCAATCCACTAGGTAATATGGCTACAACTTTGTCAGAAATTCAGATGTTTAAGTAAAGAGAACTTGGGAGCTTAGCTTTCATCACTCACATGAAAGTTTGTCTCAAACTCAGGTGCTTTCAGTGCTGATCTGAATGTTGAATATATCATTAGGATATCAAAAGTAAGCAAGATATTATGAAAAGAAGGAAATTTCCTAATTTTTCCATTAATTTTTTATTTACTCAAGATGAAAAATACCAACACAAACCAAACCAGCAGAACAACAATTCATACAGATTTCAATGTCCTAACCTACACATACATAAAACAAAAACTAACAGAACATAACTAAAAATTGGTCCCTGCCCTTTTTGCAAATAGATCATATTGTTTAAGTATTCACACCTAACTATTGAATCATTCATTTTATGAAACCGCCTTAATTTTTAAGGAACTTAGAAAGGTGCCTTATATCACTCAGACCACTGGTACGTCTAGCTTAGTATTTCCTACATTTACTAGCATATAGCTTTTCCCTGAGGTCTAAATTATGAAACGGTCCCATTGAATCAATTGGATTTATGCAAATATTGAGTTACCATCCGGCAATTGACTTAATAGATCCACATTCTCTAGCTTGGACCAGCAACTGGACTTTAGGCCCAGGTTTTTTAACAGCCTTTCTGACAGCGACCCTCATGGAAATAAACATGGAACTAAACATGACACTCTGTGCAAATGATGTGCTTTAAGACTCTTCATAGTCAGGTGGTGGCAAGAGAACAGCCTGACTGCTAACTGTTTGAATTCTGGATTGAAGAAAGATGGAATCCCAAGATTTGTTTTTAAACAACTCTTGTTTGAGATCTGTTGATTGAGAGATTAGGAACTTCCAAATATGACAAAGAGACAGTGAGCAGATTTGACAGAAGACTTGAGACAGGAGATTGATGGGTTTATAACAGAACTGTTGGGGACACAGTGCAAGTGGGAGAGAAATATGGGGCTAATTCAGAAATGATTGATAGTGGAAACTGTATGGATAAACAAATTCAAGTTGACTCAATGGAGGGATTACTCTGCAAAACTGAGGAGAAGAGGGACCAAGTAGTACTGGATTATAAAATGGGAATTACAGTGCAAGGAAGGAGAAAAAGAAGGCTAATCTGGAAGTGATGTCTAAGGAATTTATACCAATGGAAAAACAAACTCATGGGGTAGAGTTGAAGGCTTTCACGGCCAGAATCCATTGGTTCTTGTGGGTTTTTCAGGCTTTGAGACCGTGTTCTGGTTGTATTTTCTCCTGACGTTTCGCCTGCATCTGTGGCTGGCATCTTCAGAGGAATGGTGAATTGGAAGTGGAGTGGAGAATATACATGCCAGTCTCCTCCTCCAGAGGGGAGGGAGCAAGTAGCATAATAGTCCTATTGTGTGTATTGAATACTTGTTCCTAGGGGGAGCCCAGGTGGGGCTCGTTAGGGTTCGTTAGTATCTTTTGTGTTTTGATTTTGGTGTTTTTCAATACTGGCAGCCAAATTTCGTTGACCTTCCAAGTCTTCCTCTTTCCTGTTAAAATTATCCAAGTGTTTGTGGATTTCAGTGGCCTCTCTGTGTAGCCTGACCTAGTAGTTGTTAGAATGGTCCAGAATTTCTGTGCTTTCAAATAACATTCTGTGTCTGGGTTGGTTTATAGTGTGTTCTGCTACTGCTGACTTTTCTGGCTGGATCAGCCTGCAGTATCTTTCATGCATGAATGCAGTATCTTTTGTGCACGAATCAAAGAACACGAAAGATACTGCAGGCTGATCCAGCCAGAAAAGTCAGCAGTAGCAGGACACACTATAAACCAACTCGGACACAGAATGTTATTTGAAAGCACAGAAATTCTGGACCATTCTAACAACTACCAGGTCAGGCTACACAGAGAGACCATTGAAATCCACAAACACTTGGATAATTTTAACAGGAAAGAGGAGACTCGGAAGGTCAACGAAATTTGGCTGCCAGTATTGAAAAACACCAAAATCAAAACACAAAAGATACTAACAAGCCCTAATGAGCCCCTCCTGGGCTCAGGGAGTCTCCCTCCAGGAACAAGTATTCAATACACACAATAGGACAATTAAGCTAATTGCTCCCTCCCGTCTGGAGGAGGAGACTGGCATATATATTCTCCACTCCACCATTCCTCTGAAGGTGCCAGCCACAGATATAGGCAAAACGTCAGGAGAAAATACAACCAGAACATGGTCTCAAAGCCCGAAAAACCCACAAGAACCAAACTCATGAGGATTTAATGAAAGGACTGGCCTGAAAGTAGAGGAGGAATGAGAAATAAAGGTACACTGTCTCCAGATTATTCTTTTAAAGCAGAAAATTGGAAAGAGAAGGAAATAATAGCAAGACATAAAGAAAAGAATTTGAGGAGATTGCAAGGAGAAAGGTCATCGTTAAGACAGAGGAAGAACAAAGCAGGAGTTAAAATCAAAATGAAAAGAGGAAATAATGCCTGGTTGAAACAAGGTTATGAGATTTGGTTACAGATATAAAACAATGAAGATTGGACATGGATATGATCTTGAAGAGAATTCTATACGACTATGAAATTTCCTAGAAAGATTGGAGTTTAAATATCACTGAAATTCTAGAATTATAAAAGAGTTTAAAGATTGAATGGATTTAGTGATGTAAGAGATATACAGATATCTTTAGCAAGTAACTTAGTTAGGAAGTTGTTATTGAAAGTAAGAAAATAGAATACTACTTATCATAGGGTAACATGATATAACGGCTAAAATATTAATTGATATTTTAACCCTAGATATGTCAACCTTGAGAAGGAGGAAAATATTTTTAACTGTGGAGAAATAAGGTGATGGGGATAGAAAGAAAAGACTGTTGGGTTTTTATTCAGAGATGCTTGAAATAATTTGAATATTATATAGTATTGAAAAGAAGATTGGAAATAATCTTTTTCTTTATTTGCTAATCTTTTATTTTTATTTTCTTTCTTTTGTTTGTTTCTTTTTGTGTATTTGTAGAATTTAATGCATTAGAAAACTTTCAACAAGAATATTTTTTAAAAAGAACACTAAACAAAAGAGAGAAGAAAAAGACAAAGCCATCAGGTAAAAAGAGGTTCCACGTATATATAGATTAGATATATAAAACTAAGATATTTTTGCAAGTGCAGTGTTCCCTTGCTACCATCACCACCACCAACCAACCTCTATGGCCACAATTCATTACATTTATATCCCACTTTTCTCCAACAAGCTGAAGGTGGTATATATGACTTTCCTTTTTAATACTTTATCATTATAGCAGCCCTGAACAGTAGATCAGATTGAGTGAAGCTGACTCACCCAGGACTATTCATTTAGTTTCAAGTGTTGCCCCCTTGGTAAACCCTGTCCCGGGGTCTACAACTTTGACATAAAATTAATCTAACCCACCAGAGAGGTCACCCGAATGCACACGTAGGCAATAATGGTCATACGATCGAACAAACCAGGTCAGGCCAGTAAAATCCTCAGTCACGTAGCCACAGGAGATCTCATGTTGTGATAACCCATGATGGACAAAAGGTCCTTAACCTTTAAGGAGTCCACTTTAAGGGAGTAAAAGTGTTCCCGGAAAGTTGGGCACTGGAAGCCATAAAACCTTATCAAATCGAACTCCAGAAACTCACACTGCAGCCCCAAAGTGGAGGAAGATCCTGTTACTGGGATGACAACTTGTTATCTTCTGAGAAATGCCAGGTGTGGAGTTTTTCTTTTCTGTCCCTGTTTGTTTTCCCTGGGAAAGGATTTGCCTTCAAAGTAAATTTGTCCTATAAATAGTCCGTGTTTTGGGGCTAGTTAGGCAAGAGAGAAAGGCAAGAGACGAGGCAAAGAGAAGAAGTATGATGCCTCCTGGTCATACCAACCGACTGGTCCCCCCTCCCAACAGCTGTGTGATCTCCTCAGTGTCTCTTCGCTGAGCTGCTGTTCTATCTCTGCTTCCTGAACCAAGGATTTCAGGAAGAGGTGCAGTATTATCCAAGCTGCAAATCCCTCAACAATCTCTCTATCTTATTTCCACTCTTTATTTCTTTTAGCCCTTGGATGCGTGTGTGCGTGTTTGCATTAGTGTGAACTATTACTATTCAATAAAGTCGTTCATTAGACCTTTTTCTGTGATTTCTGAGCCTGAACCCGTAAACATTGGGTAAAAGATCCTTAATTACCCTGCCCTCTTTTCATTGCTAAAGCAGTGTTCATAGCTAATTTTCCCCACAAGTGATAATTTTGACAGGCGTTGGGAATCCCCCTAAGGGACCCCCAGCAAGCAGGGTAACAAGAGGAACAGAAGGAAGAGATTCTAATCTGAATTTCCTTATTCCCAGTCCAACACTCTAAGTACTACATCCCACTGGCTATACAAATGAGCTCATGTCTAAAAGTATGGGATCTGATTTGATTCTTTCTTTCAAGTGCACAAAAGTATCTAGAGCATGTTCAGGTCATCAAGAAAGAATATAATGATCTTCCTGTGAGAAGAGAATGATTATTTGCCATCCCTCATGAGTGTCAGCATTAAATGAAAGAGTCTGCAAAATACCTATCTAGTACCAGCTTAGACAAGCCATGACCTTAAGACAGGACTTGAAGGACACGGAGTGAATACTTGTAATTAGCATTCAGTTCTCCTTCTTCAATATGAAAAGTGATTCATTGATAATAGACTCACTTCATGCTCATTTTGAGGATGCAAAGGAAACTGCAGGGCACACTTTAATGTGCTAAGTTCAGGGATAGCTAGTCTCAGTCTCCTCTTGCTTTGGATGAGCTACTATCATGCTTAATAATAGGTGAGAAGAACTTAGTGAGACAGTCTCCAAAAATGTGTGTCAGTACTGAATAACAGAACTGCTGGCTTTTATGTTAATAAAAAGGCATTCTAGAAAAAGTTAAGCAACCATGGCAAGTACATTTCCCATTAAAAGACTGACAAAAATTGTTCTAACAGAAGTCAAGTAGAACAGAGATTTTGCCATCTGAGAACGTCCCTTGAATAGATTCTTGTGACATTTGGAGGAGGGGGGTGTACTGCTGACTTGTAAACTTTAAATAGATAAATAACCCTAGGAATTAAGCAAACAAACAGAAGCTTTTTCTCTCACTAGATCTTCATGTCAGGATTGCTGCTCCCCTGTAGAATGTTGGATTGTTACACTCAGCTTGTAGAGGCAGAAGAGACCTGCCAGGAGAGGGAAATTTGGCAACAAGAAAAAGTTTTGTTGCCTTTATGAAGCACAAATGGAACTTGCAACAAACTGTTAATAGTATTCTATCACCTACAAAAAGGAGTACTCCTGTTCAGGATCCCAGCCAGCCAGCCAGCCAGCCAGCCAGCCAGCCAGCCAGCCAGCCAACCATGTCTTTCTTTGCTATGCTATAAGCTGTAAGAGACTTGGCCAGTCTTCTTTTCCCCCTTTCCAACCAAATGTGCCTGTCCTCAATGGATTGTATTGTGGGTAGAGGAAAGGTGCCCACTTAGTATTTAATTTAATTTAATTTAATTTAATTTTAAAAAAATTAATTGTACATCCGTAACTCTAAGCACTTTTGAGAACTACAGCCTCCCAAATTTCCCCAGTTATTCTTGGTCAGTGGTTCCCATTCTAGAAGTTGTAGTCCAAGAAAAAGAATTTTCCCCAAGTTCTGCTTGTATCTTATTAACACTTGCCCCCTGACTGTGCTGTTAGGATCTGACTTGGGGAGAGAGATGTTAATAGCTATTCAGACCCATATTTTTCATTAAATGAGAACAGGTGAAATTTCTCCTCAGTTCTAACAGGAGGACATACCATGGAAATACTTATAAAATCAAATCAATCAATCAATAAATAAAGCATCAGTAACCATAAAAGTAACATTTCACATTCCTACGCCTTAGTCTAGAGATTTATTCAGAAGTTGTGTCCATCTGTCTGTCTGTCTGTGTGAAGAGAGAAAGAGAGAGAGATGCTCCTCTAACTAGAGTGCTTTCCAAGTCCTGCTAGTTTGTATTGACCATGATGGGAGAGCAGGGAGGGCAATTTTTCTCCTTTTTATTCCTGAAAGCTATTTTAAATCTTCCCCTTTGATTTCAAAAGAAGCAAAATTAAGAACATAAGGAGATCTGTACCATATTAAACTGATAGCCAGTCCAGAATTCTATTTTCACAATAGCCAGCCAGGAAATGAGTGAAATGACAACTTCCCATTCATGTTCCCCAGCAACCAGTACTGAGAGGCATACTACCTTGAACACTGGAGATAATATATTGCCATCATGGCTGGTAGCTCTCAGGGTTGTCAGATGTCAGAGCCTGGATATCTTCTAGTCCTCAGGATAAGGGGAGAAATTTCAAGGTGAGATCTCTGCCTTGAAAAATGTGTGCAAATCAAAAACATCTAATGAGGAAAATAGATATATATTTTCCTCAGATGTTTTTGATTTGAATGGCATATTCTTGGCAACTGAGGTTGATGCTTAACATGTAGCTGTGGTTGATGCTTAATGTATTGTGCTTAATGATATCACCAGAGGCTGACCTTTCTAACACAATTGTTATAACATCACCTGGCCTTCCTTGTCTGGCATCACAAAGGGTCATCTCCACGTGCCTCTTCACATTAAATAATTATAGCGGTATTATTCCATGTTAACTGATTCCATCCTATAGAATGCTGGGACTGGCAGTGTAGGGAGCAGTGTTTAGAATTCTCATCGAGAGACTCTAGTACCTGACAAAATTGCAAACCGTGAATCTCAAGATTCCATAAAATGGAACCATGACAGAAAAAACGAAATAATACCGTTATAATTGTGTAGTGTGGATGGGCTCCTCATTACAGGGTTTGCATCTGACACCTCAGGGCCTGGAATAGTCCTGACCTGATCACCCTAGTAGTCATAGATGTCTTTATGGAATTGTCTAACCACCACCACCCCTTTAAAGCTATCACTGTTGGTGGACATCAACAATACATTTTGTGATGTTGACTTTGACAGTTTGAGATTGCAAAATTCTTTTCATCTGTCCTGAAATCTCCCACCATTCATATTCAGTGGACGGTCCCTGTTCCTAGCATTATGGGAAGGGGACAAAAGTTTCTCTCTGGCTACTTTCTGCATACTATATACTTATATTGAATCCTCACTAACTAGCCTTTTTTCCCCCAATAAAAGAACCCAAGTATTACAACCTTTCCTCACAGCTGAGTTGTCCCAGTCAGTTATTATTGTTGCTCTTTTCCACACTTTCTCATTATCTCCATATCCATCATCCTTTTTGATGTGCAGTGACCAGAACTGTACACAGAACCATTTATGCCACAGATTTTGTTTTCAAAGGCACTGTTGATTGTGGTAGTTTTATTTTTTATTCCTTTTCCAACAGCTCTCAACATTCACTTTTTTTTTTCTCACAGCAAATGCGTATTGGGTCAATAGTTTCATTGAACTATTCTCTACTACTCCAAGATCTCTTTTCCAACCATCATCACCAGCTAGTCTTCATCTAGTGTGGGGGAGAGTTGCCTCAGTTCATATTAAATTGTGTTTGCATGATAATGCCTATTCCCACAGTTTGGAGCTTTTTGCTGTTTATCATGACCAACCTAAACAATTACATATTGTCAAACATTTCACAGATGAAAATTATGCCATGTTGGCCAAGCAAAATCAGAGTGTTTCAAGATGGCAAAAATTATTAATGAGGAAGTGCAAACTAGCTAGAAGAGACAGCAGCAGTTAGCTTCTGCCTAAGCCTACTGCCAAGGACTAGATTTCACACCCTCATTTTCCTTCCTTCACTCCCTCTGAGTTGAGTGCAAACTATTTGGCATTTTGAACTCAGTTTGCACCAAATGAAGTAAGCCCAGGACAAAGGGGGAAAGTGGGAGAAGAGGGAAACTGGAGCATTATAAGAGACACTAAAACAGTGGTATGACATTGCCCCTGCCAAATTGGGAGAGTTGGCAGATATGCAACTAGGTGTTGTCAACAAACCTGATGGCTTTAACTAACGCTGTCCCTTGTAGGTTAACATAGTGGAGGGGCCAAATCCTGAAACCTCTTAAGGGATCCAAGCAGCCTTGGACCCCAACTCCAAAACTGTCTCCCAGCTGTCTGCACATGACCTCACTTCCCCCACTCCGACCAGCCAGCACGTCTACAGTAAATCACAACCTGGAGAATAGGTTTATGGCAGACCTAAAGGGGGGCTTCTAAGGCAAATTTGCTGCTACCAAGACAGTACATCTCCCTCTGTCATAAAGTCCTCCAGCCAGAACTGATGGCACTGGTTTGGGATGCTCTCACAGACATATTGATTTAGCTGGATTGTGGAGGCATTTGTACACCACTATCCTACAAATGCCCACACCAAATCTACTGCAGGAAGAAAATCAATATTTAAGGTCCATTTTCTATAGCAAAGCTGCTAATCCTGCAGGAAAGCATTGACCTATGTCCAATTAGTTCCCCCCATTGCCCTTTTCCAAAGCAGCTGGAAAAGCCATTACACTTGACGGCAATCAAAGAGAAGCAGTGGTGCTGATCCTACTAACATTGAGAAAAAAAATCTTTCATTAAGCAATTTAACTGCGTAAGGGCTAAAAATTGCTTCTCTATCAAACGAATTGCATGGCAAGATTTTAATTAAAGTGAATTAATATGGTATTTTCATTAATAATACAATAAAAGGAAGAAAATCATATGAAAGGAATTTAAGGGAGGAAAATACCCCTTGATTCTCTCTTTGCCTGACTAATTCTCATTTTTCTTCCATAAACCTTTTGTTACTCAATGTAAATAGTTGATTAAAAATCCTCTAAAGAATTAACAGATGAACAGGCTTTCATAATTGCTCGGAAATCCATCTTCTCTAGTGTTGTCATTTTTTTTTCTGTATTTGGTTTTGTTTTCTGTTGCTGTTGACCATATTAAAGCAAAGACCGTAGTCCTACAAACACTTACTCTATAAGCAAAGGGGTCTTGTAGCACCTTTGAGACTGAAAGAAAGAGGTTGAGGGCACAAGCTTTCATAGACTTCAGTCTGCTTCATCAGGTGCATGGAGTGAAGGGCCTAGGAAGAGACCTTTATAGCTATGAAGAGCGACTGGCTAGTCTGAAGTCATCCAATGAGTTTAATGGCATAATGGGGACTTGAAGCTGTATCCAACACTTCAAACTACTACAGCACAGTAATTCCCTAATCAAAGGCAATTATTTGTGCCCACCCGTTATGTAGCAAAGCAATGCATTTCTCCAATGGTCAGAAATGCAAGATGTACCTGTAGTTATATACCTGCGTTGTAACAGAATTGCCAGACTGAAAACTGGTGAGAGTTCCTATGTCTTTAATGGTTGTATAAAGAAGGGAATTTCAGCAGGTATTGGTTATCATGCAACCAGGTAAAAAGCAACACTTTCTGAAATTCTTTATTCTACACAACCACTACAGGCAGAGGAGCAGTCTCTAGTTTTCATTCTGGTAACCCTAGAGGACAATCTCTTCTTTGCAGAGCTCACTGGCTGGACTAGGGCATTTCTCAAACTTTATTCCTGAATATATTTAGAACTATTTTTGGCTCGTTTGCAGCCTTTCCTTTGATCTAAACCTAATCCTGTCCTCCCATCTAAGTCAATATTCTATTGGCAGGTCTGGCTACTTAAAATACAATCTCCTTTTCACTGAGTCAGCAACAGTACTTAAGCTTTTTCTAGCTATTCATTCTTAGATGGAAACTTCAAAAGATTCTCAAGATAGTTCTTTACCCACCGGAGTTTATGACATCATGTGCTACAAAGGTTTTTCCTTTCTTGGATAAAGAGTTAAATAAATGTGGCTTGGGTCTTCTGCACTTTTGACTGCTTGACTGACCAGTTTCCATGGATACCTCTTACTGACAGCTTTTGCCTAGCTCTCAGATGCAGAGATCATTTTGATTTCCAGGAACAATAAAGGTATAGATTGTGTGTAACCCAGCTATGACACAACCAAGACTCCCACAAAAAAGCAGGTTTCTAAGAAACTATGCCATAATTATTCTTATTATTTTATTTATTTATACTTCGCCTTTCTCCCAACAGTGGGAGGTTCTATGGTTCTACTGACCTTATCAAGGGAGATATGATCCTTCAAATAACCTAGTGATTATGACACATAAAGGACAAATTCAGATCATTTAAATTGGGAGTAGGCAACTTGGCACCTTCCAGATGTTTGGGGTCTTTGATTATTGTCATGCTGAACAGAGGCTTATAGGATTTGTTGTCCTTCCCTCAACTAGCCTGTTTAGGTCAAGCCTAGGAAATCCATTATCTTCCATATATTACAGTCAGCCCTCCACACTTGTGGGTTTCACTTTTGCGGATTTGATTATTCATGGATTATTTGCTGTCACCTCTGCTGCCTCCCTATGCCATTTTTCATAGGGACTGCAAGCCTCGTGAGACTGAGAAACTGTTAAAGAGGCTTGTAAGTAACTTGCAAGTCCCTATTAAAAATGGTGGAAGGCAGCAGTGGAGGTGGCAGTAAGCCCCACTAGCCAGCCACTTCTGTGGTGGGAGTGTTGCATGGAAACCATATTCCACACTTCCTTCACTCTTGTCTAAGAGGTCAGCCAAACTGGGACTGGATGTCATGGTTTGAGTGGGCTGAAAACTGGAGGGTTACAAATGAGTAAGTCTTTGTGTTGTGCCCACTCTATGCCTGGTTTTCCCTCTTTGTCAAATCTGTACACTACTGTTACACTGTATCTGGTGATATAGCTGATTGTTGGCACCACTCTTCTAGCCTATGATAATAGAGAAGGGCTTTATAACAATGTGAAACTGTAAATCAGATTGTACAACCACAACCATTGTTGTATCACTCCAGGCTGCTTTGCTAGCACAGTAGGCAATACAGGCAGTCTGCAAAAGACAGTACAGTATAGCAATATTGAAATATTCCGTACTATATATATGATGCAATTAAAATTCAAAGCCTATTTTTGTATCTACTTTTCACAGTTGTGCTATCATAAACTAATATCATATAATCATCTATTTCTATGATCACAGGTTAGTGTAATCTTTGTTATCTGGCTTCTTTTTAACTGGAACTTTGATAGCAAAGTTAATAAGACTTAGGCTTTGGTCTGACTAACCACAAGGGAATCTCAAATATCTGATGTTTTAAATTGGATTAAATGGGTTGATGAGGGAAGCAGGTTCTTTCTGGAGCAGATAAACCATGGTTTCCCAAAGCAATTTTGGTAAGTGCTAAATTACATTTCTAAAGTCAGGAAACACAGGCAGATTTTTACCAGTGTACATTCATCAGCTCCAGTTCTTACAGTACCAGATGCTTTCTAGAAAGAAATTAAATATGCACTATTATGTGCCTCACACAATAAACTGTAACTCAGGAATTGAACCACGAGGAGCCAGAGCAAAAATGATCAAATGAAATCATACAGAAATTTAGAGATGCAGAAGAACAAATGTGTTCTATACCATAAAGGTGATTTGCACAGAAGAAATTGATATTTGTAAGAAATATTTTTAAAGAGGTTATTGGTCTCTTAGGCTGCAGTCCTCAAGTCAGCAATAGACAAGCTGAGGAGCTGTAAGAAGCAGTGTTAAGAGGTGCTCTATTAATAGAGTTAAATTTTGGTAGTGGACTATAACTGAGAGTGTTTTAAGAAATGTGTGACCATGCAAGTTGTTCAAGTAGCCATGTGCCTACAGGGTGACAGAGCCTGATAAGCAATTAATATGTTCCCTCTTTTTATGGTCTACTCTGTTGCTTCCTTAACTATAGAGATTCCTTCACTTCCTCCTGCACACATCTTCCTCTCTCTGCTCTTAGTTATGGAGAAACTAGGGGCTGATTTCATCTTTCTTTCTCTCATTAGAATGTAATTCTCCAAACACTAGCCTCCATATAGGCTAAAAATGGAATTCTGTTTCCAATATGCTTTGCTAGCATACCTTAAATATACTACTCACAATGTTTTGCTGATCTTAGGGATCAAAGCAGAATGTGTTAGGAAGATCAAGCTAAACTGTGGATCTAATGTATCTAATCCCAAATGCCCCCAAATTTTCCAGCCTTTCATTGGAAAACTGGCCTATAAAATAAACCTCTTTTTAATTTCTATTAGTTTCCATGGAGAAGTTAAGTATATGACATCTCTGGGATTTAAAAATGCTGAATTTGTGCTGGGTTAGGCTGAGCCCCGTAAGACTGACTCAAGATTTCCCTTGGTGTCAACCATATTAGCTTAGCTTCAGTGCTGCCTCATGGACACCTAAGTACAACTGAATATTTATTTTATTTGGGTTTTTCATTTTATTTTTATCTCACTTTTCTCCCAATATAGCACACAAAGCAGCTAACAGTGTAGGTTAAAACAAGATACAACTAAAGCAATAGATAATATAAAAGTTTTTAAGAAATATTAAATAGGCAATCCTATCAAAAACCAAGTTTACTTGGCTGGAATCCTGCATAAGGCTCCATCTCCCAATCCAAGCTGCTAAAGCCTACCTTAAAAGCCAGGCAGCTGTACTGAGCAAAGGAGTTCTGTAGCACTGGTGAGTGGGGTGAAATATGAAGCCCCCTCCTGCCTTGAAGCTGTGGTGTGACAAGGAGCTGTGACAGGATGTTGTCCTGCACCGCGGCTTGCTGGTTGGAGGAGGCTGGCTGCATCAACAGCAGTGCTGCAGAACTCCTCTTTCAGTATGGTTGTCTGGCTTTTAAGATTGGTTGGAGGGACCTTTGCAGTCATGGCCATGGTGCCTTAATCATAAATCTGAATACAAAATAGTTACAAGACCATAAGTGTAGCTTACCACATTGTAACAGCCTAAAAGGATACCTACCCATATTTAAAGCAACAGTATCTCTATTGTTTGTATCTCTTGCTTTTCTTTCTGCTCCCCCATAACTCAGAAGCAACTTTTAGAAATCTGAAACAGCCTTGCAAAAATTATTTAAAATATATGCAGTACCTTCTTTTCATGAGTGCAAAGCAGCTTACAGCATAAAGACATCATACATTATATAGAAATACATTCCTTTGAGAACTACCAAAGAATAAACAAATCAAAAATCTCAAAATGTCTATTGTGGATGAACACGAATGAAGCCAAGAAAATATAGTGCATCAACGAATTCTAGAAAGCTTTTATTATATGATATCATTAACAAAATTTCTCTACTTCAACAGCATTAATGTCCATCTCAAAAATAAATGTGCAAAAATGTGTACAACAATAATTCTAAATACATGTTATTTTATACTGAACAAATGCAATGTATGCAACTGGAAACAAATAGGAAAAGGGAAAATCCAGCAAAGACTATCCCTTTACATTTGATTTTAGCTGCAAGAGCACTGCTGTTTCCACAGTGCATCAGCAATAGTTTAGGTATGTGCTATTGCTTGTGTCTACAGTATTGTCCATTCAGATGTCATCTTTACATATCAAGCAAATAACATCCAGCTCTTCAGAAGGTCTATTACTTATATTGTATGTAAGAAAGGGCTATGAGCTAAATTCCAATATAAATGCCAGCTAGAGTTGGAGTTCTTGCTGTAGTGTGACTTCAAGTTGTTTCCAACTTGTGGCCACCATAAGGTGAACCTATCACAGGGTTTTCTAGGGCCGTGAGTGTGTGATACACCCAAGCTCACCTAGTGAGTTTTCATAAACAAGCAGGGAATCAAATGCTGGTCTCCAGGGTCATAGTCCAATGCCCCAACTACTACAGAACACTGGATCTCCCAACTATAGTAAACTCCCTGAATTAATAGCTGAATGGTATATTGGCATTTATGCAAATCCCACTGATTCAACGGGACTAGTCTAACTGGGAACAGCAATTAGATTTAGGCTTAATTTTGATCCCACTGAAATCAAGTTAATTTAGCCATGATTTCAATGAAAACTCAGTACAATTAACTTAGTGCAGTTCAGACCCTATGTCAGGATAGATCTCTTGAACTGGAGCCTTTATAGATTTGATTTGATTTTACTTTACTTCACTTTACTTGATGTATATCCTGCAATTTTCCAAAATACGACCCAAGGCATCTCACATATATCCAGCTATATCCAAACCAGTGTAAAAGCAACTAGAGCTGCTAAAGTTATGTTAAAAGAGTATTAAAACTATATTATGGACCAGGTCTTTGCCTCTTCACTCACAAGGGTGGTCTGAATCAGAATTAAACATTTCACAGGTTTTTTTTAAAAAAATTATAAATATCATATCCAGTATCAAGAAATGACAGCAAAAACTCTGGACATATGTATCTGGGAAAATTCAGTAAATTCATTCAGAGATTTGCATTCAGTTTTCATTACTGTAGAACCAAGTCACTTTTGCTTTGGTCTCAGTTCACCTCACATATGGGATGCATATCAACTAAGGTCAGAGGTCTAACATTAGTGGAAAGTTAAATGTGGGGGTACAAAAATTAAGAAAAGGGAAGAAGAAAATATGCTTCCTTCACTTCTTAGTACGGTTGCCTCTGCAGTGGTATTAGAGGAATGTGGAAATAGTATATACAGTTCACCCGCCATATATGCGAGGATTCTGTTCCAGGAACCTCCATGTAAAACAAAAAGTGTGAAGCACTGAGTCCCATTATAGTCAATGGATGCAACATGCATGTGCCTATGACAGCGTGGGTTGTGCACCTGCCGTGTCCATTGACTATAATGGGGAGTGACATTTCATGCAACCTCACATTTGTGCACGTGGAGGTTGCACAAGAAGAGGGTCCACTTCTTGTACTGAAAAAATATCCAGAGGGGAAAGCATTAAAGTCTCACCCTCGTTTGCTATTCCTCTAGTCCAGTAGTCCAGTAGTTTTTTGGCCCTCCAGATGTTTAGGACTTCAGTCTCTAGAATATCTGACCATTGGCCATGCTAGCTGGGACTTCTGAGAGTGGAAGCCCAAAACATCTGGAGGATGAAAGGTTGGGAACCACTGCTCTAGTCAAGCTTCCAAAGCTTCTTTTGCTTAAGATGGAAAGAGAGAGGAAAAGTTGCTGTTGTTGCTGCTTCTGCGTGCCTTCAAGTTGTTTCTATCATGACCATAAGGTGAACCTATCACAGGGTTTTTCTGGGGCTGACAGGATGTAATGTGCTAAAGACATGACTGGTTATTGTGAGACTTGTGATTGAAGGTGTGTCAATGTCACAGGATGTTCCTATTAACCAATTTCAAAACAGTATCACAGGCACCAGACAAAAATAGTTTCTATATTCATGTCTTTTGAAATATACAATTGAATTCAGCAGGCCTCACTTCTGACTAAACATAGATAGAGATCAGCCTGCTAAATCAAAGATATGAATTGCTTAGAAAAATTATTCATAAGGAACATTTCCATATATTTTTCTGGTGGGGAATATTCTTTTCTATAGCCTGTGTTTCATATAGTTTCTGTGACTTGAACAAGCAGTCAAATAATAGCAGTTCTGTGCAGGTCGTCCACCCAGATGACAAAGGACATGCACCACAGAAAAAGTTAATCTGGTCCACAGCTGGCTGCTACTGTTCTGAAGCAGCAGCAGCTCATTAAGAGTATGGAACTGTTAAAGATGAGGGAGTGATTTCAGTGCAGGATTCCAGAGAAACTACTACCAAAGCCGGCAGGACTCTGCACCTCGGTTCATTGTAGCATTCTCTGGACAGCTGAAAGCTTTCCGGAACTCCTCAAAATTACTCATGGCACCAATAACTCTGGAGGAGGGGGTAGGGAAGAAGAGAGAGAGAAATAATCATCTTTTAATAAAAATGTAATAAAAGTGTCACAGATTTTTCCCAGTGTCTGGATTTCTGGAGGTTTTAAGTTTATTTCTTTGCTTTTCACTTTTGAAAATAAACTGCATCTGAGCAATCATGGAACAAAGACTAACTTACACTGATACTGCTGTTCCATGCTTGAGACCAGGGATGGAAAGAATATTTGAAAATCTTCGAACACTGATTGAAAATGGGCTTCTCATCCTAGACAGGCAAGAATCTTCTCCTTTCAGGATTTACTCTTTTTTTTAATGCATGTTTTTTTTTTAAAAAAATGCAACATGAAATAATAAAAATTGTGAGGGAAAATCCACCACATATGATGGCCAAACTTTATAAGATAGTTTTGCTACAGAAGAGAGAAGATGAAACAATTAAACATACAGTGATTAAATGGGCACAAAATTTTGGCCATCAAATACAACTGGAACACTGGGAACAAAGTTGGAAATTGACCCAAAAATTCACAGCAGCTCAAAATCTAAAAGAAAACTATTTCAAGATCTTTCATAGATGGTACATGACTCCGAGTAAGTTACAAAAAAAAAAAATCTATAATTCTGGAACAGGAAAATGTTGGAAGTGTCAAGCTGAAATTGGTACAAATTATCATTTATGGTGGTCCTGTTAAAAAAGCCAAAAAGTATTGGAATGACATACACAAAACAGTAAGAGAAATCCTACAAATTGAATTTGATAAAAATCCAGAAATACATTTATTAAATATGCTTCATACAATAGCTCCAAATATAACAAAAAGCTACTCAAGGATCCTGCTCTATATGATAACTGTGGCAAGAATAGAATACGCCAAACCTTGGAAAAAAGAAGAGACACCCAAGATAGAACAATGGATTCAAAGCCTGACATAGATAAAAACAGCAGACATCTTGTCACAAAGACTTAAAGATGAGAAAATAGAAAAAGACTGGGTCCCCCTGAGCCAATTTCTTCAAAAACAAGGAACACAAAAGAAATAGACAAATACATCTACTGAATGAGAGGAGGTATAGATGTTGAAAGGGGGTAACAAATATGTGATTAATGAACAGAAGAAAGTACTATCAACTATAAGTTTCAACAAAATAGGAACAGATCGAGTATCAATAAACTAAATATACAAGGTACTAAAAAATATACTCAAGGGTACGATAGATAGGATCAAATAGGAACAAACATACATAACATTTTCTTTGCTATAGAGTTACTTATTTATGAGATATATATTAATGATTATATACTCTGGTAAAGATGCAAGGAAGATACTATGACACCAAACGAACTATAACAGATTGTATAACTGTACCTTATTTAACATGTATTTTTTTTATTTATTGAAGTGTTAATAAAAATATTTTTTTAAAAATGCATGTTTTTTGTGCAGAAAATTGTATTTTATGTGCAGAACCCACAGCATTTTCTGCACAGAAAGCACGGCACAGAAAATACAATTTCTGCTCCTGAAACTTGTTTTCTGTGCAGAAAATATGTGTCCTTTCAAAAAATTTCATCAGAAATGTTATTTTCTGCACAGAAAATGCTGCTTTCTGCACAAAATTGCAATTTTTTGCACAGAATAAATTCTGAACTGTAAATGGTCTTTGAAAACGGTGCCTTTTCAACAATTTTCTCACAGCAAAGAGAAAAATTGTAAAATTATTCATTATTGCCTCTCTGTTTCTGAGTGAAAGTCTTCTTTGCTGTACTGTTTCAAAATTGCCATCCCGATAGTAGCAGAGCATACTAGACAGATAGTGTACAGCAAAGAATAGTGGCTGAAGAATGCCTCTTGGCTATGTATAGGTTGTTTCATTGATACACCCCAGGTAACAGAATATGTTGGCAGACAAATTCTGTGCACCGTCGCAGGTTATCGTATCCTACTCTAAACTTTTAAACATTTGGAATAGGTTATGATTAGTGGTAGTTGATAACTTTACCAGAAGCACTAGACTCTAGAAGCAAACATCTGTAAGCAGTAGTTACCAGTATGTTATTGGACTGTGGTTCCCAGCATTACTCAAAACTTGCTATTCAGATTAGATGGGAGTTACAGTCCAACAATATCTTAAGAGCCACCACTTACCCATCTGTGGTCTATAGACAAATGGGTTTAACAAGTGTCGTGGTGGTCTGTTAGTTTGTTGCAGCAAAAATCAGTCTTGTGTTACTTTGAATACTAACAAGTTTCATTTTGCATGAACTTTCATGGGCTCCAGCCCACTGAGGCATCTGAAGATGGGGACTGGAGATCACAAAAGCTTATGCTTCTTAGCAAGCATTAAACTAATATGGGTAAATGTCAAGCAGGTATACGCCAGAAGTGGTTTCACAAACTTTGGGCAGTGCTAGCGTTGCCATCTATTCAAAAAAGTAAAAAGAGTAAAAATCATGATATGCAGTGTTGACAATCAGGAAGTAGCTATTAACAAGTCTGTGTTCTGCCTTAATATCAAATGAAATTACTGATTTCAGTTAACCTAGCTACGTATTTCTCTGTAAAATTAACATTATACATTCATAAATTACATGATGCACACATTTCTATCTTTATGAAAAATCTACAGGATATTTGGCATCTTGTTCAGTCTAAGTAAAAGAAAGAGCTTTCCACACCTTAAATCAGGGACAACCCTGATAATAAGAGCCACCTGGCAACCCTAGGCAGTGCCCATACCCACTGCTGGCAAGCACACTCCCAGATGCCACTGCAGAGGAGCTGGCTGAAATACAATTTTCTTAATTTAATGTTCTTAAAACAAAAGCAGCAGAGTGTCTGAAGACTTTGGACAATCTTCTCTTTCCTCCTATTAAAAAGAATAAGACTCCAGC
Source organism: Iguana delicatissima (assembly GCA_948472985.1). NCBI lineage: Eukaryota > Metazoa > Chordata > Lepidosauria > Squamata > Iguanidae > Iguana > Iguana delicatissima. The sequence continues at coordinate 422,292 of CAOKZL010001011.1, read as the reverse complement.
CCCACTTTAACAGCAGCACCAACACAAGGGATACCAGTTTGTTTCTGCTAAATTGGCTGAGTCTATGGGAGCTGCAGCACTGCTGCACCAAACAGAAGAAAAAGAAAGGGATGTAGAAAAGTGAGGGAGAGGCTAGCAAGAGATGGCATCCTTGAAAATACCACCTGGGGTAATTCAAGGCCGAGAATTGAGAATTCCTTCTCAAAAGAAGCCTACACCTCTCAGCCTCTGCATCCTATCACATAGATGATATTCAGTATGCAATAAAAATAATTTAAAATGCAAAAATCTTGGCTTTTTTAAACTCACAGGCCTGAAGTGCTTTGCTTCAGATTGCTTCATGATATGGCCACCTCTGTCTGCATCTAACTTCAAATACTTCTACCCATTTTGTATTCAGAGAAGAAGTTTATGAATATGCAATGATTTGTGTATGGTGCAACAAAAACACATTAACATGGAGGGAGCCACTGCAACTCCTGTATCATCTGAAACACCTTGGCTCTATAATGAAGATAAGCACAGTTAAGGCGTCTTCCTCTTAGCATTCACTGTTATACACACCTTTTGTTCCCTTTCATTCATCTCCTTTCAAAAGTAAACAACACTAATCTTGTCAATCACCTATGGTACCAATTTTATGCATACTTAATTATGCTTGTTACCCTTTATCTGAACTGCCTTCAGATCAGCAACCTTATTTTGGAGCCGAGGTGATCAGGATGGCACACAAAATTCTTGATGAGGGCACACCATTAATTGATACAAGGGCATTATAATCCACCCTGTATTACTTTTCATCCCAGCTTTTTATGTATTCTGATATCCTGCCTTGTTCGTGGCCTGCAGCAGCATACTAAACAGTGATCTCAGTGTCAGTGCCTTTTCCCTGACTTGGCATTTTTACCATGTTTCCTCTATACGCATAATTTCTGAGTGTGTTTTTGGGGTGGACAGAGTTTTAAAGAGCCCATTTAACTTGTTGATCTGGTACCTCTTATGCTTTCCAGCATCTTGCTTGAATCCCCCATTTAGAAACAAAAATAATAACATTGCATCATAATTGAAATGTGCTGCCTCACTGCTATATTAAATAACATTAAATAAAATTTCATTCTCTAATCCCCAAAGATTCTATATCCTATATTAACTTTTTCTGGCCTGTATCTTTTGCTTTTGGCTACATTTTGCAGTATGTGGACAATTGGGAAGTTGATCCCATGTAGATTACAAAGAAAAAAAAGAGAGAATTCCTATGGATGAAATGATACAATTCTGTGGCACAAATACACTTCTAAGATTACAGTCCACAGGTCTGGCTCCACTTTTAGCCAGTTGCAGATGCACGATAATGAAGTCCCCCGCTAACAATTTTTTTCCTAGACACTAGCAAAAATACCGGCCTGTTACTGTTCTGAACTGGCTAGCTGTCTCACAAAATCTCCATCACTGAATCATTATAAAGAGCAAAGAGGAGAAAGCCTCCTGAGCAAGTGTGCAGGCAAAAAAGCAGCTAGCTTGCCAAGCACCCAGTCAGCACCATAAATGTGCATGTGGTGCTTTGCTCTCATTTACACTGGCACTAATGTTGCTTCATCTCAGCATTTGTTTATGTGAGCGGCAAGCAGGCATCAGAAAGAGCAATGAACAAGTAGGGTGTTGCAGGGTGGAACTGTGTGTTTCAGAAGGACTGTCTTGTGTCTCCCTCGGCAAGCCGGCTGCCTTCAGGTACAGTGGATATAGAACAGAATTTTGAAAATTCCATGATTTTTTTCTTACTATATTTACAGCGCTCAAGCAATTCTCAAGAAGTAAAAGGCTAAAATCTAACATAAAACTACAAAATCAAATCAAATCAAATCAAATCAATAGATCTAAGCTGATTTCTAGACGTGCAAAGATTGGAAGGGGGAACAGACAGCACACATGAGAAAATATGCCCCTCTTTTCCTAAGTATTTTGTACCTTAATGCATTCAGGATGGTTGCCTGAATGGGTTTGTAAATGTAGCACATCATTCCCACCTCCCACTCACTTTGCAGCCCTTCCTTTGTGCCCCCTACTGGCCAACCATCTGCTCTTGAGGATTGGGAAAACCATGGGAATGAAGTCCAAAATGGCATGGAAAGAAAGAAAATAGAGAAGTATATGGAAATACAATAGAAGAAGCAAAGAATTGAAAGCTGTCCCTCACTTACAAGGATGGAGAACAGCTTAACAGTTAATTTTATTTACACTTACTATTAAGTTTCTAAAGTTACCTTATTACTAAAACTGGGAGGAGAAGCGGGGGAAAAACTGTTAAAATACCTAAACTGAGGAGGGCTGTGAGCTCCAGTGTAGATTTGCTCTCTTGCTGCTTCTGGTCTAAAGGAGTTACATCTTACCTAAAACAAAGGAAATTGATGAATGAATTTTTGTCCGCAACCTCAACTGCAGTCCATTTTAATTCAATCTGCTCATGATCTCAGTGCTAGGAGCACAGTCAAGAAAAGTGTATTTTGTGTCGGCAGAAATCTTCTCTGCAAACCATATATGCCCATGTAGTGATAAGAAAACTTTAGCTGGACTCTCTTCTACACTGCCTTTTATTCAGAAGAATAGCCAGAAAAGAATGGATTGACTGTACAAAAGTAGTACAAAACCAAATGTTATACTACTTTCTGTGAGGAGCTCTCCGCCTCTCTCACACACATATTTCAGAGACCTGGCCTGGGGAAAGCCCTTGTAGGTTCCCTCTTTCTCCTACAGTCTGATTAGTTTTCAATTTCTTCTCAATGTCTGGGTATTTGATCTGTTCTTATGCAGGACAAATAGGAAGTGGGAAATCTCCAGCATAAAGGAAAAGAGAGGAAATCTAACCCACTTCCACCCTAGGTCCAAAGCTCTAAATTTCTTTTTATAATCAAGCAGAATTGTGTATTCATCATGAAGTGAGCGGCTAAATACGCACATCCTTTCTGAAAAGCCACTTAGTACTACTCACATGAGCGTAACTCAGAAAGAACAGCTGATTGTTGGTAAAGTCAATGCCTGGTAATAGGGCCTCTTCCTCTCCTTGTCTCTTTTCTTTGATCCATTTCCTATAGGCCTGATGAGAAGTACAATGAGCGCATTTGAGGAGGTGCAAATTTCATTGGCTCTTGTTACTGCAACATTATATTTCAATTTGTATGTGGATGAGGTGGGGGAATGTGATCTTAGAAGCAAAACTGCTACCTACCCTAAAAGCTTCCGCAAACCTCCATTATCTGCAATGTTTTCTGCCAAAGTTCTTTTTCCTTTTACCTGGTGAAGTGAAAAAATAGGAACAATTAAGATCATTTTTTAAAAGTCTACACCAAATGTTTCAATGCCTATATTAATACACATATACATGCACACAGCATGAGAGATCTACAGAGAATTTCAGCCATTACTCCATGACTTACATACAAGCCTGCTTTCTTCCAATAATAGTTGTTGTACTGATTGATCATGCATTTTGTTTTCTCTTTAAATTTCTCCTCAGAGTCCAAAGACCACCAGGGATCCAAATTTCCATTTTTGTCATATTTACGGCCTGCATTTTTGTTTTCAAGAGAATAAACATACATATAATAGTTATTATGAACCTACTTGAGTCCATTTTGGGGGAAGAAAGAAAGAGGATTGATAAAAATAAACATAATTCTTGCAACCATTCATACATACATTTCCTTATTTTGATCCACTTTGTGCCTCTTATTTTAATACTAGGAATTAATGCCTATTTTTTCTTGCTCTTTTAGTTTTCAAGTGGGTAGTATAATATCACCATGAGATACTTTCAGTTAAGAAACAGCTAGCACCTACTCCACATACTCAAAGTATTACTGTGACAATGAGGGGCACTTTCCTCTGCCAATTTGATTTTGAAGAGCCTTGGGTGATTTTCCCCAGAGAAATACAAGCTCTTTTCATGCCTAGGTGATTCTAAGAATGATTTTGGCAAGCTGGTTTGGTGATTCAATGTGGTTCTGTGTGATCTCCAAATACTTCTAGCCGTGCTGCTTCACTGATTCTGGGATTCTCTAAAATTCAGCATCAGTTGAAGTGGGCCTGGGTACCAGTGAACGAAGGGCTAGGAAACAAGAAGGAGAGTCTAGGAAATGAGGCAGAAGATGAGCATAGCCAAGAATTGAAAGGCAGAATGAAAAATTAGAAAAGTGAAAGACAGCAAAGAAAACAACATTTAGGGCCTTTTCGTACAACACTGTTATAGTGCTATTATTCCACTTTCAACATCCTATAGAATCCTGGGGTTCGCAGTTAAGGGAAGGGAATTTAGAATTCTCAGCTGGAGGGCTCTTTGGCCTTAGTAAACTACAAACCCCAGAATTCCATATTCATATTCTAGCATATTTCACACTGCAATCCAGGGTAGAACAACATGTGGTCCTCCAGAAGTTTTTGACCCTAGCCAGAAATAAAGGAGGCTGTAACTCAACAACTTCTGCTTCAAATACATTATTTAATGCATGGCCCACAACCTCTTGGTATCTTTAACAGTGTGAACTGTTGCTGTGCACTCAGAACTAAGTAACATGGAAATAATTTGGAAATAAATGCAAACTATGCAGCTGTCAATTTCTAACAAGAGAAAGGGATATCAACTAGTTGTGAACATTATTATAAATCAGTTCCAAACAACCAGGAGGCTTATCCTTCTTAGAGCAGGGCTGAGGGAAGAGGACTAAAGCATGATGTACAGCATAGTCCTATGTATACCTTCTTGGAAGACCCAGACAGTTGGGATTTTCTCCCACGTGTGTACAGGATTGCAACTGTAGTCTTATTTTCTAATCAGGGAGTGAAATAGTGATACAATTACTCACCATTATTATCAAATCCATGGGTAAACTCATGCCCAACAATTACTCCAATAGCACCATAGCTTAAAGACCTGTAAAATAAAGGCATTCTTTCTTTTAATATGTAAACAACCCCATAGAACAGACAAGAGAATAGAATGTGGCTTAATTTTATGTCTAAATATCAAAATCAGTATTTTTACAGTAAAAAGAGAAAAAAGTGAACTGGAGAAATTTTTTAAAGAATCAGTTGAAAAAAATAAATCCACTGCTATCTATCTGTGAGGGCTTGATTGTTAACAAAGGACCCAAGAAATGAATAACTGTTCATTTTGTGCCACTTACTTTATTACTAGGAAATGGAAGTAAGTTTGATGTATTTATAAAAGAGGGCAACTTGAGGATTGGAAAGTAGGTACACTCTTACATCAAACACTGTTCTCTAGATATATGAAACCCATAAATGCCTGATACAAATACCTCGAGTACTGAAAATGGCGTGAGTTTTTAATGAACAGTTTCAATTGAAGTGTTTATATTAATAGACAAATCACATTTGAGTGTTACATTAATATCAACAGTCTTCATGGCTGTTCACAATTAACCTCTTGTCATCAATTAACCCCCTCCATAGTACAAGAGTAAGACAGACATCACATTTGTCACAGGATGGCAAAGAAATAATTTCCCTTAACAACTGTACCTTTTGAACATAAAATAAAATAAAATAAAGAAGATGAGAGCTAATTGAATTCTCAAAAATACTCTGTACCATTTATTTTCACTTTGGAAGTAACGCAGGGGGAAAATGGATTGTAAGCTGTTTTAAGCTCAGATGAGCAAGGTTATAAATAAAATAATACATTATTTATAATCAAATCTATCAGACGGGGACATATGCAGAATCAATAAGCTTACATTGGTTACATCTAACAAGGAGTTTTGTTTTAGTTTATTGTTGCCTATTACTAGGGAACTGTCAAGAACTAGGCAGTGTACATGTAAGACTAAAAATGATTAAACACTGCCTTTAGGCTTACCATTTAAATACACATAAGGGACAAAGAGTAGAGGAGCAAGGAAGAGGTGCAAAGTCAGTTAAAAGGAAGATTCGATATGAACAGTCAAGCTAAATGCACCAGTGAGATGAGCCAGGGAGGTGCCAGGAGTTAAAGAATTACAGACGAAGTGTTTGCTTTCCACCTTTCTTGGGTACTGAAGATGATCTCTGTGTGAGATGGGTTGTAACTTATCTGCCTTAAGGAAAGAGATAAGCAGTAAACAGAACACCTTCAAAACCTCCTTTTAACAAGTTAAATGGGAGACTACCAATGACTGCCAGGTGTTGTAGGCTATATGTCAGAGGGAGGAACTGGCAAACCACCTCAGAATATTCCTTACCTAAGAAACCCTATGAAAAATTGGCAGGCAAGCTTCAAGGCATACACACACACAATGTATAACAATGCAGTTTTAAGACAAAAACAAAATATCTCAGATATGCTGTACACAGAGACTAACTACTTCTCACCAGCTCTAGTGGAATCTCCAACCATATCCACTGACAAAGAAGAGGGAGGTGCCATTATAATCCAAGGCAAGTATCAAAGAATCTGAGCACCATATCATCTGGGCCTTTTCGCACTACACTGTTATAGTGCTATTATTCTACTTTCAACATCCTGTGGAAATCTGGTGCTTGAAGTTTTCTGAGGCCCAAGAGCTCTCTGGCTAAGAATTCTAAATGCCTCTCCTTAAACTGCAAACCCCAGGATTTCATAGGATGTTGAAAGTAGAATAATAGCACTATAGCAGTGTCGTGCAGAAAAGCCCTCTGAGTTTCGCAAGGATGGTCCCAGTTAATCCTCTGCCATCCCTCCCTCTCAGTTGCTCTAAAAATGCCCACCTTCTCTCTTCTCCTCTTACTCTCTTCTTTCCTCCCTTTTTTACTTCAATTGCTGCAAAACAGCTCAAAATGCAAAAATAGTTTGCTCTCAGCTAACTCAGCAGGAGGGAGAGGAGGGGCAGAGTCTTGCCTTCCCCAGTAGGCTCATTAGGGACTCCTCCCACCCTCCACCAGGCTTTCTTAAACATAAACTTCAGGATTTCTCTGGTTAAAATAATAGTTTTGTGTGTCCTTCGTTGCGATGTTTTCCTTTTTGTTCCCTGGCCAACCCCTTTTGACCACACTCTTGATGTTTCTCAGCAATGTGTCCCAGTTTTCACCCGAGGAATTTTTTAGAGAATGTAACACTTGTTGCTGGACCAGGCCAAATTGCTAGGCTGAGCCCTTTCACAGGAGCTCTTACAAGTTCTGTCAAAACAGATGCAGGAGAGATGTACACGGAAAGATACTGTATGGCTCCCCTGCTTCTGGTGGGGTATAAGTTATGGCTCATACCTTATCATCATCCATTAAACACCATCTTGAGAGAATATGTTCTATACTTGGCCTTGTCAATCAAACACTGCATCTTGTGCACCTTGTGCAGATTACACCACACCTTTCTGTGTATTCAAAAACACATTTTCCCCTGCATTCTAATCTGTAAAGGCTTTCAGAGCTTCTCTCAAAGTGTTTCTTGTTGGATCTGAACTAAGTATGCATTCTGTGTATTATCCTATATTTCCAATACCTTCTCACCAATGTCCCGTAACAGAACAAGAATCTTAGAATTCTAAGCTTTTATTTGCATCACTTCCTTTGAGGAAGAGAAAATGTTCTGCTCACATTTTTTCCACTTCTTTCCCAAATGTTCAGTTAAGATCAATCCTGAAAGAGATTCAGGGAGTAGCTATGAATGAGAGGCAAATTTTACCCCACCCCAAATAAGAAATAAGCCCTCCAATGAAAATTGCCTTCAGTCCCCATATTTATAGCATTGTAGTATTTTAAAACTTTAGTTGAGTATTTAAGCATCCAAAGAAAAAGAGCAGGCAAAGGCACCAAGAGAATGCAAATACAGCAGACACAAGACTTTATCCCACTCTCTGCAATGCTAGGAAATTGGACAGTGAGGGAAAATTTCATTTATGGGTGCCCATTTCTTACTGGGGGGACAATGTTCTCATTCTGTCCCCCACAGTTACACCCTTGAAGAAGCTTCAGCAAGTGCTTTATGCAGTACCTTCTATCAGCTGGAGGCTTTCTGGGAAAAAAACTGCTTCAGACTTGATGAAGGTTCAAGCGCACTCTGACATTCAATTGTATCTGTCACATGATTTAATGATCCGTAACATGCTAATTGCTTTCTGAGTCATGCCTAAAACCTGCAGGATGATTTAATTTCTACCCTAGCCTCTTATTTTGTTATGTCTTCTACAAAAGACAGTTTGCATGTCATAAAATGCTTCCTGCTGATTTTTTTTCCTGTCACTGCAAAAATTCCATTATAGCCCTGAGGTTAAAATTATACATTTCAACAATGGAGGCATTCCCATTCTGTGACAAGTTTATTATTTTATATTGTATTGTAGAGTAGTGTAGCATCAGATATAGAATACAATCTTAAAAGTAAGCCTGTTCAACTTTTTGAAGCAGTGTGTCCAGAATACAAAAGAAAGCCAATGTTCTGTCCTTTGTTCTGTCACTGAGTTATTATACAACAATTGCACAAATTATCCTGATTAGCTGTGTAAATACTGTGGCCATTGTGTTTCTGGCAGTGAAGCTTTTGGAAATATTCACAAACATTTCAGGTTCACAGGAAACAAAAAGGCCATTAGAATATCTCACACCCTACAACTGTCCGCTGTACTCAATTTAGCAGGGAGAGGAGGAGAGGAGATGGTTGAATTTTGCCCTTCCCACTAGACCCAGGCAAAAACAAACTGATGCAGTCTCTCCTAGCTTGTGTTTCCCAATTCATAACATCTGCCATTTGGACCACCTTTTGCCACATATGTTTCAATTTTCACCTGTGAAATGTTGGAAGGATATGATGTCTACACCCCTTTTCTAGCAGGGAAAGGAAAGTTGCCCATTTGGTTGAGATTAAGAGCACAAAATAAAGTGGTCTCAATTCAAAGATAGAAATACCTTTGTGAGACAGACTGAGTACTGGAAAGAGATCTTGGGGGCTAAGGCAGGTAAGAGACAGAATGGACAGTCATTAGTGAGAAGGGAGGAACATAAAATAAGCAGTGAGTAAACACAAATGAAGGCTATATAAAGAAGAAGGCTTGAAGAACAGAAAGACAGAGAATGCAACTAAAAAGAAAGTGGAAACATTTGAGTTTCATAAATTAGACTGTTTTCAGACCATCAGATTTCAGTTGCATGATTTAAGAGATGAATGAGCCTTGTGAATGTTCACAGAATCCCATTGCTTTTCCCTTTGTAATCAAAGCAAACAAATTAGAGATGTAAATCTTTGCTTATTTTAATCGTACATACAGAAAGAATTTATTTCAGCAGTTTTCTCACCCATTGTGCCCTCAACATTTGCAGGTTCAGCACTAATGGATTTGATTACTTGTTGGTTATTTAATGTATTTATTTCTTTAAAAATCTTACTCTATTTGCCCCATCACATAAAAAAAATCTTCTCTCTAGGAAGCTCTAGGCTCTCCAGTACTAGTGGACCACAGAGTCGTACTGGAGGACCTAGAGATTCCTAGAGAGAACACTTCTCTAGGCATTGCTAGGTCCTCCACCATGACTCTGTGGCTCACTTCTGCTTGAAGTTGACTATAGAATTGTGCTGATGCAAAAATGTCTCTTATTGTGCAAAATATGCTGATTCCTGCACCATCTATCTGTCTGTCTGTCTGTCTGTCTGTCTGCCTGTCTGCCTGCCTGTCTGTCTGTCTGTCTGTCTCTCTCTCTCTCTCTCTCTCTCTCAATATATATATCACATTTTCTGTCCCAGGAAGCATGAGGGGGTTCCACAGAAAATGCATTTGTGTAGTTTATGGAAATTCATGCAGTTAACAACAATCACTGCTAAACAGTATTTTGCTATCTTGAACTTTTTTGGTCAAGGTAGGCATTTCAATCGTTGTTTCTCTAAACACTGACTGTTAACTGAAGTAACACACACGTTTTAAAAATGCATTAAAAATTGTATTCATGGAAAATTCCAATACTCTAAACCTGGGCTGGGGACAGTGATGCCCAGGGGCTTTATACCCAATTTTTCTCATTCCCTATGCTCCCCAGTTTTGCTCCAAAATGCCCACAAACACACACTAGGAGTAAAGGAAACATTTTCACCATGTCTCTGGTGCATTTTGGAAGCATTTTCACTTGGCCATTTTAGACCCAGGGACAGGAAGTGACCCTGAAGGTAGCTGCCAGTTCTTATTGGAAAAGAGCTATGTTGCGGCACAGGGCAAAAATGACTCCATACGTCCTATTTTTTTTCACAATAGTACAGCCATCCAAATTTCCCTGGGGATCAATGCAGCTCCCTCTCCCTCACCCTCACCAACTGCCCAACCCATTCTAAACAATTACAGGTGGAAGATCATGTTTGTTCTTGAGTTGACACTGTCATTTCCTTGTTAGAAAAAGAGAACAGAGGTCTTAATGCTAAACTATAGCAATAATGAATCTAAACACTTGCCAAGTCCATCCCTGACCAAAAATGTGAAAACACAGATCTACCTAGAAGGTCTAATTTAAAAATCAATCACATTTTTATTGTTGATAAAAATAATACAAATAATACAGTTCTTTGGCAGAACTGGTATAGTAGTCTGAGTGTTGGACTACAACGCAGGAGACCAGGGTTTGATTCCCCACTTGGCCATGGAAACACACTGGGTTACCTTGGACACATCACATGCTCTCAGCCTCAAAAAAAAATGATACGTTTGCTTTAGGGTCATTGTAAGTTGGAAACTACTAAAAGGCACACAATAACAACAACAACAACAACAACAACATCTAGCTAGCCACCATTTGCTGAACTCTGTCAAAATACTCACATCTTCACCATCAGCTGAAACTGATACCCACTTGTTTAAATTTGTAAATTAACTATTTGCAACTTATTTGTCAGCTTCTCACATAGAGGCAAGGACATTTGTAATACCAGTTTTAATAAACATGAGAATTGTTCCTGCTTTACGTATCAAAGAAGTGGGGCTCTCCTTACCTTTAATCATTTATTTATTTATTTATTTGCAGCTTTTAGAGCAAAAATTGGCAAAGGCGTTTGTAATCTCTCTCTCTAATGAATATGAGAATTATTTCTACTTCACATGTCAAAGAAGTGGCCTTTGCCTTTAATGAATTGCTTATTTATTTATTTGATTGCAGCTTTTAGTAAGTTCCACTCTCTTCCCTTCGGCTACAATTACTATCAATGATGAAGTTTTATGAATACTTAATCATTTGGGTCTGATCTGGGCCTCAGTCTATTTAATACCATGTTAACAACCACAACTACAGCTACTAATTTTACTAGTATTATTGTTATTGATATAAACTGGTGACCAGTTTTTGCTGCATTGACACGAACTATTTCACAAGGCAGCATGTGTTCATATCATTGTCTATTTTCTGTCCAAACAATAAAGTTTAATAATGTTGATACTGCATTAACTATAGACATCTCTCTGTTTTCCAGTTGCCTGACTCCTATATAGACCTGATACATTAAGTAATTTCCATTGGGCTCTTTCTTTCAATTGTAAGACTTTTTTTTACCTAGGATATTCTGTTCCCCAAAAGAATGGCTTCTGGAGTTCTCCAGCTGGAAATCCTATAATTTAAAAAAACGGAAAAAGAAAAATAATAGTCCATTCAGTGCTACTGTATAATAAAACAGATCTTTGTTACTTTCTGTACTCAAGGTCAAATAAGTTAATCAAATGGTTAACATAATGCATATGAATCAGCAACACATTATGCCCTTGCAAATGAGCCAGACATTAAGGCCAGAGTAGTACATTTTAAAACACATTTAATAGCATTAGCTATTTGCTTACTTTCTTTTTGTAAAATGGATAACAATTAAAAAAATAATAGCAGATCTAAAATTAGTAGTGTATTCAGTAATAAACAGAGAGCACCTAGACCAATAAGCTGTTGGTAATTCCAGTAGGAGGATAACACTAGTCATGGCTCTTCATTAACTATAAAATCCCAAATCATCAGAAGAGTGATCACTTTTAGGGAAGCCTAGGATATTGATGCAATTTACTTTTTAGAAAGAATGTTCACCACATTATTGAATAGCTACTGTATCAAGTAACAGAATGGGAACAGTTAATTCAGTGCAGAGTTAGGCAATCTTTAGCTTTCTGGAGCTTTATGGCTGGACTATAACTCCCATGAGCCCTAGCTAGCAATAGCCAATGGTAAAGGATGATGGGAATTACAGACCAACAACATCTGGAGAGCCATATTTGATTAGTATATAGCATATCTGAGGTCTTTGGCCATTTGTCATTCACTTGTATAGATGATCTATATTAAGGATGCAGCCCCCAGGCAGCGTGTATCCTGTGGACACCCTTTTGTGGCCCTGAAGTAACCCACCACTCTCCCCAAGCCCCCAATTACTGTATTTGCCAGCATATAAGACACACTAGTGTGTAAGACACACCCCTTTTTCAAACACTATTTTTTTGGGGGAAAGTGAGTCTTATACAGAAGCAAATACATTATTTTTTAAAAAAAAATTATGTAATTTTGGGGCAATCTTTACCTCTAAACCACAAAGAGCCCCCCCCCTGCAAATGCATGGGACCCTGCCCTACCTTTCCTCCACAAGCAGCAAGGAATTCCATTCTACCCCCATACCTCCTTTTTCTTCTGCAGTCCCTCTAAAATTGCAAGACATAAACCCCAAACTTCATATTACAGGTTGAGCATCCCTAATCTGAAAATCTGAAATCTGAATTGCTCCAAAATCCAAAAACCTTTTGAGTCAGGAACGAAGGTGATGCTAAACAACCTCAGATGGTCCACTTGGGTGGCTGAGATAGTAACACCATTGCTTTGTTTCATACATAAAATGATTAAAAATATTGTATAAAATTAGCTTCAGTGTATGTGTATAAGGTTTATATGAAACATAAATGAATTTTGTGTTTAGACTTGGATGCCATCTCCAAGATATCTGATCATACATATGCAAATATTCCAAAATCTGGAAAAATCTGAAATCCAAAACACCTCTGCTTCTAAGCATTCGGATAAGGGACACTCAACCTGCATATCAAACATACTTTAAAGAATGTTCAACATCATCATATTTATTTGGAAGAAAAAAACAGACATGAAAGACCCATACTGGGACCCATATTTGGTTACTGTTCCCCCAACCTGGATTGAGGCCTCTCCCCCGCCCAGAAAAGAAAAGAAAATCTCTTCCTCCTTCTATCCTGATGTTGATAGAAAATATAACCTTTATGTCTTCAAGGTAGAGAAAAGTTGGAGTGTCATGTCTGGATATCACAATGAGCAAATAATGGATAGAAAGTTCATAGTTGTTTAGCTGCTCTTTCTTGTACCAGCAACAATTGGTGAGTGTGCACTAGAATGCTGATAAATGAGAATTCTGGTGTTACTGTGGGATGTTTAGGTTCGCACAGAGTTCTTGAAGTGGGCCTGGGTTGTTCCATGTATTAGCCTGACCAGACCCGGAGATCCTCAGCAGAGGCCTTTCTCTCAGTCCTACTACCTTTCACAGTCACGGTTATGGGAATGTAGAATAGAGCATTCTTGGTGATTGCCCACCAAGAACTCCCTTCCCAGAGAGGCTTCCCAGAGAGACTTCTTGCAGTCCTTATATCAGCAGGCAAAAATGTTTTTGAATTTTGAAATTTTTGAAATTTTGAATTTTGAAAACTGGATTTTGAAAAGGATTTTGAAAACTGAAAGTTAAACAAAGGGCTTTAGGAGGATATTACACAGTTTTAACTGTACTTATCTTTTTTTAATTGTATATTTTAATTGTTTGTTAATAAGTTCATTCTGCTTTGATTATAATCTTTTGTATTTTTCTAATTGTACAGTATTTTAATTTATAAGTTGCCTTGAGTACCAAATCTGGAGAAGAGGTAGTGCATAAACATGATGATGATTCAACATGTTCTGAACATGGTTAAGCTGTGTTGATATACTGAACTGTCTGTACTGAACTTTAATGTACTGAACTGTCAAAAATGCATTTGGTCTAGCAAGTATTTGAACTGTGTGCGTGATGAGGAAATCTTGTGACCACTTTACCACTGAGCAGACCCATCAAAGTGCTAATTCAGAAGGCCAGAGAACACATCTCATTTGCCCCTTGCTTTCAGCAGATGCTACAAAAGGAGGTCTGAAACTCCAGTGTATCTCCCAATAAGGAAATGAAATAAAATGTCCATTCTATAAAATATGAGCTATAGATTATAACTAAGTATTACTGCCGCAGTTGTCACATCTTTCCCCATATTTGTTTTTCCAAAAGCCCAGCTGGATTGCTGAAAACCTTCACTAGCAAGAAATTAATTTATTAAAGCTTGTGGAGGTACTTCTAAGAAATTGTAAAACATCCTCCTAGTGTGAGAGTGAGCTTCCTGCCCATTCTTTACAGCATTATTTCAAGGCATACACTAAATGTAACTCTTGTCAAGTGAAACAACAAGCAATACGTTCCTTTGGCCTGCCCATCTGCTGTCTGTCAGCTGTTGTTCCCCTGCTGCCTTTGCCACCTGTTTTGGCACTAATGTATGAGAGAAAAAAAAATGAAAAATATAGAACATTTTTTCTGGGGACTGTAGTCCTTCCAATGGACTACTGTTGTGTCAACCTGTCATAGAAGCTTATTTCTAATGGTCTGAAAACAAATTAATTATACCAGTATGGAAATCCAAGCCTTCCTTGATTTTCTTCATCAACATAGCATATCTGAAAGAGCGTGTATCTACTATTAGAGATCTTGCCTTTATGCACTAAGCCATTTCCACATAAATACTCTTCAGACAGCAATAACAGCTAAATGTATTAGGATCTAAGCAGCATTGTTTCTGTTTTGGAGAGTTTTCTGTCACATGTCCAGTTCTTTCAAATAATTGACAGAGATCCATTTCATCATCAGTTAATATGACAAGTGTCAAATGTCACAGCTTTGAGATGTTATCACACGGTTTCTAATAGGATTACAACATCTCATGCAGAGTGAGATGTTGTTTAGAAGTCCTCTGTTCTTTTCATCCCATTAAAAATAGCATTCCCTCCCCCAAAAAAACTGTACAAAAAAATCTGTACCAAACTTTTCATACACTAGAGCTCAGTTATGATGGGAACCTACTACTTATACACAGTCGTAGCAGTATCAGTAACAGTAATAGTAGCTGAAGTAGTAGAACCAATGGTAAATTCATAACATGTCTAAATCATCAAGGAAATTTTTTTTGGTACCTTTAAGACTAGCAAATTTATTATGACAAGGGTTTCATCAGATTCATTGTTATTCTGAACTTGTAGATATATGGTAGAAGGAGAATTTTAAGTGGGAAACACAATGCAGAAATTATCTACTGTGGCACTTATGTTAAGGAGGAAATGTACGTAAAATTATTAACAGCAATAGAGATAATAAGCAACCTGACACTGATACTAGTTAACCTTTGTAGTGAAATAAAAACCTGTTATGTCAACCCAATATTTGATTAAATTTTTGATAAGTTATAATTCAGCAGTTTTGTTGCCACCCTATCATAAATAAAAATTTCTAGGTACTGTCCAGATCTTAAAGAACAAAACAAAACAAAACGAAGAGTCTCTGCCCACAAGCTCACAATCTAATAGGTATGACACAAAGAAAAACAAATTGGGAAGGAAGAGGATATACATCCTTACATGCTGTCTTTCCATGCCAAAGGCACAGTGGTGCGCACAATGAAGTTAACAGTTTTTAAGCTAAAATACCATTTTCAAATGACAAAAAGTAATAATAAAACAACAAGAAAATGGCAAAAAAAAAAGCAAAAAAAAAATGAACAACATACAGAGATCAGGATAAGGGTAGTCAAGACATTCATTTTAAGACATAAGGATTTACAGGTATTGGGACTCTTCAGGTCAGCATGTTTTGCAGATTTGCCCAACAGAATTGCTTCTTGCAGCTTTGTCCACTGCTGTACATAGTCTGTTAACAAGTGCTTAGTGATTTACCAAAAAAAAAAAAAAAAAAAAGCCATTAAACAAGTTAACTAGCAACCCCTGCTCCCCAAAATCCCAGGTGACCAAGCTATACAGATTATTGAATCTAGATTGTCTATACTTATGTAATTAATTAGTGGCCACTTACAATAAAATTGTGTTGGTTATGGCCACAAGATCTTAGCTCCCCCTTTTTTTCCCATCCAAGCAGAATGGGGAGATAAGAGTCCTTTCCATCCTTTTCTTCCTCCTCCCAAAAAGAAATTTTTAGCTCCCATCCCATGGAGTACAATCCAGTTTCTTTTCCTTCTTCAGGAAAGAGCAAAGGGATATGTTCATTTCATTCTTGGTGTGTCCTAAATAGGATCCAAACTAAGCACTTCATTCCCTTCTTTCTTTCTGTTGCCCACTGAAATGTATAGATCTCTTCTGACCATGCAACTAACAGAAAACCAGCACATAATCAGAGCTGCTGCTTTACAACTGCCTTTTACAGTGCTGATCTAATAGTGAGGAAAGGAACCATCCAGCCTAAGGAGCACTTCTATAGCAACAAAAGCTGTGATTCTGAGAAGAGGAGACTAGTGGAAGATGAGCCTTGGGCTCTCTTCACAAATCAGCTTAAGGGCTGTTAAAATATGTCCGGATATCTCCTTGGGCCAAGGCCTGAAGCCTTGAGATGCTTCACTGTGCCATTTCCTCTCACAAGAAAGCTGAAAGAGCCATTCCAAGTACTGCCATTACCTACTAAATGGCAAAAGCCAGACCATTCAGAACAAGCTTTAAGTGCAAACCATGCCAGCAAGAGTGACTTCTATGTTGCAGGGTGTGCATGCTCTGCTGACTTTTTCTTTTCCCAGTACAAATTCCTCCTCCTCCTCTTCTTTTCTTCTCCTCTCCCCTCCTCCTCCTCCTTCCTCCTTTCCTTTCTTCCTTTGCTAATTAGTGTCTATTTTTCAAGAAATCTCTACATAAATTATCTTACAGAGAGCTATCAACCATCTATGATTGACACCAGTAAAAAGTATGCGACTGGTGTCTCTGCAAGCTCCACTGAGTGCAGTACTAGGTATGTAGAAGATATTGTGAAAAGGGACTGCTTTTTTAAAAATAAAAGGTCTATAGCAGAATGTACCGTAATGCTTTCTTAGCTTCTGTGATATATACATGCACACATACAGTCTTGCATACCAGCCAACTACAATTTAGCTTTCAAATCCAGAGATTCATTTCTATTAATAGGTCCTCAAATGCCATTTAACTATCAAGGGATACCAAATTAATTTTGACTTAAGTGTAATTAGCTGGATGTTCTAATGAAGGTCACTTTTAAAATTGATTACTTCATTGATTACTTAGTTAATCAAACTCAAATTTTAATTTTGCATAAATGTCTACCAATGAAATAATGCCCCATACCTTGTAAAAATAATCCACCAAATATAATCAACAATAGCTTATTTGGTGCAGGGGGAAAGAATTAATTAATGATAACTTTGTCAAGCAGTAATTAGATATTTTAAAAAATACAGATGAAGAGCTGAAGTTTAACTAATGTATATGGAAAAAATATCAACACTATTTCTGCAAATGTATAAGTGAAATTTAAAAATTGGAGTAGAAAAAAAGGAATTCTCATAAAACAAGAATGCCTTCCAGACCAATCAAACTACAATATTTTAGGAATTGACTTCTGCCCTTGGAAGATAATACTGACATGTTTGCCCAGACAGTTCATGGTTTTACATACCTTTTATTGTCAAAATAAGCTTGTTATGCAGGCTAGGCAGACAGACCAAAGCTCTAAAGGAAGGAAGGGCAAGTCTGGAAGACTAGGGGGCTCCATTAGCCCTTCAGAGATCTTGAGGGTCCCACCCAACCACATCTGCTCCCGCAAACCAGCAGCAGCAGCAGCAGCATCACCACCATCACCATCACCATCACCATTACCATTACCATCATCATCAAATTTTGCCTCCAAATGCTGCCAAAGCCCTGTAGAGGGCATGCAGACATGTTTTGGGGCCTTTCTGAACTCCTAGGGGGCATTTTGAAGCAAAAAGTTTTTGAATTTTTTTGAAAAATTTCCTTTAGACCCCTTCATACCCCTTTGAGATCAATTTTGGGTACTTCAAAGTAGGCAAAAATGTATTTTGTTACCCCTGGGGGCCCAGGGAGCCATAAGAATGCCCTATAATCCACACTTTGCCCACCCCGTCTCTAAATCATTGAGTTTTGAACCCCTGAATGGAGTACTTAACATCTTCAATACCCAGTGTTGAACACTTGGATAGGACTGAGGCCCTTTTCACACAAGGAGGCTGTGCTGCTGTGGGTGTAGGATGGCAAGTCATGCTTCTGGATGACATCAATACCGTCCCACCACCATCTTGCCACAAAGCAGCATGCACGGTATTTGTAAAATGGAAAAAATTCATTTTATACCTACCATCATGCAGCGTTGCTGCCCTTCCTGGCCACGCAGAAAGATAGAGGCATGCTGGTGATGCCTTCCTCCCCAGTGCAGCAATGGCAATTGCTCAGCTGTGGTGAGAAAGGGAAGAGGTGGGGCCAACACAGTCCCCTCCACAGTGACCCAGTAAGGTGAGGAGAGGAGCATTCCTGGTGCACTCCCCTCCCTGCTAAGGCTGCAGCAGAAGGTCACAGAGCCCCGTCATGTGGAAATGGCCTAAGTAACTGGCCCAATAACATACATCTAAAGTCATCGCTAAAAACATTTTAAATCATCTCTTTTATAAAAATCACCTTCCTTGGGTGAAATAACAACTGCTGTTTTATCTAGCAGAACTCCCTTACTCCCTCTGTCTCTCCCACACACATAGACAAAGAATAACAACTTTTAAATTAGAAGAAAAAAGGCTAAGAGAAGAAGTACTGTAAAAGAGTAATACATTAATAACAAGTAACAAAGAAAAGGCAAAAATGACTGAGATATGAAAGCACTAGTCATTAGGAAAATGAGAATGGCTTCAGTCTTTTAATAAGTGTGCCTCTTTTAACACAGAAATTCCAGAATGACTCTGTGTGTTGGCCACCAGGAAGCCCAGGGCTATTTTAAAAGTGCTTTCTTATCAATAAGCACCTGATTAGCCAGACTTGTCATGGATGATTAAGAAAAATTCCTCCTGCAGAAATGTCCTGCAGCCCAGTGAAAAATCTCTACTTTCTTGCTGGCAAGAATAGGGCAGTTTTCATCTCAGTCCTAGAATAAGAGTGGGAATTGTGTACCCCTCCAGACACTGTTGGATTGCAACTCCCCAGCATCTCTCATCACTAGCTTGTTAGCTAGGGATGCTGGGATTTGATGTCTTAGCAACATCTGGAGGGCTCATCCCATTATCAAAAGTGTCAGGTTAAAGCTGCACAGCAGAGTTATCATGATTTGGGACTCCAAGTCTCAGTCACCAATGAAATCTGTGACCCACAAGGAATCTGGACTTGATTCCGCTTCATGTGTTATATGAAGCTAAGAGTCATGCCTACTTCTGCATTTTTCTTCTTTTTTTCTGTGTGTTCTTATTGGATCCAAGAGTCAGACAATGAAGGAATCCAGAGAGATTTAGCCAGGAACAAGGAAATCTATAATGTACATGGAGACAAACAGTATTTCAGATGAACTAATGATTGAGGTTTCACTCCATTGGCCATACAAAGCAATATGATGACATCTGAAATCAGGGAAATGTGTTTTATCCTGATGTGATCGTTCTCATTTTAATCATTGCTTCTCACATTTATGTCTAATCCTTCCTTCCTCTAATTTGTTCTGAGCAGCATGCCTAAGATTTTCATTTTATTGTCACAAGAAAAAAGAATGCTTGACTGGTGCAAAGATCAGTGGTGGCTGTTGGCCTCCTTATCACTGGGGTGGTAAATCTGCTCTGGATTTCAGTCCAAACATTGAAGGAAATTCCTATGGTGATGAATCATATCTCCAAAACCAGTCCAGCACTTTGGATAGCTCCTTTAGCACTACAGTGGCTCTAAAACACTGATGGACGGAAGGTAGAATGGCTCCTGCTGAAAGATACCTGGGTGACGTGCAATAAATTGCAAAAGCTTATGACTAATAATTGACTACCAATCTGCTGCAGTGAAGGTGTATCTGGGATGGAAAACATACTAGGATTAAAAACAAAAAAGAACTACTTAAAACAAAATAGTTGAGGATTCAATAATGACTAACGAAATAGAAAAAAACTTTCCATATTTTGAATCTACATACAGGAACCTGTTCTGAACTTTGCAGGAACAGACAATTTGTCTTCCACATGTTCCCAAATCAACCAAAGGAAACAGCAAAATCAATTTTAACGTGCTATTGGTTAACAGTCACACCAAGGACAACAACAAATGTTCCTCTCTTGAGTCTAAATTAGACTGCCAACAAGAAGGAAGCGTGGGTTGGGAAACCAGGAAGGGATTCTTGTGTGAAATTAACATAAGCCCAGTTCTGGTATAAATAACACATTCCCAGGCTGAGCTTCTTAAAGACACCCTGGTGTTCTCTTCTAAGAGTGTGTGTACCTTCTTGGATCACTAGTTAAAAGAAAAGAAAAGAACTTGGCTCCTGTTAGAAAAATTAGAGCTTCTGGCCCTGCCTATCCCCAGCTTGAGGAGTATACGCACATTGATGCAAGCAAACACAGCGAAGTGTGTACGTAATAAATGAATGTTGGTGCTTAGATACAGCAGTGAGCCATCTTTTAACAAGACTAGTTCATGACACATCAATTTGTTGACTCCTCAAAATAGCTTTTTAAAAAGACCAGCAAGCAGCAAGATCCCAAGGTCAAGTGCTATTGATACAATAAGGTCAGTAGGAGAGACACAAGGCCCAGTTGCTTGCTTCCATGACCAATTGGTTACATTTGACAGCTTTTGGCTTCTTGATACTGTTAGATACAGCGGAGTGTGAAATCCTACATCATGACTTGGTGGTACAGCTTTGTTTAATCTGCTATGGCAAAGACATCTCTGGGATCCAGATCATGCAGAGATGAAAATCGACTACTTAAAACAAAGTTGCAGAGAATTCAATAATGATTAATAGGGCAGAAAACACTTTTCACACTGCAAATCTTTATACAAGAGTCTGAACTTAGCAGGAACAGACAATTTTGGTTCCTCATGTTCCAGAGTCAAGCTATGGAAATAGCAGAGCCAGTTTTAACAGGTAATAAGTTAAAAGGGGGGGGGGAGAGGAAGGGAGAGAGCGAGAAAGAGACTGTGGAAATAAAACAATAAAGTAAGACACAAAAAAGGAAAACAACAACAATCACAAAATGAAATGATTTTGCTAATGAGACTAAATACAAACTATCAGTCTTTAATGTAGTTTTTACTACTTTGTCCTGTCCACAGCTGGCACTATTAAATGATTACAGAACCTGAGAAAACTAAATGATTTGACAAGTCTAAGTTATGTTTCAATTCCAGACAAGCACAATCACCACTGATAGTTAACAAGTCAAATATTGTCAGGTATTTTAGTCATCTCATTCCTCATCTCATTGCAAAATATATGACCTGGAGATGCTGGAGATTAAGAATTGCCTAATATGGCTTTGGTAAAAGTTGTCTGAATCAACTTCAGGAAGTTCCATAATGCCACAAGGCAGTGCGCTCCCTCTGGCAACATTTATACATGTTGGTCTACAACTCCCATGTTCCCCAGCCAGCATGACCTTTTGAGGAAGAACAATGGATGTTTCAGACTATGCCCCTTTCCACATGTGGGAAAGGAACCGCGCGAAAATGGGAGTCACCAGATTTCTTCGGCGTCCGGTTGAGTCCGTTGGGAAGAGGAGCAGTGCGAGCTCATCGCTCTGCGCTGCTTCGGCGTCCAAAATGGTGGCTTCTGGTTGGTAGAGGCTCTCCACCAACCGGAGAAGCTCACCAGCTTAAAGCCCGACCCCAGCAGATCTGCAGGCACGCACTAGTGCATGCCTGCAAATCTGCACCGGAGTGCAGTGACAGAGCGACACGGAGTCACATGCTCCGTGCTTTTTAAAAACCTCTAAAAAGAGGTTTTTTAAAAACACCATGCGCGACCAGTTCCGGTCACTCCGGAGTGGACTGAGGTGCGGAACTGCAAAAAGTAGTCCGTCCCAGTCCACTCTACGGTGCAGAAGACCTCCATCAGAGGTCGCTCTGCACTGTTTTAATAGCCTGGTGCAGAAAGGGCCTATGCCATGTTGAGAAAGGCTACAATAACATACTCTAACTGTCTGATCTGATTATGCTTATTCAGAAGAAACACCTACTTTTAACGCTGCTTGCTCCCAAGTAAATATGCATACGCTCCAGCTCAAGGTGATGCTATTAACTGCTAAATGCAGGTGAGATGTTTTGCCAGAACTCCATAATGTTTGCATGGCAAGTTGGAATCCTTGGCCTAATTCCAGTCCCTAGTCCCAGCTAGAAGGAAACAAAAGCTGGAGAGCATCCAATATAATAAACAGAAAACACATCTCAAGATGGTCGATGGGTGAGTGATTTATTAATAAAAAAATGCATTTCAGCCTGTATATGCTCTCAAAGGCCTTCTTCAGGGGCTATTTGAAATATAACTTCAAAAATTTTTGGAACTGAAATACTCACTTTTACTGGACAAAACGGTGTGAGGTAGTCCAGTAAATGGTGTGAGAGTTCCAGCTCCAGAAATTGCTGAAGTTATGTGGGTCCCATATGGGAGAAAAGCAAGATATAAATGAAATAAAATAGCATTTCATATAGCCCTTGAAGAAAGTCTTTGAGAGCATATACAGGTTAAAATGTGTTGGACTTTTTAGTAATAAACCATTCATCTATTGAGCACCTTGAGAAGTGTCTCTTGTTTTTGGCTAGTCCCAGCTAAAGTAGAATCATATAAACCACTGCTGAATGAAAAGTCAACATTTGTGTAAATCCCACTGATTAAGTGGGCCTACTCCGGTTGGAACTAGCAATTGGATTTAGGCCTTTGGACTCTTATTTTTTTTAAAATGAAAATTATATAGCCACAGCTCTTGAATCCCATCTTCCAAAAAGCCAAACAAGTAACATGGTGGTGAAAGCTAGTGCCCCAAGCTATGAAAAAACACAGGAATTAGTTCTTCCTGTTTGGTACCATATCATAATAGTGATGTTCTATGGAAAATATGGAAAGTGCAGATGCCACGTTACTTCCAAAAGCAATGATGCCCTTCCTTAGGAAATAACATCATTTGCCCATTCTCCATGACTTTGGGTCTTTCTGCACTACCCTGTTATAGTGCTATTATTCCACTTTCAACATCCTGTGGAATTCTGAGATTTGTAGTTTACGGAGGCCAAAGAGCAATCTGGCTGATAATTCTTTTTTTGTTTTTATGTTCTTTATCAAATTTCAACAAACAAAAATAGTAACTTAAGAAATAACTTGTTTCTATCAAATGTAAAAATAATTAAACAATAAGCAGAAAAAAATAAAAGAAATAGAAAAAAATTACAAACACTTACATACCAAACTTAGATTAGTGAAAGAAAAAAATAGAAGAAAAAAGGAGAAATAAAAAGAGAGAAAAAAAAGACATAGTTTTTTTAAAAAAGGCTCTTAACACACCATAGCGTATTGCTTGTAGCTATTCTTAATCAATTCCACCTATATAATATACTAAATGGGAAAATAAGGGAATAAAAGACCATAGTGCAAGAAAAAAATATTTAGTAGATAACTACTAAACTGATAATTCAAAGTGATAACTGATAATTCTAAATTCTCCTTCCTAAACTGCAAACCCCAGGATTCCACAGGATGATGAAAGTGGAATAATAGCACTATAACAGTGTAGTACAGAAAGACCGTTTGATCAAAGATGTTACCAGTGTGTACCTGTTCAAAACACTGAAGCATCTCCCAAGCAGCAATGACAGTGTATTCAACTGCCCACAGACCAAGAACTGTATCAGATAGTAATATTTTTTTTATTGTTGCTAGGCTTATTTGCCTACTGGAGATTCCTGTGTGAGATGTCATTTTGATGCTCAGGATAGGATGCTGCTTCCAGAAGATGAAGGATGTGTTCTCCTGCTTTCATGTAAATAATTAAGTCGTAATTTTAAAAAGGCAAGTACTCACTGATCTGATTTGTAGATGAGCTATAAAACGCATTGACTGTAGTTGGACTAGTAAACCACCTGTTGAAACAGAACAAATTGGCTTTTATGAGTTTATGAAAAAATAGCAAACACAGTGAAAGAGTAAACATTAGACCACGTTAGTATGTGGTCTAATTAGTATGTAACATTAGTATGTAAAGAAAAAATATCAAGGCATTACTCCTATATGCATTTCTTCTTTGTGGTACAATTCCAGACAATTATCTTGTAAAGATCTTTTAAACAAAAATATTTGAATGCCATCTATCTATGGCTAATGGCACAATCATATTTTGACTAGTTTCCATCATGTTCAGTCAGTTTAGTTACACTCATCTTCAAAATCCAGGCTTTGTTTTTGGGTTCCTTACAAACTGCCATAACTACAATTCCCTTATATACCCTGTAACCCACAGACTTCCTTTCTTTTCAATACCTCCACTTTCAAATCAACATATTGCCTAATACAGGCCTGCACAACATACGGCCCGGGGGCCATATGTGGCCTACAAAAGGATTTTGTGCAGCCAGCATCACTCGTGAGCATGTGGGCCAAAAAAGGTTGCAGCAATTAGGTTGCTAATGATTTTCAATGAAACCAGCTGGGCCGTTCCCTCCTTCTTCCCTCCAGGGGCAGCAAAGAGCCAAGCTGATGCTACTTTTTGCTCTTCCGCAAGATGGCAGCAGTTGCTTCTTCTCCTTCTGTTTCCCTTGGATGGGCAGTGAGGGTGGAAGTGCCCGGGAAAAGGAGAAGACCAGCTGGGGCTAGCAGGGGCAAGAAAGGAGGTGGTCTCCTCCCTGAGCACGCCAACATGGATTGTTACACAGCGAACTGGGACGCTCTGGGGGAAGCAGCTTATTACAGGTCAGTGTCCTCATTTACCTCCATCCCTCTTGAATTCCACTGGAAAAAATTAAATTGCATTTAAAGATTACATTTTAAAATGCAATTTAGGTGTGCACGTTCTTAAATTCCACCCCCCAACCATCTGGAATTCCTCTTGTTTATCCTCCAAATCTATTTTCTTCCCTTTTCCTCATAAATAATACTTTTTGTCTGTGACCCCAAATTGTTCCCCTCCCCTTTGATCTTTTGCAAATCTTTTGCAAATTACACACTGCTACATTTCTTAAGGCACAGCTCTCTTGTCTTTCAGTAATCCTATTTACTAGTTTTGTGTAATCACAACTTGCCACATCTGCATTATCTCAGTCATCCTAACAACAGGTCAAGAGGGTAAGACAGTGGCACTTCTGCCCTATACTGTTACAGTGCTCTTATTCACTTTCAACATCCTATGGAATCCTGGGGTTTGCAGTTTAGGGAGAGGCCTTTAGAACTCTCAGCCAGAGACCTCTTTGGCTTCAGGAACTACAAAGCCCAGAATTCCACAGGATGCTGAAAGTGGAATAATAGTACTATAACAGTGGAAGGGCAAAAATGGCCAGTGTTGTTCCTCATGTTGTATATTGGTGATGGTGGGTGAAATTTAAGGAAAGAGGTTTCCCTTAGATTGCCAGGTGAGTTTGTAGCAGAGGCAGAATTTGAACTTTTCAACCATGGAAAGCCACTGGGTGACCTTGAGTGGATCTCACACTCTCAGCCCCAGTAAATCCAGTAATAGGTTTGCCTTTCATAATTGGAAACAACTCGAAGGTACACAACAGCAATAATTTATCAAGTCTACTTTGGTGAGATAAAAGCTTACCCAGAGTCCGAAAGCATTGCTTTTAAGAGTATAACTCCCAGAATTCCCCAGTCAGTAATCATGCTACCTGGTGTTTGGTGAGGTTGTAGTTCACTAAAAGGAACTTTTGTGAAGTTCTTATTTGAAAGGATGTCATGGATCAAGCTTGTTTTCTCTGCTTAAGGGATTAGAGGCCTTTCCACACTACACTGTTATAGTGCTATTATTCCATTTTCATCATCTTGTGGAATCCTGGGATTTGCAGTTTAGAGAGGGGTATTTAGAACTCTAAGTCAGAGAGCTCTTTGGCCTCAGGAAACTACAAGCCCCGGAATTCCACAGGATGTTGAATGTTGAACAATAGCACTATAACAGTGTAGTGTGGAAAGGCCCTAGGATACAGAGAAGGCTTCAAACTTCAAGAAAAAAGATTTACCTAAACATTAGGGAAAACTTCCCTAATTTCCCTTTTTTGTAATATGGTTTATTTTATTTGCAAAATAGTTTAATAATTAATTATACTATGATTTATTTTGCAAATAAAAAACATTATCATGCCATTATTATAACTTTACTTGGAAAGTGAGGCTTGAATCTGCAGCCCAAAGAAGTTTAGCCTATTTAATTTCGGTCCTTACCTGCTGCCAAGTTGTGCAGGTCTGGCCTAATACCATCACATACTGTTTACTTAAGCCAGGTACTTCCTCTAGGTCCCCGCTTCTTGGGATGCCATAAAATGCCATTCAGAACCATAGCATGCACATGAGAGTTCAGGCATTTCAGAAATGAGTCAAAAAAACAACAACAACCCCAAGCTTGGAAGTAACAAATTAAAAGTAACTAGTACAGAATAGTAAATAGTCAACTTTCCTGCTTATTCAGACATACAGAAATGAATCAATATATGAATATAAATGGCCAGTTTAGACAACAAGATTTAAAAAATGGTACCAAGAAATTAATTAATTAAAAAAAATTTATTTTTAAGCTTGTACAATTATGGTTAGTAATAACTATATTGCTAATTCCCCAAAGCTCTACTAAAAACATATCGAAAAATGGATGGTCCTTGAAAATGAAAGCTGGAATAATAAGTTCATTGCATTGAGGCATATCAGAAAGATACTCTTAACTTTATATGCAAGGAGCCATGAGCATCTTTTCCTCAAAAAGAAATTAGAAAACAAAAGGGAGAATAGATATCACAATATACTACATCACTAGAGTAAAATCTAAGGTGGAAAATCTCTCTTATCCACTCCATTTTCTAAAATTACAGTAATTCTTGAGCAAAATGCATCATTCACAACACACACACACACAAAAACATATAGTAATGTAACAGAACCCTTAATTAAGGGTTTTTTTTACAACAGTTACTTAATCTTTCTGTATAATCATTTTAAACTGACAGTGAATATTCATTATTCATTCATTTTTGCATGTCTCTAAGTAGGAAAGCAGAGTGTTATTCAAGTGAAACAAGGAACAATATCATACATATATATACTGTGAACATTCATCATAAGATATCAACAGAAAATGATTATTGGGTTTCAGAATTTATTTAGGACATTTATAAAGCATTACCTAATGCTGTCCTCCACCCCCAACCTGTTGAAAGGCTTTCTAATAAAATGCTAAGGTGGCAGATATATTTTTGTAAGATAATGGAAGTCAGAAGATGACTGACATCTATGCTGAGAAGTCAGGAGAAAATATTTAGCAGGGTTGACTGCATTCCAATTTCAGAGTCATTTATGGCAGCAGCCAAATAAACTAATTTGAAATGCAGCAGCCTAGTCACTTATAAAGAAGGGCTTTTACACAGGACAGCATTGAATGACTTTTGCAATGACCTGCCAGGACGCTTTTGAGACACTGGGCGCTTTTATTGGAAATTTAAAATGCCACTGCACATTTTGAGTCTCTACCATGGTCTCAACCTTTGACATCATCTGTGCTTCTGCGGTCTCAAAGCGTTTTTCCCCTTAAGTTCCAACAGAAAGAGTTCTACCAGATCAACAAGAAATCATCAAAACTGTCCTCCAACCCTTTCTTGACAGTCAATTCAAATGGTTAATGGTTAAAGTACTTGGGTACATCAAATCAAATTGTCAGTTCTTTTGAATGGAGAGCAATGTTTGTAAGAAATAAAATAAGCAAACATTTCCTCCTCCCACTTTGTTGTTTGTCTTTTTATCTTCCTAAGTGTTCTGGACAAGTCTGGTAGAGATTTTATGAAAGGGAAAGATTACAGCACCCTACTTAGCACTGTGTACTTTTCTTAAGGATCAGAATAATTTGATTCTACATCTTACTTCAGTCAGTGAGGCTGATTTATGTCCAGGCCTTTATTAAATTTGTAAAAGGAGGAGGGCTGGCCCTCCCGTGAGGGGAAGTAAATCATCCTCCTTAGGTAGCAGAGTCACAGCAGTCAATTGCACATCAGCCCTGACTGCTCCCACAAGGAACTACACTACACTGAATGTTCTGGGGATCCCTGCCAGGGTCCCTCTGATATTAAGGGCAAATACTGCCAAAGGAAAGTAGATGGTGGGTGCATCTATCACCTCGTGTAACTGGAGAGCTGCACAAGCCAAAAAAATGTAGCTAACATAACTCCCCAGAGAGCTGCTGAAGCCAAGATGACTCATTCTGAGAGGCCTTTTCTTACACTGAAAAATTAAGAGGTGAAGCAGCCACAGAGATTGCCCATGTATTTTGTGGCCAATGTGGATGCTCACCAGATCTGCATGAACGGCAGCACGAGACCATCTTTGCCTACCTTCCTGCTTTAGTTGGTAGGACATCCTGCATAACCACTGAAGAGCTGGGAAGCACAACTGGGGCATATCATGTAGTGTGTGGTCTACGAATAGCTCAGATAAATCCTGATCTAATGGCTAGGTCAAAACATTTTGCTGCCTGAGGCAAAAGACAAAATGGCATCTTTCCCTGTTCCATTGACATTGAATCTTGCTTCAGCACGACCAAGGTACATGTCCTCCACTGCATGCAATATCCTGTAGCATGAGCTGAGACATAGTAGAGGAGGTGCATGGGCCATTCTGCATACAGTTCTGCATTCCAACCCTCAGCATCTGATCACTGGTTCAACTAGGACAAAGTCTTATAGCTCAGGGAATGAGGAGTAAGAAACAAAAAATGAAGATAGTGATAAACAGGTTTGACATCAAAACCTGGGCTGGCAAGAGCATGCTGAGTGATTGGAATTCATGCTGCTCCACAAAGCATCCCTTCTTTCTTATCTTTAAAACCATTTATAGTGAGGGGCAGCTGAGCAAGTGCATAGTTACAGACCTTTTTATTATTGTTTTCTATGAGAAAACGATGGTTATTCTTAAGAAAATGTGTTTAGTAACAAGATGACCAAAACTCAATTTTGCATAGAGATCTTGTAGCATTTTTGAGACTAACTGAAATAAGTTGGTAGCATAACTTTTCATAAACTAAGTCTGCTTCATCAAGTGCAAGTGGACTGCATCTGATGATGAAGACTTAGGCCATTTCTGCACGACACTGTTATAGTGCTATTATTCCACTTTCAACATCCTGTGGAATTCTGGGGTTTGTAGTTTACTGAGGCCAAATAGTTCTCTGGCAGAGAATTCTAAATGCCCCTCCCTGAACCACAAACCCCAGGATCCCACTATGACAGTGTAGTGTGGAAATGACCGTAGCTTCCTTGTGTTTCCATTGCTGCCTCACTCAAGGACTTGGGTTCCTTTCCTCCCGCCTCTGAGCCTTTGTGATGAGGTGTGGTGATCAGGCTGTCAGTCTAAGACTAGGAAGATCCAGGTTTATCCATTCTGCCATGATGCTCACCAGGTGACTATGAGCCAGAAACATGCCGTCAGCCTAATTAAACTCACATGGTAAATTTGAAGATAAAAATGGGCGAATGGAAATGATGTGCTTGGCTTTCAGCTCCTAACATAAATAACCGACTGTATACAAATCACTACACAATAGAAATATAAGCTATGTAACTATGTGTCCATGTCTTGAGATCTTCAGAGGAGGCCCTTCTCAGGATCTCACCATTCTCACAGGTACATCTGGTGGGAACATGGGAGAGGCATTCTCAGTGGCTGCTCCCAGGCTCTGGAACTCCCTCACTAGAGAAGCTAGACTGGCATCCTTTGTAGCAACCTGGGTAGCTTAAATGGGCAATAGATAAATATTAAAGAAATAAATGTATTATATACTTACTCAAGGAACAACTCACAGAAGTTAATGGTGTTGTCTAAGTTGATGCTTAAGTTACACATATAGCACATAGCTATTTTCTTACTCTTTACTGGCCTACCTTGTTAAAAACACACACACACAAGTAGAAAGGGAGTTCAAGCGACAAATATGAAGATTGAGTGGGAAAGGGGTGACATTAAGCAGCCCTTGAAGGAGGAAAATGAATTGAGATAAGCTCAATTGCATTTTACCGCATGCTGAGTTAGGGAATAATTCTCTTCCTTTCAAAGTACTGCAGTGATGGAGGATGATTCGCAGGGGACAGCCCTAAAGTTGTACATTTCAGGGATTATCTGCCAATTAATTTCACCTTCAGTGACATTTTTCATCATACTAAGAATCTCTTCAGGAGATATTAGTGCAGCTAATAGCCACTTCCACAAGACTGAAGGATCAAGGGTATTTATCTCCTCCTTCATAAAGGAGCAATTTTTCCCCCATTGCTTGGGAAACTCATGGGTTGCTAAATATAATATGTTTTTCTGTAGAGAAAAGTCTAAAATAAAGAGAAAGAAAGAGAGATCCCTTCAGGGTTATCTCTTGCAGTTTCATTGTATGTCTGCATAACAATTACTATTGTGCTGTAGCCACTGCTAATTTTTTTGTATTTTGTCACAAACCACTAGCTCTTTTTGCACTGAAGTAAAGAGATCCATCCCATTGTACCAGAAGTTAAGATCAATAGCAATATATTAGAATAGAAAAGTCCATTTCTCAGGGGCACCATCCATCTACAAAAGGAAAGCTTGAGGAAACCTCCAAATTTATAGAAGTACAACATTCTTTTGCAGGGAGGAGGCCAGAACAGACCAGTGGAAAACTGTTGAAAACTTGGGGGAAGGCAGGGAAGAGAGGAAATGACATGGAGTATCCTAGCAGAGGGTATAGCTCACTGTTTAAACTCTTAACAGGAAAACTCGACACAGCAACATTTCATTGTAGGCCTCATTTGTTCTTCTTGATGCTAGACATTGTGTAGTTTTTGGCTTTTGTCCAAAAATTGGAATTAGAAGAATGCATGAGGAATTTAACTGTATAATAACATAAAAGGTGGAGATGGACAACAAAAAATACAGGAAATTGTAACTGGCACACTGAAGGTGTGTTTCCAGTTGATGATGATCATGATGATAACAATTACAGTAATAATAATAATAATAATAATAATAATAATAATAATAATATAGTGATAATAAACTTGAGGTCAGGTAGTGCCCAGCAGCCTCTGCAAAATGTAAAAAGTACTAATTATTGGCAAGGACGGATGCAGGTCCTGCCATAGCACTACCTTTCCTGGGTGGTAGAAATGCATGCTTCCGTGAGGCAAGAGGCTGTGCTGATGGGTGGTGGGGTTTCCCATATCAGACAGGCTTTTGCTGAGGAGCCACACTAAATGTGCCAAACAGCTGCCAGGCAGTAGCAGTAGTAGGGACTGACACTAGTAAAGAAGCGCTCAGAGAAAAGGGCAGTAGCACAGAAGGAGACACTGATAAACCACTTTTGAATGTTTTTTTACCACGAAAATTCTATGATGAGGCAATCCAAAATGAAAGAAGGGATAGGTGAGATGAGACTTTCAGGTCAGAAGGCACTCAACCAGGACAACTAGTGCTGTGTTTAATGATGGAACTAGCTGCAAGGATGTTCAGCTGCTGACATGATCAGAGGTGAAAGAAAAACTCAAAGCTGCACAATGCATATAATAGGAACACAGAATATGAGAAGCATGTCTCAGGAAAGCTTTACACAATGGATTACATAAACATTGCAATATTTGCAGTGAGTAAGCTAAAGTGGACAAGAAAGGATCATTTTTAGCCAGGTAAATACACAGTGTTTTATTCAAGAAATGAAAATCTAAGAGAAAACAGAGTGGCATTAATAGTGTGGGACATATAGCAAAACTAACCAAGAGGTATAATGTTAAGTCTGACCAAACAATATCAATAAGACTTCAGGAAAAATCTATCAGTATAACTGAAATCCAAGCTTATGCTCCAACTACAGAAGCAGCAGAAATTGAAAGATTCTGTGTTAGGGCCCAGGAGAAAATTGATTGCATACTAAAATAGGATATGTCGATAATCATAAATGACTGGAATGCAAAAGCTGGAAAAAGAGCAAAACTAAATATTTTTGGAGAATTTGGTCTTGGCTCTTGAATGGATGCAACTTCTAAAATTCTCTCAGGCCAACAGTTTGTTTATTGCAAACATGTTCTTTAGACAGCAATGCAGGTGTCACTTGATGGCCAACAGAGAAATCAAATAGACTACGTGACTGGAAGTAGAAAATGTAAAAGATGTATTCTCCCTGCAAAAACAAGACAAGGACCAGGCTGTGGTACAGGTCATGAAGGGCTAATATCAAAAATTAGAGTAAAGCTTAAAAAGTACTGTGAGAGCCAGCATGGTGTAGTGATTTGAGTATTGGACTACAGATCCTGGAGACCAGAGCTTGGTTCCCCACTTGGCTGTGGAAACCCACTGGGAGACCTTGGGCATGCACACACTCTCAGCCCCAGAAAACCTCATGACAGGTACGCCTTAGGGTCACCATAAGTTGGAAATGACTTGAAGGCACACAACAACAACAGAGACATATTCTAAACCAATTATCATGCCAAAATTATCACCAGAACATCCTGAAGAACATCTTGAAAAATTTAAAGACCATGAAAAGAACAGGCTTGCACTACTAATCTCCTAACTGACACTGAAACTGAAGCTAGGGACGATGTCAGGGAAGAATGCAAAAAGCCATTACCTATAACCATATCATACAGAAAACTGAATTGGATTCAGAAGAAGGTGGTCTGAAAAATGGGGTAAGCAACATCAACAATTTAAGATATACAGCAGACTTCATACTACAAACAGAAAACAGAAAAGACATGGAAGTGACTATTGATGAAAGTCAAGTAAGAAAATACAAAAGCAGGGAGTTGAACATTAAGAGAACAGTGACCACAGTTGATTTGCATAACTTTGAAGTACATGATGATCACATAAAATAGTCAAAGACTTTCTATACTTAAGCTCAATGAAAGTCAAAGTATGAAGAGGATGGCCATTTCAAAGCACACTATTTTAGGAAAAATAAGCCTAGACTATACCAAATTTTAGGATAGTGAGTAAAGTACAAGAGACGGCATTGTTCTTCCAGAAGTTGTGAAAGTATTACCATAACCTACAATTGTCACAATTTACCAGGAATAATCCTGATTAATCCTTTGTTGTCCCACTTTATCAGTAGAGAGAGAGGAGGAGGAGAAACCTTGCCCTTTCCTGTAGTCTCCAGTAAAAGCAAACTGCTGTAGCGTTTCCTAGCTTGTCTGTTCTTCCTCACTAATAATTTTTGCAAGAGTGATCTTGCTTGGCTGTATGTATCCCAGTTTTCATATGCGAAATGTTGGAAGGTATGTAGTGCATAGTTACAGGTATGTAATGCACAAGCAGCTGCTTTGAGGCCCAACTTTGGGCAAAGAAGTAGGATATAAATAAAGAGGAGGAGGAGGAGGAGTAAGAAGAGGAAGAGGAGGAAGAGATAGTATTAACAAAAAAAAATCTGCCTATTTTCATTCCATACGTGTCTCAGTTTTCATCTGTGAAATTCTGGGAGGGTATGTACTAGTAGAACAACTAGCAATGCTCAGCCAAAGCAGAATTGTAGAAGAGGTGATACAATACCTCATGCAATAGGCTGAAGAACAACTGGCACAAAGCACTGTATTTCAAGCCTGCACACAAACAAAATTGGGTTCCCACTAGCAGTACCACCAACTACAGTCCGATATACTTTCAGCTCATATTTTGTAAGGAGCAGACTTAGGCCATTTCCACACGGGGATATAGTCCGCGCTGGGACGACCTCACCAGGGGGTAGTCTACACTGTGGGGTGCGCTAGGGCGGTTTGAAAAGGTGAGGTTCTACACCTCAAAGCGCCCTCGCGCGGCTGCGGGGGTGGTGCCGCATGTTTTATAAAGACCACCTTTCAAGTGGTCTTTTTAAAACAAGAGCGCGCTAACCCATTGCAGTGCCCTGTGAAGAACTTCAGGGGCATGCAAACGCGTCCCTGCAGAACTGCCTGGGGGCGGGCTTCCGGCTGGCATGCTGCCCCAATTGGAGGAGTTCCGCCGGAAGCCGCCGGCCGCCATTTTGGGTGCCGCCGGACACCGGCAGTAGCCAGTGGTGTGTAGAGCGGCGAATGCACACTGCTCCCCACAGGAACGGAGCCACCCGGATTAAGGTAAGCTCCGTTGCCGCGTGCACTGCCCCGTTTCCCCGCGTTTCACACCCCTCCATGTGGAAAGGGCCTTTAATTCTGTTGAAGTATTGCTTCTGTTAAATTTCGAAAACCAGCTAATCCGAGTCAATTATCTGTTCATATATCAGTCTTATGGGAAGCAAGTAACTGAGAGAGCAGCAGTAACTTTGCCTTTTAACGGCTTGGCTTCTTTTGATGAAAAATAAAAAGCACAAAATCTCCAGCTGTACCACTCCAAATTGCTACAGTTGCCAGGAAAAATCCAATTCAATTACAATTCAATTATAGTTTCTTTTAAAAATGCATTACGCTCTAGACTAGCCAAAGCTAAACATTTTTAAGTCTCATTGATTCCAACGTACAAGATTTAAGCACATGTTTAACTCTTCCATTGAAATCAATGGGGTCGAGAAGTCGAGCGTAGCTGGATGTGATTGTGCTTCCTGCATACTAATTGGATGATAAACCAAAAGGTCAAATATCCCCTAATACATTTCTTCCTTACTCACTCTGTTTTTGGAACTTCTTTTCTCAACCAGTAGAAATCAGACTGTGCTGCATGTTTGCGGGTCTGAAGTACATTGCTGAAATAATCTGTTTCTGAAAACTTCATCTGGGAATAGAACATAAGGTTATGCAAGTCTAACCAACAGATTGAAGGAAAAAGATCAAAAAATAACTTTAATGCTTATGAAGTAAAACATTCTGAATCAAACTCATTTTCAGGAATTATTTATTAAACTCAGCTAATTCCAAAACATTTTTCCTATTGTGAATGCTGATATACAATCCCCTGCTGATGAAGTTATTTTATTTCATTTTGTAAATTTTAGGAAATTGAAATGTTTCTATTAAACAACATGGAATTCCAGCATCTGACCCATTTTTATTTCATCAGAAATTGTTGCAATAGTAACTGACATTCATTGATGGTTTTGTTTTAGGATGAACAGAAATTTTCTGTCTGTATACATTACTGCAAGGCCAGAATCTTATATCCAGTACCCAGGGGGACTTAGTTCTAAAAACAAAACACACAAATGCATAGAGTTATGCTTTACATGTCATAAAGTTGGTAAATACCGTGATTTTAGAAGACCACTGGGACAATGTAAAAAAAAAACTACTCATTTTACTAGGAAATTCCAATCAAGATGGTTTTGGCTAACATCTGGTCCATTTAAAATAAAAAAATAGTTATTTTATAGATGCTTCCAGAATCTGGATATCTCAGATAATACAGGCATTTTAGCCACTGTCTATATTTCACATAAATAGGGTAATATAAAAGCAAGGTATGTGATGGCAATTGTACTTTAAAATCCCAGCCTAGGGCCCTGTATGAGCAAAGGGTTAATAATTCTGACATGGGTAAGATAAGCCAAAGCATATATTTAAATATGAGAGGTTTACAAGCAAAAGCCCCCAGAAGACATAAAATTGATCATCCCCCAGAGTTTTGATACTCCAAGCAGCTATGTTTTTATTTATTTATTTTTCAAATTATATCCTTCAAGGCCTAATAAATATTTTATTACGCTGAGGAGACACTCAGAAAATATAACTGCTGGCAGTGTTGAAGACTCAGAGAACCAGTAATTAGATATAATGCTAGGTCACACTTTCAGACTCAGAGCATGCTGTTAAAGATTCCAAGTCATTAACATCTAATTGCTGCAAGTGGTCTGTTTGGAAAGAATCAGCAACTTCGCACAGTCTCCAAAATGTAAAACATTGCTTCAAATAAAATTAAATTAAAATTAAAGCAAATGACACACACCCAGAGACACAAAGACATACAGTGCTCATACACTTCTACCCTTCTTATTTCTTAGAAGATGAGTTAAAATATGCCAAAATGTTTAGTCTTAAAAGATTCTTACGTGCTGAGTTAAAATATGCAAACCTGTCCCCTTCTCTCTTCTCTTTTATTTTACAATACAGGAATTTTAAAACTGCATTAAAGGAAACATGGAAAACACCAATATTGGCCAAAAAATGCTAAATATTTCTAAAACATTAAAAACATTATGGAGGGTTAAGCCAAAAGAAAATCAATCTAATTTAAGCTTAAATGCACAGTTTATACTGGGAGCTCAGACCCACCTCCCCCTCAAAAATGATATAGTTAAAACTCTATATTTAACTGTTTCCTAGCTTCTGTTTACTCCCTCCTGGCCTGTCTACCCATTCTCTCCACTTGTCTCAAAATAAATGGTACATATAGTACAGAATATGCCGGATAAAATCTCTGGTATGGATTACACAGGTTAAATCCGCAATCTCATGCACGTTTGTTTTGGAGTAAATCAAACTGAAGTGCTATTGAACTAAGCAAACATATGAGATTGGATGGTTTGCAAATCATTAATCAGAAATGGGGTTGCCGGATCTTAAGGCCTCACTCTAAGACTCCAGTTTTCATGGATCCATTTTCATGTCTTCAGAGTAAGAAACAAGGGTACAAATTCACCAGCTAGGCAAGCGGAAAGGGCTGAGGGCAAATTGCCAGGTCAGCTAATATAGCACCAACTTCCTAAAGTTTCTAAGCATTGATTTGGTGCTGCAACTTGGAAAGACTTAGGGAGGGAGGTCTATATATTTTGTTACCTTCCTCCTTCCGTCCGAATCTCTGCTCTACAGCCACTAAGTAGGCTAGTATAAATGTTTGTTATCCTATCTCCCCAAGTAAGTGAGAAGGAATAATCCTCTCATTTTACCTTGATATGGGGGCAACCTTTCTTGCTAAAATTTCTCTGTGTGTGTGCGTGTTTTAATGACAAGCTGTGGCCAAGTGTGGTGGTGCATAATCCATAATACTTAATGACTTTAGTAGGGGTTGTCACAATGTCTCAGGTTTTGACCTGGAAACATCATGGCCTGGGACGGTCCTGAACTGGCAACTCTAAATTAAAAGATCAGCAATAATTGTTGTTTTTGTTGTTGTATGTCTTCAAGTTGTTTCAGACTTTATGACAACCCTAAGGTGGATCTATCACAGGGTTTTCTGTAGCTGTAAGTGGGTGACTCACCCAAGGTCATTCAGTGGGTTTCCATGGTCGAGCAGGAAATCAAACCCTGGTTTCCAGGGTCATAATCCAACATTCAAACCACTAAACCATGCTGACTCTCGATGCAATAATTACAGATTTAAAAAATAATTAAATGCAGGCTTTTTTGTTGTTGCTGAAAACATTTGATTCAGTCTCTGATTAAAGTTTTGCAAAGTATACGGATTTGATTTTAGGATGGTGCTTTCCTACATCAAGTCAGATCAGTGGCTGACCTAGCTCAATATTGTCTACACTAGCTCAGTATAGTATTTCACCCAGATCTATCTAGAGATGGCAAGAATTAAACATGAAAGACATGGTATTCTAAGCATGTCCTCTACTAATGAGTTCTGTTTTCCTGGAAAACATAGGTTGGTTTGATGTCCAATTTTCTGCCTCATAACTCTCTGGAGACTGCACGGGTTAACAAAAATACCAAAAAAAAAGGGGAGGAGAGTATCAGGAGTCTTTTTTTTTAAAAAAATAAGTATTTCTTGATTTTGAACAGTGCAGTGGGGCTTGTCAATCTATTTAAAAATTGAGTTGTCTCTCCTGAATGCTACCAGGGGTCCTTTCACATAGCATACTTAGGGTACTATGATTCTACTTTTTTTCCATGACAACATCCTATGGAATCTGGGATCTGCAATTTAGGGAGATAATTTATAATTCTCAGCCAGAGCTCTAGTGCCTCATCCAATTACAAATCCCAGGATTCCATAGTATGTTGCCACAGCAGTTAAAACGGAATCATAGTACTATAATTGTATAGTGCAAGGAGCAATTCACCTTTTTTCGCCAGAAAAAAAGGCAGTTCAGGGAGACTTGAGGGGATCAAAGGTCACAAAAACAGCTTTAGGGACAACACATATAACCCAAGGGCCACATTTCCACACTGTAGAAAGGCAGCTATGCACTTGATACACCCCACTTATTTTATCACACAATTATAGTTACATCATCATGCATCTGGAGCTAATGAAACTTTTAAAATACATTGGGAAAAATCCAACATTATTCTTATCTGCAATAGACTTCCTTTCTTATAGAAGATTTGCTGTAGCTGTTGTCTTGTCTGGCTTTAAATATCTGTAACTGTGATGTTTCACACTACAATGATTTGCTAGGATGTGAACATAAAGCAATAAAAGGAGTGACTTATTATCATTTCTCCGCCTGCTTTAACTACCACAGACAGAACTATGGCCTCAATGAAGACATAATGTGGTGTATTTGGGACTACCTCACTGAAATATTTGGCAACATAGGAGGGAGATTTTGACTCAGAAAATGGATTGCAGCTGCCATTAATTTGCTCCAGTGACACAGTTGACAGTGATCTGTGCTCTGTGTTAAAGACACACATTGCGCTGACTGCTAAACAAGCATAACCATAGACACTGTTAAGACTTACATGTATGGATTAAGTAAGGCTTGGAGTACTTACTCATCATCTCAATTCCAATTAAAAATGCTTTTTTCTCGTAAGATGCAATGTGTAACAAAAAATCATGTAAATAACGTGGGAGATTAAGCAGAACACAAAAAATGTGCAGAGCAAGAGAAACTTATAGC
This sequence comes from Iguana delicatissima, assembly GCA_948472985.1. Lineage (NCBI taxonomy): Eukaryota > Metazoa > Chordata > Lepidosauria > Squamata > Iguanidae > Iguana > Iguana delicatissima. Next base: position 383,356 of record CAOKZL010001011.1, on the reverse strand, counting down.
TAAAGGCACACATTTTTAGAACAGAAAGAGAGATGAAGACAGAGAAGAGAGGAGCTGAACATACAAGTAATTGTACAGTATAAGTAGAAACAATTTACTCTCATCCTTCCCCTTCCTCTGGTAGAACTCCTTTATATGTTGTGAGGAAGGCCAGTTGGTAGAATTTCTTGTGAAGCTTGGGAAGTAGGGTCATCTAAGTAAGATGTCCACATTTACATAGAAGGTTAATGCAGGCTATCTATCTTACACATTATTTCAAGTGCATGGTAAAAAAAAGGTGGACATCCACTCATTCATTACATTGAGGTGGTCAAATTTCAGCCTTCCAGATGTTGTTGAGAGCAAATCTCATCAACCTTAGTCAGTACTGCCAATGGTGAGGATCCTCTGGACACTGCAAACCAACAACATCTGGAAATTCACACTTTGTCAACCTGTACAAGACAACCCCTACTGCCAAAAAAAGGTCCCTTCAAGTATGAACCTGGACAGAGACAAGACAAAAAGATTCGAGGGGCATGGAGGCAGGGAGACAATTCAGTTACGAGCTGATAATTTGAGAGAGCACATGTAGAGAGTCACCAACCAAAATATAAGTTGCAGGCCTCTAGTTGAAATGTAAGATAAAACTGATTAACAGTATTAAAAGCTTTACAGAACTATTTTTCCTGCATGATCTTTCCCAACTCAGTCCTTAAAACAACCTACACTTGGAACCTCTGTGGATTATTTTGTTTGTTCTGCTTGTGCCTCTAGATGGAAATCACCATTGCAAATAACTATAAATATAATACAAACAACACTTACTGTTTTGATGCCTTCTGTAATATAGGTATCATTCATTATAAATTCAGGATAACCCACTTTTGCCAAAACTGCTTTTGCCTTTGGAAAGAAACAGAAAAGTGACAGTGACAATGATGTTAATTTAAACCATGACAAGATCTTATTTGTGGATCACAGGAGCAATGTTTCTACACATCCATTGCAACTACAGAGCATGTGGCCATGTGTCATGGTTTACAGAAGATGGTCCCATACTTGAGAGGCTAACTAGTCAAAGTCCAGTTTAAGCACATAGAACCATATGAAAGGAGAGAAGGGCTCAACAATGCCAGACTAAAACCCTTTTTGCACCCTACCTCGTTCCAGTGTGGTCACAAGGGGATCATACAACAAGCCTCTTCCGAGAGGCACTTGCATCCCCTCCACTTCCCCTCTGCACCAGCTCCATGCTGAGCGACAGGAAGCATGAGGGCTCTGCCCCTTCCTTCTGCAGTGCAGCCCGGTACTTTCCCAAGCTGCGCTGGTGACTTAGGAGTGTCACGCGATTCGACTCAGGAACATCGCGTGATTGCGGGGATGTCATGTCCTCGCAATCCCACAGTGCTCCCAAGGCCATTTCGCAACAGGACTGGCATGTGAAAAGAGCCTAAGCTAGCATACTGGTCACTGCCAAGCTTGTAACAGTTACTTTTTTGGACAATACCCAGAATTCCCAAGACAGCGTAACCAAAAAGTAATTGTTTTTCAAGTTCTGACTGGCCACAGTTGACCCAACTATGGTGAGAGATATCATATTTTATTTAAACCGAAATAATAGTTTTTAAATTTGCATCAATATATACTACCTGTTGTTATTATGTGCCTTCAATTCCTTTCTGACATATAGTGACTTGAAAGTGAACTATCATGGGATTTTCTTTGCAAGAGTTATTCAGAAAATGTGTGCCATTGTTATCCTCTTAGCCTGAGAGAGTGCGGCTTGCCCAAGCTCATCCAGTGGCTTGATTAGAGTCCTAGTCCAACACTCAAATCACTATACCATGCTGGCTCTATAAAGAATTTATCACATGCACATTTCATACAAATCTCTGCCATCTTTTTAGTGATGCCTAATTGGCCACCCTAATGCAGAAACAGACACTGATCCCTTAGCACACCCAGAGTCTACCCTACTCACTAAAAAGTAGAGTATTCACAAAAAATGGAGTATAAGATAGATGTATACAGAGATATATTGTATATGTGGACATCGGGAATTCAAAGAGAATAATGTCTGTGGCTATAGTCTTGATCCTATTCCTGCCCTACCGTTAGGAAGAATGAGGTAGCTCCTAAGTCAGCAAGTTTTGTGCATTAGGAATGGCATAACATTGTTAATAAACTGATTTATTATGATAGTGGATTTTTAGCAGTAGGGACACAAAATAAGTTTGTATTTTGTCTCTGCTGCAAAATAACTTCACCAGCGGGATACCAAGGCTATGCATGTTGATTGTTGGAAGATACCATTTGCTATTCTGCCTCTGGGAGCAAAACATTTTGGGCCAAACCTTCCTGGCCCTAGGTTTTTCTTTCCCACCTGAAATTAAAATCTTCTACCTGTGAAATTACAATTAATTGCAAGACAGATAATTAAGATGTGACAAAGTGAAGAATACAGATGGGGAATTAGCAGCAGGAACAGATGAACTCTTAAGCAAGAAAGATCCCATTGTCATGCAAATGTCCTTAGTGACAGAAAAACAATGGAAGACAAATGGTGCCCATATGAAAGTAAGAAACAAACCAAATGATAACTGAAAAGACTATTTGTACTTCAGCTGCAATCCTATATATGTTCAAGGGGAAGGGGAACACTGAATTCAGTGGGGTTTATTTTTTAGTACCCTAAGGAACAAAGGAAGCTGCCTATTTTATACTGTCAGACCATTGGTCCATCCAGCCCAATTTTGCCAATTCTGACACAGTAGCTCCCCAAGATTCAGCCAGGCTCCTTTTTACGCTATACCTAGAGATCCCTTGTATTACAAGATGATCTTCCATGTGAGTACTAACCAATGCTGACTCTGCTTAGCTTCCCAAATGAAACCTGATTTGTTGTGTTCAAGGTGGTGTAAGGACTGCACTTCCACCACTGCCATCCTTTTAAACTTGAGAGAGTGTGACTTGCCCAAGGTCTCCTGGAGAGTTTCCATGGCTGTGCAGGGGTTTGAACCCTTGTCCGCCAGAGTCCTAACCCACTGTTGGGATACATGGATCAATGGTCTGATTCAGTATAAGGCAGATTCCTTTTTTCTTTTGGTTAATCAAAAGTAAGCCCTACTGACTTCAGAGGGCCTAATTTTCCATGAGAGTAGGGGAGCCCTGAAAAGATTTGCATATAACAGAATAGAACAGAGGAACTGAACACCCTGTTTTAATTCTCTTATTACTGTTTGGTGCAGTTCATTGAAGCCATATAACAAGTACTACATTGACATACTTGAGGCTTCTCAGAAATCTTTCTTCTTATATTCACCCCCAGAAAGTAAGAGGGAAAGATCTTATTTAAATTTTCACTGTGTTGTCTGCATAGAAAAGCAAGGTAACTCAGAAATGTCTTGCATATGTTCAAAAATTTTAATTACTTAATGAAGCAGCCTTTGTCTTGTATCCACATAAATAACCTTCCTAGCATTTTTTATTACACAAACACAAAGAATATAACTTATAATAGCTAGTGAACTGGTGCCTTTCATTTTGGCAACTTGATTATATCTTCAGTAGTTGTGAAAAGAATCTGAGGATTCACTGGGTCCAACAGGGTAGGTAGAGGATTTATGATGGCAGCAGTCACTACCACCAATGTAGACATTTCACCACAGAGCAACATTACATAATACAATTTAGATACTTTTTTAAAAAAAAGTATTTTATACAAAAAAAGTACTGTTTATTCGATTTGCTTTATCAGCATACACTGATCAGTCTTTTGCATCTCCATGTAAAACTGGAAACACAAGAGAGGCTGCCCACCAGCGTTGAAAAGACTGAGCTAGATAACATAGCATAAGGACAGCTCCCTATGTGTAAACCTTGGAAAAGTGAACTCTTTGGATCTCCCACTGCGAACTGAGGAATTCTGGGACTTTTAGGACAAAAAAAGGAAGATTTTCAATCTCTGAATGTACCATGTGCCCAACATGAACTGTAGAAGAACTGATTCCACATTGTCCTTTTACATTTCTCTGTATTGATAAAGAGATATATCAATCCTAATCAGTCAATTTGGGCTTGCAACAGTTGCTCTTGACTAAAGATATTAAGGAAAGCAGCCTTTAGATAAGCAACAGCTGTTTGAGTTGGGAGAATGCCTTTTAGCCTAAATCTGATTGTTAGTCCCAGCCAGAAGAGATCAAGTGAATCAAAGGAACTTACAGAAGTACTGAATCAACAAATTACTGTTGTTTCAGTGGGTCTACTACAGTTGTGTCTGGGCTACTAACAATTGGATTTAACACTCTGACTCTATCCAGAATCTTTTAATATCTTCATCATTCATATTGACATTGGACCAATTTGGACAGTGAGATTTAAGGCACAAGCCTTCCTTTCCCCTCCTCCAAAGCTCCCTCCTTTCCCTTCCCATGCAAAACAGAAGGGAAAAGGGGTGGGGGAAAGCATGCATGAGCTTTCTTTCCCTAACCCTCTGGAGCTCCTTCCTTTCACTTCTCATGCAAAAGGGAAGGGAAAGGCGGGTGAGGGAAAGCTCACACGAGCTTTGTCTTCCCCTCCTATGCTCCGTCCTGTCCCTTCTCATGCAAAACAGAAGGGAAATGGGGTGGGGGAAAGCTCAGGCGAGCCTTTCTTTCCATCCTCTAGAGCTCTCCCTACCATTCCTATGCATTTTGCCAAGGCAAAATGGAAAGGAATGGGGGAGGCTTGTATGAGTTCTCTGTGCTGGGGCAAAATGTATAGGAATGGCAGGAGGAGCTCTAGAAGGAGAAAGGAAGGCTGGTGTGAGCCTTCCCCACTCTACTTACATTCCCTTCCTTTTTGCATGGGAAAAGAAGAGGGGAACCTCAGACGGGAATTGGGGGGAGTGGGGGAGTTATTCATAGTTTTTCTTTTTTCGTGAGGGTTCTGTGTCTCAAACTCTTATGAAAGTGGAGGAACAACTGTACGTCTCATTAGACATGGGGAAGGCATGAGTTTAGCTAAATTACTCTTTTGGATCCAGATGAATATATTCAATCTCACCAAACCCTTCAAAGAATGTGACCCAATAAACCAGGGTTGGGTGGAAAGCAGAACAGGGAGAAGGAGAAGAGAGGAGGAAAAGTCAAGAATGGTAATTCTTCTTTAATTGCTCACCCATACCAGCTCTTCAATGCCTTCCTAGCTATTCTTCTGCTGCCTAGCAACAGAAAAACATGACACAATTTCTCTGATCCTAATCCTTTTTCTCCTCGTAGTTGCTAAAGCACTATCATAGCTGGAAAAAAAGAGGGAGAGTGACTGTATGAGTAAAATCTTCCCATGATTTTGTTTTATTAATTAACACTCCCACACCACTGCTTTGAATATCAAAGAAAGAGTCTTTAACTTTTTTCTCCTCTGGCATACCTCTGTCTTTGACTGTGTACAGAATCATGGAAAAGTTACTACTCTTGGCCATGAAGTCTGGAGGATTTGGGGAATTACAGTTGGAAAAAGCCCTAGCTTTTCCAGGCTCTGATTTTTTCCCTCACAGAGATAATAGTGTAGCTGGGTTGTGGCTGCACATGCTGGGAGGAAAGAGTTAAAGCTCTTAGGAACAGTACTACTTCTTCAGTCTTCAAAAATATCCTGGATGACTGAGAAATTAATACAGCCCCACAAAGTTGAGAATTCTTAGTCACAGAGCTTATGCTCTGAGTGTAGCTCCTAGCCCTTAAAATCAATAACTGGCCATTTCATCTGGAGTCCCTTTGAAATTCTGCTTGTGCAGCAAGGGATCCTTGTGCTAGCTATAAATTAGAGTTATGTTCAAAGCAGAATAAATAGGTCTTTATCTAAATTCTTGCTATACAACATTACATTTTATTATTACCAATTACGATGGGGCACATATATCACTTTACACAGAAAAACTGACTCCACTGTGACAATACTTCCAGAATAATCTACAAAAATGAAAATCTAATGAATGTGTATGATCTATCTATCTTTATTTTAAGGACTATTTTTGTATCTGAACTTAAAAAAAAAACGCCACTCGAAAAAATTAGCATAAAATCGCATTTGAAAGCAAGAATATTTCATAGCAATGTAATTGAGCATTTAATTGCAACAATGAATTTACTCTTTATGTATGTGTCTGTGTTCTCATTTTTCATGGAAAGTAGGCTATCAGAATACCATCTGCTGGAACTGCAGTGCAAATATTACTGCTAGTCTATTAGTGCCAAACATGGGGAGAAAGGGAAAGAAGTTGGAAAACTTCATCCAGTCTATCTTGTACATCAAGAGCAGTACCATGCATAGAGAGGGGAGGTCAATTTTCACCACTGAGACCCCAATGGGCCACACCATAAACATTTTTTTTTCTTATGTTTAACTATTGACGTCAACATTTAGAGTATAAATTGAGCACTTAATTACATGGAAAATGGAATCATGATGACTGTATCATCTAAAGGGAGAGATCCTTGAAATGTACAGAAGGAATGTTGAACATAATGGAAGCTCAGGAGGAGGTCAATGTATGTGAAGTGTGAAATTTAATGATTGACTGTCAGAATGGTAGTATGTACATGTAGCAATTTTAATATGGAAAATAAAATAAAATAATAAAAAAGCATGCCACTTGCTTCACTTGTGTACAAATGAGGGAAAGAAAATACAGACACAGATGGTGGATACACACACTTGGAGCCATTGTGCCCTTTGGAGGAACACCAGTGTTGCAACTTGTGGGCTTTCTTGTACAAGCCTTGGTAGCAGCTGCACAGGGAGCTGCCTGGGGTTAAAAATCTTAAAGTGTATGCAGTGAGCTGCCCACAAGATCAAGCAGTAACACAGGACCTAGGAAACCCCCCATATGTTATATACGCTCCACATACTAGAGCTAATGGAAATAAGGGCAACTACTGCACCAGGCACTGTTCTGACCAACAAAAATGGGTTTGTTTGTTTTTTTACCCAAGGATCCAGGTTGCCATATTAGCATGGGTCTTACCCAAATTCTGGGCTCATTTACCCAGACTGCTCACATGCCTATTTCCACAGTAAGCTGACCCTGAAACAGTTCTGGACTGCTTGCCAGTCCTTGCTTCTCTTAGTTCTGTAACATCACAAGGTTCCTCTCCTGTGACATCACAAGGACATAGCCTTCAGTCTCAGTTTTGGCCCTTAAATCTCAGGGCATGAGATGCTATTGTTATGGAAACCCGGGTAGTGAATTAGAAGACTCACAAAGATATGACTAGTTTTTAGAGAGTTTATACATTTAGGTTTTCTAGATATCTACCTCTTATTTTTATGAGCAAAAAGAAAGAAAGAAAGAAAGAAAGAAAGAAAGAAAGAAAGAAAGAAAAACAAATGAATAGAAAAGTTAACTTTTGGATTAAAACTCTCAAAATCCACCAGGCAATTTGGCACATGCAGCGCACAGTTTTTACTTTTCCTCTGGATGTAAGATTCCTAGTGAAAACTAGAATAATAAAAATAATATATTTCATTGCCTCATCTACTAAAAAATAAAAAAGCGGTAGGGTCTTGTACCTTGCAAATTCTATAACTCAAAGGTGAGAGGATGCTCTCTGATTCACAATGGTTTTTCATTATGAGTAATACATCCTCAGACAGCTAAAAGGATTCACATTACAAAATATTGTCATTAACTTTCCTGTTTGATGGCTTGTGGTTTTTTTAAAAATGTCAAATACTCATCTTTTTATGCTCTACAGTTACAAAGAAATCCATAGTTAAGCCATCAAACTGCATTCTGTAAATTGCTATGATCTTTGTACATGTGTCTCATGGACCCACATCAAGTTAAGAAGCTATTAAAAAATGGCAGTTGCCAAAGACTAGTTGTATTAGAGTCAAACCTATATGAGAGACTAAATGCATGGTGTGCATTTCATGTACATTCATGTTGTACATTTAACATAGTGCATTGTTTCATCTGTTGCCTTAAAGACTAATAAGTGTATTATGGTGTAAGCTTTTGGGAACTGTAGTCTATTTCACCAAATATATAGAAATGCTATCCAGATTTGCAGTGCACAATGTAGTTCACAGCCATTGGAGGAACAGAGAGACAGGTGGACCAAGGAGGGAGCCACCAGTATCAGTACTTATTCTATCTCCATTGCATTATTTAAGTCATTAGAATTTCTGCAACATTATTTTTGTATATGGCTGAATTTCAGCTGACCACAGAGTGACTTTAAGGTGCATATACAATTACTGTTCTATCCCTCTTCTTTTTCCATGTCAAATATGAGAGTGGCCACAAGTGTTTCACTCTCATGCAATTGCGTTAGCCCTATAGAGTTATGCTGGAGTCTGGAAATAAAATGACAGCTGGGAGCCCAGGGTTAAATACAATTTCCTTTCCCTTCACCAGTTCCCCACAATCTATTTGCACAGTGCTCAAGTTATTAATGGAACTGACATCCCTGTTCAACTGACTGAGCACTAGCAGTGGCCAGGTAACAAGGGAGAAGCTGACAGCAGCAAATCATCTAACACCAAAAGATAAAAGATAACCAAACACCTTATGCCAAATAGTTTCAGATCAAGCCAAAGAAGAGGAAAACAATTCATCTGGTTACTAGTGTATTTTTATTCAAGAAACTCTGTTCAAACAATCCATGGATTTCTTCCCACCCTTCACCCCTTGCCATGTTCCAGGGTAGGAAAGCTGTTGTCTCCAAGAGCCGAAAACATTATGCTATCCAAACACTCATCCCTTTCCAGCAGCACCATCTACCCCTAGTTCCCCATATCTGCTCCCACCGATTTATACTGTGGGGAATCTTGAACCTTCCCAATGTTTTAGATAATAATCCCACACCCTCCAACATTTCACAGATGAAAACAGGGACACATGACCAAGCAATATCAGATTGTGTTCAAGATCTTCATAACAGAAGTTATTAATGAGGAAGAATATATAAGTGAGGAAAGGCTGCAGCAATTTGCTTTTGTCTAAGCCTACTGGGAAGGGCAAGACTATCCCCTATCTCCTCTTCCCCTAGTTGAGCTAACTGAAGACAAAATACTTTTGTACTTTGAATGCAGTGTACAGCCGTACCAGGACAACTGGAGCAAATGCAATCCATAGCTATTCACCATGCTGTATATGGTTGATGAAAGCTGGAGTCCAAAAATGTGGTAGGCACAATATTGTCCCCAGTCCTGCCTCAGAAAAAAAAGTATTTGAAAACCCAAGCACTTTCAAACTCATCTTGCAGATTTTTTTTAAACCTCTATATAAGCAGTGTCAGCTTCCAAATTGCTATTAAAATCATTATGGGGATAGTTTTCAGCTCAAGATAGCCAGAGTCTACAAATTCTTATGCTGCAAACTTCTCCCAGTTAGTCTCAAAGGTACTACAAGAATCCTTTCTATGCTGATACAGACAAACATGGCTGTGTCTTTGAATACATTATATTCATGTAAATAGGGCACTCCAAAGCATGAATTTGGTAACATCCTACACTGCATATGTTCATAATGGCAGATGTGGTTAAATTCAGTGAGTTCCCACATTTGAACTAGAGATACAACAAAGAATATACACATTTTTTTCATCTCTGAAAACTGTTCCAGATGTTCCACAGATTTGCTGTGGCAGAAGGAAAATCTAGAGTGGACTTCATAACAAAACTACCAATCAACAAATCATAGTTGATTGAAAATATATAGCACAAAACTGGGTCATCTCAATGAGCTCAAATGAACTTAGAAGGCTTTTAAGCAGGCATGTTTTATCTGCCTTGCTCATATTATACATGTGCTTTTTTGCTTATGATATAATGCATAGTTTAGCCATATGTGTGGGGGTGGGAGGGGTTCTGGCTGTCTCCCTCTTTGGACTGTGTAACATTGATTTGTTTTCCTCTGGCAGCATGAAAATAATCTGTTTTGCCATTCTGTATATAATGACAGAACAAACAAGCTGCCAGGGAAAATTAAATGAATGTTTCATTTTCTGTAAAAGCTAAGGGTTATATTTGGTTTTGGTCTTGAGGACTAAGGCCCTTTCCACACAGGGTAAAAAAAAACAGCTTAGGGCGACCTCACCCGGAAGTCATCCACACCGTGAGGTGCGCTAGGGTAGTTTGAAAAGTGGAGGTTCCACACCTCAAACTGCCCTCACACAGCCACAAGGGGTGGCGCGGCGTGTTTTTTAAAAATGCGAGCGTGCTAACCCATTGCAGCGCCCCGTTTGAAACTGCAGGGACGCGCTAGCGCGTCCCTGCAGAGCTGCCCGGGGGCGGGCTTCCGGCTGGCACGCTGCCCTGATTGGCGGAGCGCTGCCAGAAGTCGCCGGCCGCCATTTTGGGTGCCGCTGAACGCCGCCGAAATTCGCCAGCATGTGGAGCAGCGAACGTACGCTCCCTGCGGGGACGAAGCAACCTGCTTCCAGGTAAGCGCCGCCCTTGCGTGCGCCACCCCGTTTCCCCGTCCCCCGTGTGGAAAGGGCCTAAGACTAGACAGAAACTTGGGGAAAGGGCTTTCCTGTCACCCCTCCCTGACTGTATAAATACATGTGCAACCATAGAAAGTTCATGCTGTTTGTAAAAAAATGATGGAGATCTTACAAATACCCATTCCATTCTCACCAGAGATATTTCTATTAAACATGAATCATCAAATAGATAAAGATTACAACAAATACAAAGATATAATATTATATATGGTGACAGCAGCGAGAATTATATTTGCTAAATACTGGAAGAGAGATAAAATACCTGATTTGGAAGAATGGTTAAATAAAATTAGAGAATTGATAAATTGTGACACTTTAACTAGATTAATGAGAAGAGAAAAGAATAATAAGAAAAATAGAGAAACGGAAACAGTGAAAAAAAATATAGATAATAACTGGTCAAACCTATGTAAAGGAGAGGAATAAGGCTGTAAAGATAAGTAAAGATGGAAGTTTAACAATAGGTAGATAGTAGACACTACATAATAAGATAAGAATAGGAATATTGAAATATTAATAAACATATGACAATAATAATATAAAAAAATGTGAAAAAGGAAAGTAAGAAATTTGGAATGTATGGATTTAATGATTTATATAGAGATATGTTAATTTAATTTACATCATACAAAAGAGTATATTATATGTTATATTATTATATAGTAAATATTATTATATTATATTATATTATTAATTGTTATTAATTATTATATTATATATAATATATAATAATGTATATTGTAGTATATTATAGTATATTATATATTGTAAACAATAACATGTCTTACGAACATGTCTTATGAACTTGTCAAAAGAGTATATTATATATTGTATATTATGGTATGCTATAGTATATTTTATATTGTAAACATTAATGAGTCTTATGAACTTATGCTTGTAAGAATGAAAATTTTTAATAAAAATAAATTTAACAAAAAGTTCATGCTGTTTTAGTTAGAAAAACTTAACGATGCTCTATCTAACAGTGACTGGTGCATGCTGCCTCCACCCGGTCAGGGACTTCTTCATTTCATTTTGCAACTCAGGTTGGCAAAACATCTCTCAGAGAATCTGCTCCAAGAGCATTAAAAAGTCTGAATAGGATCTAGAATTATATGCCTCTAGACTAGACTACTGTAATGAATTCTACATTTGTATGCCTTTGGAGACAATTTGGAAATTCCACAGAACACAACTCCTCAGGTACCAGTTTGACCCACATAATTAGATCCCTTCTAACACTGTGCAAGTAGCATCTGCTACTGGTGCATTCATGAACTCAACTCAAAGTGTTGCTCTTGACCTTTAAAGCCCTAAATGGTTTAGGAGCAGGTTATTTGAAGGGCCGTCCTAGGAACTTGTCTGTGCCCTGAGTTGCATATCAGAGCTGTATTCAGAGGTCCATCATTAAGGTCAGTCAAATTGGCTGGCACTAGAAACATGGCTTTTTCACTAGCAGCCCTTATTTTCAGAAATTCCCTTTCAGCTGATCCATGGCTGGTCCTATCAAACTGCTTTTAACTGAGGTGATCTTTTGAGAAACATTTCACAGCATACTAGCAAAATTATTTGGAAATATCTATCCTGATATATGCTGACCAGCTTCTCTTTCCATTTACCCATGCTGGGTGCAGCACCCTCTCTCTGGGTCCCTTGTTCAAGATAACACAATTGTTCCACATGCCCAATAGGGAAAACAATATTTTACATGATCTTTCAGTCTTTCAGTCTGTTTTGCTCATTTTAAAGTTCAGCAACATTTCTAGAAACATTTCTATGATTGTAAGAGAATGAGCAATAAATTAATTTATCATGTTCAGGCAGTAGAAATACAGCATTATTTATTTCTCACAAAGATAGCCCAGGACTAACCGTTTTTCAAAGAAACCACAATAAATTACTATTTTATAGAGGACCCATGACAATACTGTATTAACGTAGTCTCAGTCTTGAGTTACCTCCATCACTTTTCTTCACAGAACACTTATTATGGAACACATCATTCATGAGGGTTTTGCTGATGAAGCAGGCTGTTATCTATGCCTCTCTTGTGAAAAAAAGGAAAGCCTGTTTAAAAAGTGTGTTTTCCACATTCAGCATCTTTTCTATTATGCTACAGGGTGACTAAGAGCTGGGCCGAGCTGAGAATTATTGATGAAATGTTCATGATCAGCCAACAAAATATGCTCGGGGCACGTTAGGCACACAGTGGCACATGCACTCCAAAGATACAGAGGTGGTTAAATAACAGAGTTATATAATACAGTTATTGAAGTGGGAAGTCAAGAAACAAGGTGATTTGATCAATTCACTGATTTTATTTCTTTAACTGATCCTGGATTTCCATTACAAGAAACGGATCTTTTTTTTTTTAATTGACCCTGGCCTTCCAATGCAGATTGTGGTCATGGTATCTATTGATTTTAAAAGACAATATAAAAATTATAATGAAAATGTAAGGGCACATCAGTTAAAAACACATTGGGAAAAAAAATAAACAGCATCTCCTAGTCTAAACTGCTTTAGCAAAGCTTTAAACCCCAAAGCCTCTCTGCGGAAACAGTTTGCCTCTTGGCACAACAATAAAAGGACAAAATTAGCCTGCCCTCCTCTTGCCTGGGATTCTAATGCCTGGCTGCTGTCGTGGAAAAGACTCTTTCTTCTCACCTGCCTTTGACAGTGAAAGGATCCTAAGAATCAGAAAATGATGGTACGTTCCCATATGGGAAAACATACTCGTTCAAATAGCCTGGTTCCAAGTCATGTAGGTTTTGTAGTTCAAAAGCAGCTTTTTGAACTGTGTCCAGAAATGGAGATAGCTAGTGAATTTTTTAACAAGGGACTCACACTTCCCTATAAGTAGACCTGATTGATAGGCTGGCTGCAGTATTCTGGACCTGCTGAAGCTTCCAAACACTTTTCAAAGGCAGCCTAGTCCAAACAGGAACTGACACTGCCAGGAACAGATACAGTTGGTGTTAAGTGTGGTGCTCCTTCTATGTTATAGATCAGTGGTTCTCAACCTGTGAGTCCCCAGATGTTTGTGGACTTCAGCTCCCAGAAGCCCCAGCCACTATGGTCAATGCTCAAGGCTTCTGGGAGCTGGAAGTCCAAAAACATCTGGGGACCCACAGGTTGAGAACCACTGTTATAGATGGTTCTGCAGCCCACTCAAAGTAATTACTTATACTCTTGTTCTAGACTGCTTGAGTTTAATAAAACCATTCTTCAGTGAAGACACATTGGTCTGGCTCCTCTCTGAAATGATCTGATAGGTCGCTCATACAGCTTTGAAACAGATTCTTTGCTACTGCTTAAACCAGGAGGCCTGAAACTAAGGGCTGAATCTCTGAGCACACCTGAACTATAAACATGAGTGGAACTCCATCAATGGAGGTGTAATCCATCTGAAGACAAGCTGAAACCCTCTAATATGTTTTGTATTTTCTGAATGACCTCAACCACTTCTTTTTGTCTGCATTAACCTTCAATCTGTTCATAGTCATTCAGTTTGTTATCAACATCAGGCATTAATTCAGAAATCAAACAGCTTTCTTGGATTTACATGGAAATGAAAGGCAGAGTTGGGTGTTATCAAAAGGCACTGAACCCCAAACTCTGGTCAATGCTCCCAGCACTTTCATGTATATTTTAACAGCATGGGGTGGGAGACAATATGGAACTTGTCTACTCTCCCTTCTATTGTAGATACCCATCTTTGGCATGTGACTCCCTATTTGATGGGAAAGCAATTTCCCATGTTCATCAAAAGAGAACGAATCTGTTGGTGTTAAAATGCATGCAACCTACTTTGAGGAGAGATCTACGCTGGAGTGACAAAGTGTGACAAGACTCTTTCTTTTAATGTGACATAATTTACAGACTGATATGGGGGGCACTAAAATTAATTACTGTTGCTGGTTTTATCACATGTTAGACCCAAATGCCTTTGATCATCTGTTTTGAATTTTTTTCCCCCACATACACATGATGTTAACATTATTAACATGGAAGGAAAACCAGAGGTGCACTATGGCTATTTACATTCTCTTTACAGACTGATTTAAACCAATGACAACTTAATCCCTACATACAAAAAAAGCTCACATGGAAAGGATTAATAAGTGTCATTTACTCAAAATCTTTGATTAATGTAAAGTAAAATATTATTTGCAGGGAGGAAAGTGAAATGCATGAAACTGAAAGGTGAGCACCAGTCATTCTGAGCTATGGACAACTGATGAGAGCAGCTTGAGCTCCACCCAGAGAATTGTGTGAGCAATGCAATTCAGCCAGAAAACAACATCTCAGAACTCACATTTTCATTCAGAGCTGGGAAACATTACTTTTTTTAATCTACAGCTGCCGATGCCCAACCAACTTTGCTCTTATTTGCCTGTAGATGTACATTACTCATAATCTCAACTGTATGCAGAATGGTTATTTTTGTCTAAAACAACCTTCAGAAGGAATAAATTGAACCAAAGTACCCACTAGAATGCCAAGCTCTGTATTAGTAGATATTGAAAAAAGATCTAGATGCATACCCTCCAACTGTCCCAATTTGCCAGGGACAGTCTCAATTAATCCTCTGCCACCTCACTTTTTCAGCTGCTTTTAAAACATCTCAGTTTCACTCTCTTCCTCTCACTTCTCCCTTTGTCCTCAGCTTACTCAATTGATGCAAACGCAGTTCAAAGTACAAAAGTAATTTGCACTCAATTAATTTAGTGACGGAAGAAGAGAAGGGATTCAGGGAAAAGCAAAATTCTGTCACCAATCCTAGCATGTCAATTGTCATTTATACCTTTTCTTGTCTTGACCACTCTCTGATGTTGCTTGCTCATACACATCTCAGTTTGCATCTGGGAAAAGTCTGAAGTTATATAGATGCCAAGTAATTATGTCAGAAAGAGCAATTAAAAAAATCACGCCATCTCTATTCAATGTCACTTTTATATATTTTCTTTCATGGATCCATTTTACTCTCTTTCCACATTCATCTATTTTTTACATCTTCATATACATGGGGGAAAATCACATGTAAATACGCTTTTTGGAATATCTTTTCTCTCAAGATGCTGAAATTCATTTTCTTCTAAATACATAGTTTCTCACATACACATTTTTAAATACATGCCAAAATGTTTCTGATACTAAAATTCTGTCAGAACATACTAAGTTTGTCCACAATCAGGTCATTTTGTAACAGAATTAACAAGAATCAATTACCTCTCCTGGTGTTTACCAGAAAGGACTTTGCTGTAAGCACAGGGAAAGTTCACCCTTACCATCAGAGTTCTGGAAAAGTTCTTTTTCAGATTATAACTTCCAGAGTTCTATAGAGTTAGCAGCCACTGCACATCTATACTCACTAATTGCTGTTTTGCATTATGGTGATTTCCTCTTTGCTTGTTTTACCACAAGCGTCACACTCTTCCTGCATCACTCTAACCTGCAGCTATTTTTTTCCATCTCTCTCTTCAGTGAGGCCTATGTTTGACTATCCACAAGTATGTTTTCCAAAGACGATTGAGCTTTTTCCTTTCTCTGCTAGACTCAGAGGTTGGGCGTGGGGGAGGTCTGGTTGTTGTTCAGCTTCTGCCTTGCCAGTTTGATTGCTCTGTTACTACTATCTTTGGCCCTTTCTACACGAGGTAATTAAAACGGTGTAGAGCGACCTCTAATGGAGGTCGTCTACACCGTGGAATGCGCTGGGGCGTTTATAATTTTGAGGTTCTACACCTCAAACCGCCCTGAAGCGACCGGAAGTGGTGGCACCGCGTGTTTTTTAAAATCCACTTTTCAAGTGGTTTTTATAAAACACAAGCGTGCAGCCCCGTTCCACCCCGTCGCAGCACCCCGGTGTAGATTTGCAGGCGCGCGCAAATCTGCCAGGGGGTGGGCTTCCAGCTGGCGAGGTTCTCCGGTTGGTGGAGAGCCTCCGCCAGTCGTAAGCTGCCATTTTGGACACCGCAGGACACCGCAGGATGCTGCAGGAGTGTGGAGCAGCGAACTCACACTGCTCCTTGTGGCGATGGACTTACCCGGCTTCTGGTAAGCTCCGTTTCTGTGCGTTTTACCCCGTTTCTCCCTCCATGTGTCGATAGGGCCTATGTTACTCTGTTATAGTTAATTACAGTTACTCTGTTACTACTACCCACTACTATCTCATATTTTCTAACAAATTGCCCAAGCAATTGCTCTACAATCTGTATTAGACAGGAACTTTTCCATGTTCTGTCTCTACTCCTAAATCTTCCCTTGTTGCAAGGGGAGGGTAAAGGCCTTACACTGAACATGCTCACGCTGTTCAAATCTGGAAGCCTCTATTTGCATTCTTCAAAATGTGTTTTTATCCTGCAGGGCAGAAAGTTTTTGCCAGAGAGCAAAAGTTAAACCATCTTGATCTGGTAATGTCCTGGGCCTTATATCTTCAAATAAGCCCAAACTTTCTTCCCCATTTATTTCCCATGCTTCCCAGTCTGACATTTCCTTTGCTAAGAAAGATTTCAGGCCACCTCAGAATGGTGTCACTATCGCATTTCTCAGCCTTTTATCTGCAGCCACAGAAACTCTGAATATGGGCACTAGCACAAAATCACAATCTTCTAAGCATGTTCCTGAATTTTATGCCATATTTTATTCAGAACTTTTACCATTTAACCTATTCTACTTCTCCTTACATCTTTTCTTTTTGAATAAGTTCTTGAAAATGATGCACAATTTAGCTGTGTTCATTGAATTCCAGATTGTTCAAACCATTTTGTCATCAACATTATTTGAAAGCTCTGCAGTTTACTTTTTGCAGCATTGAAGGGAGGGAGGGAAGAATCAAGATTCTGCCTGTTTTCATCTGAGCACAGCATGGGAAATGACTCAGCTGCAGCCTTCACACCAGTTCCCTCACAGAGGGCATTTGCCAATCAGATGCTACCCAATCACTTCTACAAATAAGGTGAAGAGGCCATTTCTTTTCCTCTGCCTCTGGGTATTCATGTATTTTTTAAAAGTGTCATTCTATGTTCCACTTGGCATTTGGATGTGCTTCCCCTGAGAGCTTAAAATGGAGGATTACAATAAGTCAGTTCCAAGAATCCTCAGGCATCTGTGAACAGGCCACGTACCTGTTGTTTTCTAAGGTCACACATCATATTGAAAACATTATGGTTTAGGGCTGAAATGGCATGTGTTCTTTTGGAAGCACAGCTGAAAGATTGTGTGTGTGAATGCAGCTTTGCATAAAGGAATCCATGCATGTGAAAATGTAGCATGTCACAGAAAAAGGGAAACTCTTCCCCCACCTTGACACACCACCAGCCTATTTCTTCCTACATGAGGTGAAAAAGAGGAGCCCAATGAGTCACTGTCACTTGCCTTCTCTCTGGTACCAATGGTAATGCGCGAAGTAAGGTGATACAAAGCTTTTAGCATGTCAGACCCATTTCAAGGGAGACTTGCAAGTCCTATCTACTTTTGCCACTTACCTATACCACATGAATGATCTTGAAGGAAGAGGTTGGAGGGCAACATTTCCCTTCTCCAAGGGCTACACGCACCTTGCTGTATACTCCCCACCACTGGTGTTTGTTTGTTTGTTTTAGAGGGATTGGGTAGGGGCAAAAATATCTTCCTCTTTGGAAAAAGGCTGATTTTAAGAATACACATACAAAAATACAGCAGAAGAGGATGTGACTAAACTGCCCCCCACTCCGGTAGACGTTATGGGAAATCGTTTCTGCCATGATGAAATTGGGAGTTGCTGAGGACCCTGGAGGGCACTAAAACTGCCTTGGCGGGGGCTGCACTTTTCCCCATCCCCACTTATAGAGGAAATACTTTATTTCAGAGCAAACATAATCCATAACATGCTGTGAACTGGTTGCTCTCCTCACAGAGTCATGGATATGGCCATCAAAACTTGAAGAATAGCAATGGGCCAGGGATAAATATTTGCTATAAATTACAGTGTATCATATAGTGTGGATAGGCAACATGTGTGCTTCCAGATATTGTTGCAGTCCAGCTCACACAAATTCTAGCCAGCACAAGCAACTGTAAGAATTCATAGCAGTTGCAGTCGAAACTCAGGAGAGGGTGCATATGTTACCCATCCCATCTTGGAGATCTGTACATGTACTGTCCTTTACCTCACCCCTTTGGCTTCATCTCTCCATGGAGATTTACTTGTATAACTTGATCTTATTCCTACTATGGTGGGTGGATACAGGGAAGAAAGCTGTACGAGGGTGTTGTTGTTACCCTGCCCCCCACCCAAGACCTGCTGCCTGAGGCAGCCGCTTCACATTACTGCACTCTGGTCCATATCCACGAGCATGAAACAGTCAGAATAATCCTGCTTCATGGACTCCCTGCATTATGGGCAAAACAGTTAGCCAATAATGGGAAGGGTAGTTCATGGTGACATATAAATCTTTAGAGTACCTCTCTGTCCTCTTTCAGTGGAAACATAGTCTTTCCCATCTTCCTATTCAAAGCTAAATTATTGGAATAGGAGCAAACAAAGATTGCAGTTGATGGACTGACCAAATATATTTCTACATTCTTTTAGCATAATTCTTCATAATGCAGGTAATGATAAAAATTGTTTTGAACACAAAACAAATATACATAGTAAAAACTATATTAAATATGCACACAGGAGGCAAGCAATAAAATAAATAAAAACTTTGCTGGAATTTAGTACTTGGGGACTGCTTAAACACAATAAAAGAGTGGAGTTTGGAGATTAAGAATTATTATGTACCTATGTGCACAAGGTTTCAAGCACAACACAATTTCTGATTTATTTTATTTTATTTGGAGGGGAGGAGTTCATCATTATGAATTCTATTTTAGGTAGAACCTCTTACTGAAGAGTTAATACTAAACTGTAGAGACAATACCACTTGGGACCAAGATGTCTAAAATACCACTTCGTCTCATATTAGCCTGCCCAACATTTGAGGTCCTTAACAAAGGGCGCTGTTGGATGCTCCAACATCTTGTGAGTCTAAGATGGTGGGCACATGTGACAGGACTTTCCTTGTAGCAGCATCCTAACTATGGAACTCCCTGCCAAAGGCATTTAGGCTGGCTCCATCTCTTTTGAGCTTCTGGTGGGCAGCTAAAGTAGTGCTGTTCTGCACAGTCTTTGGTGTTTGAAACCACTCGGTTTATTTTAATTGTATTGAGCTTATTTTTGAGCACTATTTTTAGATGGCTTTAAATGTTATTGAGTATTTTAATTTGTTCTTAAAGTTTTTATTTCTGTATTGCTATAAATGTTTTTACCTGTCCAGGGGCCTGGTGGACGAGGAGGTACAATGTATAAAATATTATGAATGAATTCTCCTTCACCCAGTAACGAAAATGAAAACCCAAGTGACACAGCAGCAGTGAAAACCTTTAAAAATGACCTATTCAAATATATCCAACACATTTTAAAAAAGTGGTATCCAAATGTAAGTAAAGTGGATGATTTTCCAGGACTACATGATCACCAAAGCATTAGGCAATCTAATAATTTCAAACTCAGTTTCAGGACCACAATAATATATAATTGTTCTGGCATGGAGGAATAATACCCTTCCCCACTTATCTATTAGAGTTTGTTTGTGTGTAAAACCAAATATCAAAGAGCCAATGAAATAACAAGTGAGATTAAACCAAACACAAGATAAGACAGTTTATAGACTTGTTATTACCAATTTTTTAAAAAAAATCTTTTTGAGAAGATTGTTAGTCAGCTAATATTAAAAAAGAACAAAATACATTGAAATCCCTTTACCTTTTCAAAAGCTTTTCTTTTGGTTTCCGAATCCATCCAGGTGTTTTCATTTTCCAACATATCCATAAAGGCCCAACGAATCCCTTCAGTCAATTCTGCCATCTGCAACAAGTATCATGTCTAATAAGAACTTGGGGAATATGCTGTGCTTTCAGTCCAATCTAGCAAGAGAGATGTACAGGCAGAATCAGGCCTGTGTGTAAAGATGTGTATCTAATTGTGCATTCTCCTTTGCATCATGGTGTTAATCTGGTCTTCTTCTATCATTAATCATGCAAAGATGAGGTGGTTATGAACTTCCTGTTCATCACTTTTACTCCAAACATACACTTTAGGTCAGGAGTGGGCAATCTCTGTGAGACAGAGGGACATTTTTTGCTTCTCTGGACTCATGGTCTGCGGCACCAGACTTGTTGGTGACCAGAAGTAACATTTGTGACTACTGGAAATCACTTGTGGTGATTTCCAGAATTTTATTTTCAGTATTTAGGAGCAGTGGATTTGAAACAATGTTCAGAGGCCAAAAGAGAACCATGAGGGACCCACAGGGACCTACATGCAGCCTGTAGACCGTGATTCCTACATTTGCTTTAGGTACTAAAGAACAGGAAGAACATGATAGCAAAAAACATTTATTCTGTCTAGGATACGATGGTTTTAAAAGATTCTTGTGGCACGGATCTAAGAACTATTGTGCAAGTTCACCACTAGTAGACTGTAACCTAAATATCAATTAAAAATACAAAAAGATATCTAGAAAATAATATTCAGATATGTGACAATGTAATAAGTTGCAGGTCACCTCCCTGAATGAGACTGTTGATATTGACCTAATGGGAAAAGAAACTCCTTATCTAAATGAGCAAAGGGAATTGTAGCATCTCATTTTTATGATTCATTGCTGTCCTTTTAATATCATCTCATTTTGGTACAATATGGAAGTCAGTACAGACTTAGCATTAAATATGACCAAGCATTCAACAGTCGGGAGTAAACTGCGTCCCAGGGAATAAGGTAACTTGGAGAATATTGATGGCAGAGCACTGTTTCAATTAACTTAGTGCACTAATGAGGTGAACTCCCTGTACTTGGAGGTTGCCAGTTCATATTCCAGCTCTACAATTGGACCCTGGTGTATATTCTTGTTTTTATGCACCAGCTGTAGCTGTAGGGGTGGCAGGAGGAATCTATTCATACCATCAAGAGTTGTTGTCAAAATTGTTCAGGCATAGCCGAATGAAATGCTGCCTAGACTGTAGGTCAAAAACTGTGCTATATTTAGACACAAATAATATCTCTTTGATAAAAAGAAAGAGACAAGATGACAACGAGGGCATGAGCTCATCAGTGACTAAATCTTAAAGCACCACTTCCCATAATGCATTATTTGTCTAGTACGGGCCTTCTGCTGGCCAAATCAAGGGACAGGATCATCTGACCATAGGGTACAAATGTGTTGGAAGACTGCAGTATGCATTACTGTAGTTCTCAGAGTTTTGTTTTGGTTTTTTTAATCTAAGCAATAGTCCCAGACTACTTTCTGGCAATTCCTGGTACCAACTGTAGCACTGTACATTTATTTATTTACTTACTTACTTACTTATTTGATTTATATCCCGCCTTCTGTGTCCAGGATCCAAGATAGCCACTCTCAAATGAGTCTTTCATTCCCACATTCAAGTGGATTTTTTTTTATTTCTGAGATACATTTTAACCAAAAAACCAAAAAAAGAGTATTCTTTGCTCCATTTATTTATTCTTTTTTTAAGAGTTAGTGCATCACTGCTTCACTGAAGTTCTACTTCTGAATTATAGCACTATCTCTAAAAAAAAAATCATTTTAAAAAAATAAAAATCAGGTG
This sequence comes from Iguana delicatissima, assembly GCA_948472985.1. Lineage (NCBI taxonomy): Eukaryota > Metazoa > Chordata > Lepidosauria > Squamata > Iguanidae > Iguana > Iguana delicatissima. Next base: position 361,232 of record CAOKZL010001011.1, on the reverse strand, counting down.
AAAAAGTTTGCACTTCAAACTATAGGATCAACTCACCAAACCATACACCAATTTTAACAAAAATATTTGTAAGAGCTCTACTGCAAATCCATGAAATTGCTATGAACAGCCGCCCCCCTCCAAAAAAAAAAGTGGGGGGAAGAGTGGATCTATAGGTGACAATCCATATATTCAGCTGGATGCTAAGAAAAACTGGGTTCTTCACTAGTTTTATAGGCCACATTTTCTGGGGAATCACCCCTGCTCTTTTACATCATACAATTACAATACTATGATTCCACTTTAACTGCCACGGCATCATCCAGTAGAATCCCAGGATTTGCAGTTGGGGTGTGTGAGAGAATTTAGAATTTTGTCTCACTAAACTACAAGCCCCAGGTTTCCATAGAATGTTGCCACAATAACATCCTTGCATCAGTGGGTGACGGGATTGATTTTCCAAGCAACAATGTATCATTATGTGTTAGCTTTCTTGTAATCACAAGTATTTTAGAGGGAATTAAACTGAAAGAGAAAATAAGCAGCCATTAATCTTCTAAAAGATCTTGTGAGATACAAACTTATAGAACTAGCTCGTTGATAGGGATCATCACCTTTGGACCCCAGTTGAGGAAACTCATCTGGGGACTGTCATGATGAGCATCTGCCCTTCACAATCTACCAGTATGCCATTGCTTGGGGATAATCCCTCATGCCCTTCTATGATTGCTTACTAGTATGTAAGATACAAAGAAATTTCAAAAGTATCAAAGCACATCAGAACATACCATTTCTCTCTTGTCTTCTTGGAAGTGTAGATCTACAAACATTCTTCCAGTGATGTATGGGAGGGCACTTTCCACAAAGTTTACACATTTATCCCATTGAGGCAGTAAGGAACTTGTCCCCTGGGTTACCTGGTTCAATCAAACACTGATAAATTGTTCACTTCTTCGTAAAAATTCTACCTCTGCAACTGCTATATACAGTGTGTTTTGCACATTCACCACCCCATCTCCATAAGGACTTTCAAACTTCACCTTCCATTCTGACAGTTGTCAACTGTTTGACATAACCTTCCAACTTTTTGACAAAGAAGTAAACCAGACATCAGGAACTCTGGATATCATTCCAAAAAAAAAAAAAAAAAAATTGAAAGCAACAATAGTGCAAGGGTTGGCAAATCAGATTAGGCCAACAAGATGGAGGGTTGAGGGTTAAGCCGTTCATTATCAAAACAGAACCCCACCTAAAGAGGCTCTCTACCTGTGGTGTCCCTGTATGTTATGTCCCACAGGGCAAACAGTAGCTGTTGGGATCATTCAGTTGGAAAACTGGCATAAGAAAAGTGTTAATGCTTTACTCATCCATCACTGCCATAGGGAATCAATCAAGAGCCAAGAAAAGTTACTTTTGGGCCACACCTTCCAGAATCCCCCAGCTAGCATGTCTAGTAGCCAAGACAGTTAGAGGTTTCAGAGAGTTCTTGTCCAAGAAAGTAAGAAAGTAAAGAAGAAAGTAATGCTTCCAAATTCTATTCCCTCCTCTATCATTTTTAACTTTAAAAACACAGGTCATAGATGTCTTATATCATACGCAGATCTCTTGAAGATATCTCAAGGAAATCAGAACACATATTGACCTATCAAATAGAACAGGACAGAATAAAACAGAGCAGATTTTAAGAATACTGTCACTACTTGCACTGTGAGAAGAAAATAAATAATTCAGGTCATTACAAAATTGTTCTCTCTATGTCCTGTGTACTAACCACTAGAGAATGAAAAATCACACCTTCATGAAAAGAAGATGCTGAAATAAGGGGAGAAAGATTGGATGCACAAAAGGCTAATCTCTTAATTTCCTGCAGGCAGGGAACTGACATTTATTATTCAAATCTGTGTCAGGATTTGAGTCCTGGTGACCTGAGAAAGATTAGGATGGCGATATTCTTTGACCTCTCTTTAAAGGTTTTGATTCAGGCAGGCTAGCTGGAATTACAGTCATTCATGGAACCTTACGAACAATTGCTGTCAGTAGTTTTATATGCAGAATGTGACACACTCATATCAAAATCTCACACTTACCCTTGAAAACTCCAACCATCTATATTGAAAACGCCGGCTGAGGTTAAATATTCTTGAATAAACCATTCTCCATACCAGATAATTGGCAATGGTCCTGTCAAAGCAGACACATCTTTATGTCAGACAGTTAAACCCTATGAGTCCTAATATACAGTTGACTATTAACTATGAATTAATAGATAAATGGTTTTCTTTTCCAGATCAGTGAGCAGCAGCTTTACCTTGAAAATTAAAGAGCAATAACCAAACTGACTAAAATGTACTAGATAGAGGAAAGGCATGATAACAGTCATCTGGTATTTCACTGAATAAAAGGAGTCACTGTTTGGAGCATATTTCAACTATTTTGTATTCTTAAATGAAATTTGGCATTAGAAGTCTTTTCAAGAACTCATAAAGCTACCTCAACCCCACCGAAACAAAAAACAAAAACAAAAAGCGACAGCAATAGAGCAGAAATAAACCTGTCTTCTGTGAATCAAACTGTCTTTGGATCCATTTAAGGAAGATGTTTCCCCCAGCCCAACAGTACTGTCCCTGTCATTAGGCAGTGAGACACTTGTCTCAGACTACAGATGCTGGGGATAGCAGAGGCATTCTCTTGGTTGTTCCTTATGAACTCTGAGCTGTGTATACCATACAACCTTTCTAAACAGCTACATCAGGTGTGGTAGATACCATTAGCTACCCAATCAACTTCTGTACAGGCAATAGGAAGGGGGGCACCAATACAGTGGACCCTCTGTATATATGACCACTGGATCTGCAAATCCCAGCAATAATGGAGCATCATATCCAATGCCTAAAATGGCAGTGATGGGAATGTGACTATACTGAAGTGTCCACATGCCCATTGCCACCATTTAATAATATTTTTATATTATTCCTAATTTTTGCCATTTACAGTATCATGTCCCAGGCAGACCAGGCAGTCAGTTAGGGAAGCAGCAGAGCAGAGCTTACCCACAAAGGCATGAGAGGGGGTAGTCCAAACAAAGTTCAAGTTCCAAAGCAAACAAATCCACAAGGCAAATCCAAGCTATCATCAAACAAGCAGAGGTCCAAGATAGTCAGGAGTCCAAAGAACACAGCACAGGGTTTCAATGACCAGGAAGATCAACTGTCAACCCTGAGAGAATGGATCAGCTGTCTGCCTTTTATCCACTAATGATGTTGCCACAGGTATTCCTTCATTAAGGCTTATTTGTTATTTAAACAAGTTGGGTGTCATACCCTGCTTTCAGAGCATGGACTCTGACTCAGGATCTGAAACTGAGGGCATGCCAGGGCCTGCTATGCAGAGAGCTTACAGTGCCAGAAACAGAACAGGTGGCAGTGTAAGTTCCAACACAGAGTCCTGCCTCTTCAGATGTATAAGGCCACTTACCTCGACCCAGCTTCGCAGCGCACAGGCAGCAAAGAGAGAGCCAGCGTTGTGCTAGGCTTGGGACCTATTAGCCGGCATCCTTCCCCTCCAGGACTTGTCAGAGCTTATCTGACCTGCTACCTTGCTGGATGCCTTGATGAATGCTTGGATTGACGTGGGACACTCCCTTGCTGTGAAACCCTGCTGGATTATGTTAGACTTTATTTATGACTCCATGCTTACTGCCTGGAAGTAAGTAACAAGCTGGCAGATATTCAGTTCATTTTGTTTGATTTATCAGCTGTGTCAGAACTGAGATAGGACACTGAGCAGCGGAGCCCCTCTTTCTGGCATCACTCCTTTTGCACGGTAAGAGTCTACGGCAAGAGTCTACATTGCCTTGTCTTCTGATATGTGTTGCCCTTGCTCAGGCCTCTGCTGTTGATTGTTATCTTCCACTGAGCAAACTTCTGGGGAAATTTCTGCCTCAGATTCAGAATCCTCCTCCTCCTCACTGTCAGGGTCTCCAAAGCAGGGCATGACACCCAGGAAGGTGCTGGAATGGAACTCCCCATAGATTACAGAAGGTCTACTGTAATTTCTTTACTTCAGCCCAACATACTTCACTTTAGACAGACACTTATTTTCAGAAACTCCTTCACCCTGCACCACAGCTTGCTTAAATCAGCAAGGTCCAGATAAATTCTATTACCATGATTCTGAGGGAATAATGCAAAATGGCAAGGCCTACATCCTAAGATCTGGAAATGGAGGTAGATCTGCAGCAACCATATAGGGGGGTTCATCAGGTTTTATGTGTGTAACCACACCTAATATAACCCTTACTCAGTGTACTGCAAGATGAAGTAACCTCAGGCAGCATTTATTGGGGAGGAGACTACAAGACTCAAAGTGAATTTTTTAGTCATCATACATCTAGTACATTGCTTCTCTAGGAGACACAACACCATATTTCCATCTCAGTGTTTCATGGAGATGCAAGGCACTGTCAAGCGTGGCAACCTCATGGTAATAAACTTTAATGTATGTAGAAATGCATCAACACTTCAATAAAGCATCCATTGACAGAAGTCACTAAGGCCCTTTTCAAACGGCATTTTTGAAGTGAAAGGGCCCTTGAGTGTCACATAAATGTGAGGAGCAGTCTGCATGATGCACTCACATTTAAGCGACACTCAAGGGCCTGACGCAGACCGCGCACGCACCTTTTCATTTTCGGCTCAAAGCTGAAAATGGTGCACAGTCGCGTATCACTCCGGGGCCCCGCGCACACTTACCTGGCATGCAGTGCCTCAGGAGCCAGGCTGGTTGCGCATCCTCTCCTCAGTGCAGCCTGCGTGGTCCCAGGCTGCACTGTGAACAGAAGAGGTGGGGTGCTCGCACGAGGAGGAAGGAGCTGCGGAGCCGAAGCAGCAGGGACACAGCAGCATTCCTTCCAAGCCTTCTCGCGCAAGAACCCCAACCCAGCAGCGTGAAAAGGTAAGGTGCGAAAAGGCTAAGAAACTATGTGTAAGGCTCCATCAGAATTGTATAGCCTTTTTTTCTTTTTGTCTTGTATGAACAAATAAATCTCAATCTGCAACCTGGCCTGATTAAGGTAGAGAAGTCTCATTAAAGCTGCAAGCCACATGTACTAGAGCAAGCACAAATAAAATACACACTACACTCTGCATGTAACCCCAAGATCCTTTTTTAAGCTTGTAGGCCTATTTCCTGATGGCAAGGAACAAAAAACTCTTCCTAAAACAAATTCCACCTCTGGAAGTCTCTAGTTTTGCACCAATCCAAGGCATAGTTCTCTATCACCAGGATAGTAGAAGTAGACCTTCAATTACATAAACTCTGGGGAGTTTTTTTGTTTGTTTGTTTGTTTGTTTGTTTATTTTATTCTTTAACACTTCTGGACCTGATGTAGCCTACAGTGAGATCCCAATGGTAAACAACTAGAAATTGCCCATCACTGTACTGGTACATCACTGTGCACTATACACGTGAATAATTCTCCCTGAATTCATTTCAATTTAAGTATAATAAATATGTGTAACACTACACAGCATCATGATGATGATGGTGATGATGATGATGATGATGATCATGATGACTGATAGGACAGGACTGATAGGATTAATAAAAGAAAAATAGGAAGGTGATAAAACCTGAAAGATTCCCATATTTTGTTTTAGCACTTCAGCCAAGTTGTGGCTACAGAGTTGGCGGGGGGAATGCCCTGATGTTGCTAAGTGTTCTCTGAATCCTTCTGAGACAGTTGCACTCAGTTAATCAGGTCACTGATTAACTTTAATTAACTGATCAGCTTGATTAATCAGTTACCACTGCAGCCCTAAATGTTATACAGATTATTATAATGCAGTAAATTGCAGTATTTATTTCAGCAACTTGGACTTAGTGCTGTTCTATTAAATTTTTACAAAAGGGACCAACTTGCTTTCACAATTCTAGGGAGACTTGTCACTGGTTGTGGAAAAATCTATTAGATAGAAAAATCTAGTACTGCCAAATTAAATGGGAGATGGGGAGAAAGGTTTATACATTACTGTTACCAGTCACTCTGAAAAAAATGTTTTTAATGTTGTTGAGCATTACTGTGAAGAGATGCAGGTATATCATATTAGACCACAAAAGCAGGATCACATCTGCATCCTAAAATACTGCATAGACTATGGTGTAACTTTTAAAACAACAGATGCTGGGCTTAAAAGTTTGGTAGGCAAATGTCTACTCTGGAAGTTTTCTTCTCTTCTACTGTGCGAATATAGATTGATAGAGAGAAGGAACAACTATGTGCATGTAACTCAAAATCTCTCTTTTAATTCTCATCATTTAATGTATATTTATGGAACTTAATCTTGATCTTAGTGTTAATCTGTATCCCATGTCAATTAGGCTAATAAACAGTATCCTCATTTTTCTAAAATATTCATGTCCTGCCTTTCCTTATATAATTCTTCACAACTGCTGCATGAACCATGTGTGTTCTAAGGAAAGCATCTTTAATGAATTAGGGGGAGCTTTCAGAGGCTTTCTTCTTTCCTTGTCCCACTCTACTATGTGCAGCGAGTACTGGCAGAAGCACAAGAAACCCATTGAAGGTTTCTTGTGCTTGGCATTGGATGCGGCATATAACCTTGTACATCTCTGGGATCTATAGTGTCACAAAACTGGAGCATCTTTAGGATTATACACATTAAGATATCACAATTATCCATGTCTTTGAATAACTGTTGTGAGGATGTTAGGAGAAAGATAAACAACTCTGACTGTTGTATCTCTTAATTGCTAAAGTGTGCAGGATCCAGAGCTAATGCTGACTTGCAGTGGGTGTCAATTTCAGAGACCATAAAACATTAGCCTTGTAAGAACTGCACTGGCTTCCAATTTGCTTCTGAGTTCAGCCCAAAGTGTGGTTTTGACCTACAAAGCCCTAAACAGCTTAGTGCCAGGATATCTGAAAAACTGCTATCTTCCATCTGGGCTGGCCTGAAAACTGACATCATCTTGGGAGTAGTTAAACACAGCAGGGCTTTTTCTGTAGCAGCACCCCAACTATGAAATTTTATCCCAAGGGAACTCAAGCTGGCTCCATCTCCTTCAAATTTTCAGCAGCCTGAGTAATTTCATATGGCCTTTGGTGCTTAAATTCCAGGGTGGCTGCTCTGACTGTTTAACTGTCTGTGGCTTTAAATTATTTCACAAAGTATTTTTAGTTTGTTTAGTGTTTTTATCCATTCTTCATCACCTTGGGGGCCCTGATCTGTTGCAAGGAGATACATAAATGTTCTAAACAAACAAACAAATCATTGTTATAAAGATAAATGTGATAGAAGAGCTTTGAGCACTTAAGCACCATAAATCCCTAAGCATTAGTCAAAATATATATTCATTCTTGTCAGAGAGCTCTGACAGGAAGACAGCATCTGTGCATATCCTATTACATATGCTTTGATAGAAAAAATATGAGCAACTACACTTTAAGATGCCTTCCAATAGCTTGTCTTTGTCATTAAATTACTTTTGAGATACAGGGGCCTAGACTGTGTCATTATTTCTAGGATATGGCTTGTAGAGCCTGTTATTCATATATAAGAGCTACACATTTAAGAAAAACCACACTGCATCACTGTTCTTTTATACAATGAATGTGTTAAAAGGCAGGTCATAAATGGAAAGCCTGAGCATTCCACTTTAAAAAAAAACTCCCATGCTAGACAAATTAAATATCTCATGAAAATTTGATGATAGCTCTCCTCCATGACATGATAGCCTTGAGGAGTTTTTGACATGTGTGAGCCTTCAGACATAACATTTTCCATCTGAATTCTGGATCGGTAAAGTCCTTGAAGAGTTATCTATGTCTTATTAATATGCTGCATAAATGGAAGCCCTGGCCTTAACAGGCTCTTGAACTTTGCTGATTCTGTAGTTCTCTGACTATGGCTTCCCCTATTAGGGTATGCATATTAATAACAAATGTTTCCTTCTTCCATTGTGACAAATTGGATAGGAATCTTGTCCTGCTTGCAGTGGAACAACCTAATCCAACATTTGCATCCCCTCCGGCTATATCTGGTTTAATACAAATGATTATTACCTTGCTGTCCTTGCCTTGTTAGAATCAAAGCTGGAAAGAACCAAAGAAGAAATGACCCAATGCCCTGAAGCAAAATAGCTCTATCAGTCTCTCAGCTCCTTTCTTCCCAATCTACGTACAAATTCCAGGATGCTAGAAGCAGAGAATTGCTTCTTTGCTGTGAGACACCAGCAGAACAGTATTTTGAAAGAGGGCCTAAAGGAGGAGAAACCAGCCTCTAAAACCACAGAAGTGTTACCTGAAAACAATAACCATATTCATGATTACTACCAGCCATTATCTATGGTGAGCTGAAAGATAAATGGTGACAATAAGGCAAAGAAAAGACAAAACTCCACCTACTTCACAAAGACACCAGGACAGGAAAGGACAACCAAATTCTAGATCTAGCTAGAGCAATGGCTTCTTGCTGCACTAAGCAGACCTTCCTTCTATTCATTCTTCCACTCTTCTTCCCTGTTTCCACCTCTTCTGACCACTGAATAACAAAGACAACGCTAGTAGTATTTATCTAATAGTAATATTTATACCTGCTGGATTTTTCTATACTATAATAATGGATCTCACCGATGAGTATATTCGCTTCTGCTTTTGGGCCCCTCTGCCAAACTAGCCTATACTGCACCTGCTGTCCTAAAATTTCATATCAAAGGATCACATTTTGATTTTGCTGCCACTAGAATTTGCCAAATTCAAAGAAAGGAGTTATGCTAAAATGCCAGCAATTCAACATGATCCAGTAAAACTGATTCTTCCCCCACTCAGACCCTTATGAAGATTTCCACAAGCTCCATATGCCTGTGTTGAGGCCTATCATAATGCCTACTCTGCACTGGTGAATTCAGCAAAGAAACAATTCTTCTCTGCCTCAGTTACATCAGCAAAATCTCATCCAGTTTACTGTGTATAGCAAAGGAGCTATTACACTGTAGACCTCAAACTGCTGAAGAGAATCCCTCAGAAATGAATAATGATGAATTTTCCAAATATTTTTCAGAGAAATTTGCTCAGATTTTTTCTGACTTGTGTTCCACATTGAAGATAGAGCACGGGAAGTAACTGAAACATGAACTTGTCAAGTTTTGATGGATTAGTTTCAATTTATTCAACCATGTCCATCTGTGTCCATCCAGTATCAGAACCATGTCCATTAGACATGCCAGAGGAGGGCTGGCCAATTGGGTGGTGGAAATTGTAAATGTTTCTTTGAAAGAGGGCTTCATTCCAGCCCTTCTAAAAAAAGGCAACTGTAAGACCATTGTTAACGAGATTCCACCACCACTTTTTAAAGGAAGGTCTTAGAATGAATGCTAGCAGAACAACTACAGGATTTCTTGGATGAGACAGATTATCTAGATCCATTCCAGTCTTCAGTCAGGCCTGTTTGCAGGACAAAAACAGTCTTGATCACCTTGGCAGATGACTAGGAAGTGGGCAGAAGAAGTGGGTCCCTGCTGGTTCTGCTGGACTGCTCAGCAGCATTTGATACCATCAATCATGGTGTCTGTCTGGGCTGTTTAGCTGATATTGGACTGTACTGCAGTGCTTCTAGTCCTTTTTGATAGAACTTTCCAGAAGTGGTGCTGAGGAACTGTAGGTCAGCCACATGGGGTCCCCTAGGGTGAATACTGCCCTTCTAGGTGTTTCAATATCTAAATGAATCAGCTGCAAGAGTCTGGGTGATGATACCCAACTCTATCTTTCTTTTACAACTGATGCTAAGGGGCTGTAGAAGTCCTGAATCATTGTCTGTATGCAGGTAAAGATTGGAGTTGAGGTTGAATCCAGACAAGACAGAAGCACTGCTGGGCAGTAGGAAAGCAAAACCTGGGTTTGGGAGTATAACCTATTCCGGAAGGAGTTGATGTCACTCTGAAAGATCTGGTTTGTAGCTTGGGAGTGCTCTTGGACCCAGCAATGCTCCTGGAAGGCCACATAGCTGCTGTGGCCAGCGGTATGTTTGCTCAGCTTTGGCTGGTGCACCAGCTATGCGCTTTCCCAAGGAGAACAGTGCTGGACAGGGAGCTGCCCTTGCAAAGTATTTGAAAGCTACAGCTAGTGCAAAAAGAAACAGCTGGACTGAAGTCTGGTGTGTGTTTAAAAGACCATAAACATTGGTCTTACAAGAACTTACACTGACTTCCCATTTTCCAGGGGTTATCTTGACCTATAAAGCCCTAAACATCTTGGGATCAAGAAATCTGAAAGATCACCTTCTTCAATAAGAGTATGCCCCAAATCCTAAATCCTCAGAGGATACATTGTTTCATGTTCTAACACCTGCCACGGCCTGGTGGGTACATGTGACACAGCTTTCTTTGTAGCATCACTCCAACAGTAGAACTATCTTTCATGTGAGGTCAGGAAGCATCCATCCCTTCTGAGTTTCCAGTTTTAAACTATTTTTATTGTCTGTTTTTAAAGAGGAAATTTAGTTTGTTTTTTACTTGTTTTCAGTCATACATGAAATGCTTTCGATGATTCTACCCATTGTGCATCACCTCAGCAGCCCTTGTAGGTTGAGAGGTGATAAACAAATGCCACAAACAAATAACACCTAGGAATCATCAGCAAATCACTTCCTTAACTGCACTGTTCACCTTTGTTTCCAGGGGAGCCCAGTAACAGAAATAACTGTTAAATGCCCTCTTGTAGTTTGAAACCAAGTCATGTGAATTCCACCTCAGTATCACACCTCATGTTTCTGAAGGTTGCCCTGAAAAGACAGACAGATTAAAATTTGCATAGAAAAACAGAAGCAACTGAGAAATCCTTACTTTTTCCTTTCCCCTTCCAGAATCCTGAATAAATCTTTGAAGTACTGGGGCACACGGACAATCACATTCTCTGAAGCATCAATGTCCTTAAGATCAGGATAGAGCTTGGTGTCAATCACCTTCTTGATATAAGCCAGCCAGTCAAACTGAAAGAGACAGAAAGATTCAACTCCTGGATCTTACAGAAAGAAAAGGCTCATGGAGTTAATTGCTTACCATTACCTCAATGACTTAAAAGTTTTGCCTAATTTCAGAGTTGAAATTCACTACACAAAATATTTTTAAACATAAATAAAAATGCAGCTGTATTTAAAATAATAATAGTGAACACCTGTTTCTACTAATTTCATTTAAATTACCGTCTTATACATGTCTGAAGCACCTTTCAGTTTGAAAAGGTAATTACACAGGCATTAATACAGTCATTTTCCAATTAACGTCAACCAACCTGTGGGATGAAGGTGGTAAGTTCCGATATGTTCATTTTGTTGTACATAGATTCACTGGTTCGATTCTCATGTGGAATCATTATCTGCAAAATATAAATGCAAACAAATGTTAGTTTCCCTGAGTAATGCATTCTGATTTTGTTAGTACACACAGATTTGTTAAGCTTTCCTTGTCTGAGATAGCAAGCTATACATAGCAAAAAGTTATCTGCTGATTTCAAGAAAATAAATCACAAACCTATTATTTAATTTTGTTCATCAGTAACTAATAAATCCCTTTCTTTTCATGTTGAAATATTTTTAGATTTTTCACACACATAGCACAACGAATGTCACTTCCATCCACACAAGGACTTTTCAAATACGAAATTATAGAGTTTGAAAAAGTTACTTTTCATACCACAACCTCCCTTGCATAGCCAACTGTAGTCCAAAGGAGGTTATTAGAACTGTAGTTCAGAAAGTTGTTTCCAAGATCCATAAGCCTAGCTTAATATCCGTTCTGATCTGGCTTGCATGATTAATTATATATGCAAGCTTGAATAAATGTGAGTGAAGCAGTACAGTTGTTAATCCCATTTCTCTCTCCTTGTCCTGAAAGATTTTCACAGAGTACAGTTTTACTTTCCATGCTTCCTGGCTGGTTAAGCATGAACCAGAAGTCATAGTTTAAAATAAACCCTGATTAGTTAATCAAGCCAGCTTCATAACCCATGGTTTGAAACTGTCTCACCTGTTTAGCATTTATTTTGAAACTCAAATTCTCATTTGCATGTAAGAACAAGCTATGATTAGTGGAAAATGTAACTAAACACTGCTGATGTCCTTCACCCAAAAACGTCTCCTCACAGGAGCCCTAAACACAAGAGGCTGAGCATTTACTCAAGATCATTCAAGTTTGTGCATGTAGCACTAAGCCAAGATTTAGCATAGAGCACAAACCATAATATGGTCTACATTGGGCTGCTTTTGAAGAAGGTGTGGAAAAAAAGAGCTGCAGACAAAGTGCTAACAAGAATGGGGTACAGGGACAATACAACTTCCTTGTTACAACGGCAACAATGGCTGCCAGTCTGTTTCCAGGCAGAATGTAGGTTAGATCTAGGCTGTCTGACAGATTGTATCCCCATGTATGATCATGTTTGGGCTGTGAGATCCTCAGAAGAGGCCCTTCTCTCATTTCACAACAATCACAGGCACAATGGGTGGGGATGTTCAACAGGGCCTTCTCAGTGGACATCCCAGGGCTACGGAAGTCCCTTCTCAAGGAAACAATCTCCTTCTTGCTCTCCTTCCACTGGTAGGCAAAGACATTTTTATTCCAACAGGCTTTTAGAACTGAAAATTTTTAAAGAAAGAGTTTTAGAGGATTCTGCACTGTTTTTATTGAACTGTCTTTCCCTTTTCTAGCTATATATTTTAATTTATTTTATTGTTGCATACAGTTTAATTCTATTTAATGCTGACTTATGTTTTTGGATATATAGTACTTTTTTAAAAAATTCTAAACCACTTTGACTACAATAGCTATATTATATTTTTAAAAGAAATGTAACCCACCTTGACCTTTTTAAAATTATAACCCACCTTGAGTTAGAGGGAAAATGTGGGGTATAAATAAAGCTGATGGTGATACAAAGTCAAGTCTGAAAAGTTGAACCCATTTTCTGAAATGACAACCACATCATTTTGAGTGAGAACAGAATGGTAAGGCTCCTTCTTCATATAAATTTCCTACACCTAACACCCATGGTAAAACATTTATCTTCAGTAGATCAGCCTTACCATAAATACTTATTATGGTCGTGCTAAACTGTGGGACAATCCTAATTTTAAGATTGCAAGATAACCCTTTTTTGGAAGGAATGAATTGATTGTGGCATTTATATTTTTGATCAATTCATTGGTCCAGGCCAAGAAATTTTGCTATTATCAATATTGCAATTGATCTGTCAGTTACACACAGTATAGTATGGCAATGTTCACTGTGCTGGAAATATTATTCATATCCTCAGAGAAACTAAACCAGTAAAGACAGTTTGTGAACAATTGTTACAAAGTTGAAGCTGAATGGAGAAAAACCTGTTAAGACTCTACAACCAATGGAAAACTTACAGCTTCAATATATAAAATTTCTTCAGACCTAAAATTACATTTGGCCTAGCAAATATTAATGTTTTGAATGTACTTGACACAGCATGCCTTTTTAGAAATACCGTATTTACCAGCACATAAGACACACTGGTGTATAAGACATACCCCACTTATGTGCCGGCAAATACTATTTGCTGATGTATAAGGTACACTGGCATATAAGACCCCATTTTCAAACAGTATTTTTTGGAGGAAAAAAGTGAGTCTTAAACACCAGCAAATACAGTATACTGTTCTTCAACTCAATGTTGGCCACATAATACAGAGAATGCTTTCTTGTGGAATGTGATGTAGTGTGTTTAGTGGTTACTCTTTTTTTTTAGTTGGATGTGTTACAATGCACTACTTTTATATTAGAAAAATCTTCAGCATTTGTAGATACACATATTCTTTTAAATTATATTCCTGTGATATTCAATTTAAGTGAGGGTCAATGTTGTTGGATCCTGCATGCTTTTACTGTTGCTAAGAAGACCTATCTGCCAAGGCAAGAAAGACAAACATTCACCATCCTTTGTTCAAATATCAGAATATCTTGCTGTTTTAACTATGTATGAACATGTATTTTAATAGATGTCCGCCTCAAAAAGATGCATTTTCAAAATATGGCCAGTTTACATCAATGCACGTGCCTAGTCCTTACCCATATGCTATCCATTTCCACTTCTCCCTTTTTTCCTTTCCCATTCTTTTCTGCCTCTTCTCTGAGTAATCACACTTTAAAAATAACATGCAATTTTAAAATAATAGTTGCTAGTAAATAGGGGTACTTACTAAGCATCAACATACTATTCAATGAACTATAGGAGACAGCAGCACTGACAAAACTAGTAGAAGAGAAGCCCACTGTATTGTGAATTATTTGAACAGAACCAAAGTATGGGACAACTGGTAATGTTTAGTAGGGTCATTATTAAGATACCAAAGTTTGCATTAAAGGCTGGAACTGAAGTTCTGGTCTTTCCCCTTTTGCTCATTAAATGTTCTGCACAAAGTCTTCTGCAGAAATTATGAATACACTCTTTTGTCCCTTGGGATCCAGCCAGAGATCCTGCAGTTCTCAAATTCCGGTATTCTCATTTATACCTATTAAACTTTTTCTGTTCCATCTCAAGGACTCTTCACACTACACTGCTATCATTAAAATAAAAAACAAGAAAGGAGGTCCAAAAAAAGAAACACAAGAAAAGAAAATTTCTGATTGAATAAAACTAAAAGTTCAGCAGGCATACAAAAAGAGGAGACCCCCCCAAAAAAAATGTAGTCAGAGTGGGGAGTGTTCAATTCATACCCCTAAAGTGGGTGAAGTGTGCCCCACAAAGCCACATGTGGTCTCCTTTTCATTATCGCTCAGTGTCCAATGATTCCCAGAAATTTTTTAAAAAACTGTCATAGCTGTTTATTGCAAAACTTCACCTAAATGCCTAAAGGCATATGAACTTCACCTAAATACCTAAAGACCACATGAAAAAGTGAAAAAAGTATGACCCTGAACCACTTGGCCAACCTGAAATATTCTCCTGACCTTATGGCAGCAGCCTGTCTCTGCACTAAATTAACCACTCCTGGCTGGAGATAGCCACATACAAGGACATATTTTCTTCACCTTTTCACTCTAGGACTGACAGCAGCACCAGAAGCAGCGTGAACAATAGTTAAGTCCGTCAGGAATACATATCCTTTCTCTCTCTTGCCACTGACCTAAAACACTGATGAGTAAATAATTAAAACCATGGCCATTCCTTCCAAAGTGCCAGTTGCCACAAATGCAGCTGTAATCCCACATTTAGAAGGGCACTAACCTCAGCTATTTTGACCTCCAGTTTAAGCACAGATTTCATGTCCAACTCTGCACGCGAAGCATTGGCACCCAAAAGCATGGCTGTATCAACCATGAACTGGAACAGAGCATCTCTGTACTGTAATGGAATAAGAAAGCATTATCACCAACTATTTAATTAACATACACACAAACACTTTCATTGTAGATTGAACAGCATAAAAATAGTGCAGAATTCTTAGTAAACAAGTTATGTAGATATATGGGTAAATAATACTTACAGCTCTCGCTTCTGTGGTGTTCTCCAAGTAGTCTTCTCGTGCTGATAAAGACAGAGATGCTTGGTCTAGCTATTAAAACAGTATAAATGATACAGAAACAAGAGTCAGCATTATTTTACACATTAACAAGGCTACTTGAGTTGAAATCCTGCAGTTATTTCCTTAAGGAGGGGTAAGCCTTACTGAACTTAGGCGACTGAATCCTATGCCAACCAGAGTTGGCCCACTGAATCAAGGGAATTTACATCATTCCCATTCACCAATAGATCCAACAACTCTGCTTAGACTAACAACAGAATTCAGTCCAGTGGAACTAATCTCTAGGTAGATATGTTTGAGAGTACTGAACAATGTGACAAACTGAAGTATCAAAAAGCTTTTTTAAAGAAAAGTATTTATTATCATTAAGCAATATTTTCTTTAAAAAAAAGTCATTTCATAGGATTAAATTAGATTAAAAGACTACATTTTGCTTTCTTGATGAAATCAGATTATATAGCACGTTATGGAGTTCAGGAATCTACATTAACTTTTCCCTCCCTTCCTCCCTCCTCCCCACTCCAATGAAAATGTCTCACAACACAACTAATCTGGAGGGATTACTTTCATCCTTGATTAACTATGTAGAATATTGTCAGGTACTTTGTGTACATCACACTGATGTAAATCAAATTAGAGAGGAATCTAAGGTACCCTAAGGAATACAGGTACACAAATTCCCCTGACTTTCAGTGATTTACATACATGCATACTAATAGCCTCATTCCATGCTAATGTTGCTGAACATGGTGATAAAAGATTAATAGTTTCCCTCAACAAAATGAGTTAGGTGTGGAGTTTAAAAATGTGTTCTAGAATATGTCTTTGCATATATGGTGAAGAAAGGAACTATTCATTTTAGCTATATGTAATGATCTCGTCTGATGTTAAATTGAACCATCATAAGTTTAATACCCAGCTCAGAGATGAAGACTATTTTCCCAGACATAGAAATCTGAACCAATGCAGTAGCGACATCTGCTGACACCACCCCTACAGCTCCTGTTCAGGTATGTCATTAGCTCCCTTTCACTGTTTGACAATTAGGTCAGACACAGATCAGGATATATAATGGCTTAAATCTGGAGTACTAGATATTTTTAATGAGATAATGCAAAGTTACATCCCACCTATATGGTTTCCTTGACCATACCTTTATGATGTGTTCATTAGACACCTTATCATCAGAAGACACGTACATTCGGATGAAAACAGAACTGCTGTATTGGCCACGAAGAGCAGCCAGCGTCTGAAGCATGCTGAATTTTCTTTCTGACCACAGTCCTTCAGGCCCAATGTTTGATTCCAGCACAGGCCAGCGAAATGGAGAATGTTTCAGCATGCTTAAAAGTGGTTTTGCATCAGCCTTCTCTATCTTATCTGGGGGTAAAGACAAGTGATCTTAAGACAATTCTCAGGTAATCCAAACAGTAGCCTGTGTGTGTGTGTGTGTGTGTGTGTGTGTGTGTGTGTGTGTGTGTGTGTATGTGAACATGTGTAAGGCATGTTCCTTGGCCACTCTGAGTCTTTCCTCAGCAAACGTTTACATTTGTCTGAAGGAATGAATTATTTTAGCAGCTATCACACACCCCTGCTGCTTGTGTTCCCATCAAAGGGAACTGCATGAGGAGCACACCTACCGTACCAGGGACCTTGATGAGGATTCCATGGTCATGCTGGCAACTTGCTTGTTTGACCATAGAACATAGCTGGTGGACTGCTTTCTCTTCTAACTAAAAGAGCAGCATGTTTTGCAATTCAAACAGAAAATCCTGGCCAGTGTAGCATAAATATACTCTAGTGAAGTTAAGAGGGCCAACGTAACATAGTAGTTTGAGTGTTGGACTCGGACACTGGGAGACCAAGGTTCAAATCTCCACTCGGCCATGGAAAGCCACTGAGTGAGCCTTGCCAAGCCACATTCCCTCAGCCTTAGAAGAAGGCAATGGTAAAACCCCCCTGAACACTTTTTCCAAGAAAACCCTGCGATAAGTTTACCTTAAGGCCACCATAAATTAGAAATGACTTGAAGGCACACAATAACAAAAGCCAAGTTATGTTGGATCTACAATTGCACAAATAAACA
Source organism: Iguana delicatissima (assembly GCA_948472985.1). Taxonomy (NCBI): domain Eukaryota; kingdom Metazoa; phylum Chordata; class Lepidosauria; order Squamata; family Iguanidae; genus Iguana; species Iguana delicatissima. The sequence goes on along the minus strand of CAOKZL010001011.1, from coordinate 343,604 downwards.
CATAATGTGTTTAAGAATATAATGGGTCCATGGCTTTGACCTCACCCACTTTGCTGTTCAATTAGCTCCCAATACACCAAATAAAAAGTGGGAGAGCATGTCTCTCTGTGTGCTGTAAAATGAATGGCTACACTGAGGACCTGACACAACATCTAAGAAAGCACAACCACTTGTGCAACTACTGTTATGTTAACACAGCCCCCAACAGAATTCTAGCCATAGTAAGCAGCAGTCATGGCTTCTCAGCTCAACACTCCATGACTATCAGCAATTGGCTAGGCCAGTCAGCAGCTAGTAACACCAGGCCACTTGGGGACAGAAGCTGGACTACAGACAGAGAGATCTCCCTTAGATCCCACATGTCTTAGTCTTGCTAGAAATAGCAAAACACTGATGAGATGTTACTGTTTTTGTTTATTGTTGTTGTTGTTGTTATATCTTTCCTTCAAGATTCAAGGAAGGTCCAAACAAGACTGACACAGACAAAAAGTACAGATGAAAGCACAAAAAAGAATAATACTAAAACAAAACTGATTTAAAAACAATTAAAAGCATAATAGTGATTAAAATGTGGCACCTGGACATTAAAAAGCCTTTTCCTTAGAAGTCCATTTCCAAAAGAGTGCCTGAATTTTTTTTTAAAAAAGTGTTTGCATGTAAAGGACAACAGCAATGGGACCATTCCAGCCTTCCTCAGAAGAGAATTTCACAGCTTGGGAGAGGGCTGCCTCTCAAATGCCCAACCAAACATGCCTCTGAAGTTGACAGTCTCACTAGAATGCCATAAAGTCTGATGACCTTTGAAGCAGCTTCACTGCAGTGCTGGCCAGAAGTAGCAGCTTCTGGAGGAGGTACAGGGGATGTGCCTCCAGCAGCAATAGAATGTTGTCTCTGCTGACAAAAGGGCTTAAGCTGGCCCTGTAGTAAAGCACTGGTCGTTTAGGGCAAAACAGGTAATAATCACATGGATGTTTTCTGCTGTTGCGATGCATAAAAAGGAGTGGTTCCCACCCTGAATTCCCACGGACATGAGACCTGCACAAATATAGAAATGCTTCACTGCTTAGTCAGTTCCAGACTAGTCACCTGTTGATTGGTTATTTAACACTAATGAAATGGGGAAGCAGGAATAAATGGTGGTAGTCACAAAATTTCAAAATATTGTTCATGTTTGGATGCTTCAGTGTGCATAAAACAAAACTTCATTTCAGAGCTGCTTACTTCTCTGCTTTCCTAAGACAATGGAAAATGTCTGTGTTAAAGTCCATCATAGTTGCTATACCTTTAACCCTGGAAACAAAAGAAAGATTTACTTACTCTCATTCATACATGAAGAGTAAAGTATTTTGGCCTTCTGTACCGCTTCACTATCTCGCCTTTTGCTGAGAGGTTTCTCAAGGAGAGCTGTGACATTAAAAAAGAGAGAAAAATGTTTTCTTCAGCTGCTCTGGAATTTTATTGTCATTAAAAAAAGTCAAAATATCACAAATAGAGAATCTGAATTCTTGAAAACCTCACATCTGGAATCTAAAAAGACTAACCTTGCTCTTCACTTTGAAAGTTCAGGAAATACAGGAAGCCCTCCTATATGCCCAGGAGAATCTCTAGGATTCTCATGGGAGCCCCTATTGGTTGCCCTCCAACCTACACAATGTTATCACCTAAAAATCACAAGGTTTGAGCTTTTCAGTGCTGGCACCAATCCTTCGGATCATTGTCACCGTTGTTCAAGACGAAGATACTTGTCAAGTTTTAACACCTTTTTAAAATGCATTTAAGTATACATGTTTTCATTGGCTAGGAATAATTACTCTCCTCTCTGTGTTTACATATATTGTTTACACACTCTTAATGTTTCTAATGCATTATTTTTAAATGCTTTTACATGGTTTCATACTATTTTTAGAGATACATACACATAGTAGTTTTCAAAGAGAAAGTCGTGTTAGTCAATATCAGTATAAAAGAGGGGGAAAGGTTGGGGAAAGAGAATCGAGCAGTACATTTGAGGCTGATTTATTTCAGCATGAGCTTCTATGGATATTAATCTACTCAGAGGCACTGATGAAATATGAAAGCCACAGCTAACTACAGTTACAAATTTATGGGAATGAGATAGGGTGTAAGAGGATGCAGAAAATGCAAATTATGATCCTAGCCATAACTCTTCAAAAACAAGCTTAATAACTCTTCAAAAACAAGCCTAATAACTCTTCAAAAACAAGCTTATTTTCCTCACCCCCCTTTTCTCCCTCCTTTTTATGCACACGTGTACACACACACACACACACATACACACACACACAAATATTAATTCCATCTGATTAGAAATTATTTTAAAAAAATAAACTGTGTGTAAATATCATAAATAAAACAGATAATCACATTCTCTGCTCCGGAAATATTTTCCCTTGACTTTTGATAAGAGGAATATGCACTGCAACAACAAAGGACACACGGTGGATGTGTTCAGTCTTCCTTGTTACTTAATACAAGTGAGATATACATCAAAGTGTTGCATTGCGGAATGCCCTTATTCAGGACTTCAGCCAGCCAGCCGGCCAATCAGTCATACCCTCTCCTTTGGTGTTCCATTCTTTTTCTCTTTCCACACTCATTTTCCACTATACCAGTGGTTCTCAACCTGTGGGTCCCCAGATGATTGTGGACTTCAGCTCCCAGAAGCCCCAGCCACTATGGTCAATGCTCAGGGCTTCTGGGAGCTGAAGTCCAAAAACATCTGGGGACCCACAGGTTGAGAACCACTGCACTATACCATCCTACCAAAGCAGCAAGCCTTCCTTGACCACTGAGCACGCTCAGTCCTCATGACGTTGTTCCGTCCCCTTTTAAATCTTTCCCTTTAAACATGTTTTGTGTATCTGCATAATGTGGGCTTGCCTGTGTTTGCTGGTTTCTCCATCTTGCACCATTCATATTCAGATACGGAATTTAATACTAGCATATCTGAATCTATATTCTCTATTTGGCTTTTCCCTACTGTTCCTTTCAGGAAGATATTGAGTCTCTACACATTAAAATCCCTGACTTTTGAGAACATGTGAACTGAAACACATATGCATTCCCCCTACCCCCCGCTCTCAGTCACACACACACATACAGGCACAGAGAGAGAGAAGGCTGTGAAGCTAGCATGGTCCATTACTAGATATCGTGACCCTATTAACATGTAGTAACAGAGAGGAGACCCTTTAGGTTGTGTGTAAAATATGAAGAGAGAGAATGAAGATACACTTATTACATGAATTGTTATTAATTGCCATCAATTTGGCTTCAACTTATGGCAACCCTATAAATGAAATACCTCCAAGACACTTTCTTATTGAAAATCCTGCTAAGGTCTTGCAAACTCAGCGTTATGACTTCCTATAATGCAATCTTCCTCTTTTCCTACTGCCTTCTTTTCTAATGACCACATTTTCTAATAAATAACATCATCCCATGATACATCTAAACAACAGTAGCCTCAGTTTAGTTATTTTGGCTTCTAGGGAGAATTTAAGTTTGATTTGTTCTAGCTCCCATTCATTTATCTTTGTAGTAGATTTCCACAGAATTCTCCTCTAGCATTACCTTTCAAATGGGTTGATTCTCTTCCTGACAACTTTTTCACTGTCCAGCCTCCACAACCATTCATAGAAACTAGAAATACTATGGCATGAAAGATTTTGACTTTGATAGTCAATGATATACATGAATGATATTACACAAATACATGGGTATTTCATCTTTGAAATGCTGGAAAACATAAACTTCCAGATCTAAACTCATATAGGGTTAAATCCTGCTTCTAAACTCCAAGAAAAGCAGGGATTTGGTATAAGGCAGGGATATGGAAAATGTGGCTTTCTATGGTGTGTTTTATCTAGCCCCTGCAAATATGGTGGGCTCTCATCTAGCCCCTGCCAATATAGTCAATATTCTGGGATGGTGCGGATTATAGTGCAACATCATTTAATAAGCCATAAGTTCCTTATTTCTGTTTTATAACCTGGTATAAGACCTAATTTGCCAAAATACCCTGAAGGTACCAGATCCTCTGTGATCTCAGAAGCTAAAAAGGGATCCAGCTTGGTTAGTATTTGGAAGGGAGACTGCCAGGGAATACCAAGTACTATAAGGTATATTCAGAGGCAGGTAATGGCAAACAGCCACTAAGTATTCCTTGCCTAAGAAAACCCAATGAAATTCTTGAGGTTACAATAAGTTGACAGGTGAATTGAAGGCAAATACTTTACTTGCATAAGACCTTAGAGTGGAAATCACTCTTTCACCCTTCACATGAGACAGCAAGCCATCCTTGCTTTCATCTGCTTGTAATGCAAATATAAAGTCCACCTTGGCCAGAATATTTATTTGCATTACCAGCGACTCACTTTTGCATTTTCAAGAGAGGCTCAAACAAGAATGAAGACATACAAAATCATGATTAAGAAAATGCACAACACTGACAAAAAAAGGGAAGAAAACAAGGAAGCCAGTTCTTTTTTTATTTTTTTAAAGCAAAGCTAGAGAGAGAATATTGAAATGCATTTTCCACTTCTAAGCCAAAGGAAGCATATCAGATTTCCTGTAATTAACCATAATTCATAGTTTCCCTATGGAAATACAAGACTGGATCCTGCAAAGCTAAATCTATGCTTAAGGAACACGGTGCTGTTTCCTCTTTCTCCTCCTGCTGCTTTAGAATTCTCTCACATCCACAGCTGTAGAGCAAAAGCTCTGGCTTCCGTGCAAGATTTTACTATGTTCCTACTTAGTGCCATGCCAGATTTGGTTGCACCTGTCTGTCTGCTCCTTGAGGAGCTCCTTAGCCGTAAATCTGGATTCAGATTCTGCCTCCATCCTAGGATTCTGCAAAACTTAGGACAGTTACTTTTTTTTTTTTTAATTGGACTACAACTCCTAAATGTTTTACAAGATGTCTGGCATAAAGTGTCTGGCACTTTAGAAGGCAAACATAAGCTTTGCTTGCAGAGGATGCCGGTTCCTATCCCAGTTAAAGTGAATTAATGGGAGAAAATGCTTAGGAAAGGATCTTTGCCTGAAGAGCCGCTGCTGCCAGTCACCAATAGATAATAATGGGTTAGGTTAGGGGTGGACAACTGTGACAGATCTGGAGACAAGTTCTATGTTCCAGGACTCTCCAAGACCCACATAGGCTACTGAAAAACGAAATAAAAACCCAACATGGAAGGAAGTCCACTTCTGTTTCTCAAAAAAATGGGTATTTTTTGACGCTAAGCAGGAGACCTTGAAGCCTACTTAAAAAGTAAATTGTTGCACCAGGACACTTCCAGGACCAGCCATTTCCTCTCTTATTTTGCCAGGAAGAAAAGGTCATCTGGAGATTCTTGAGCTTGTCAAAGGCCACAAAAACATTCTTGGGGCCAAAAGTGGCCTCAGGGCTACACTTCACTCTTTGAAATAGATGTACAAACAGTCTGAGATACTATAAGGGAATTTTTACATGCCTATCTTGCTCCATATTTATCCTTTTTTTTCCCTAGATAGCTTGTAAGATTGGCATATGCACACATCTGTGTCCCCTTATGGTGCAGTGCAGGAACTAGGACCTACAGAAATGCTGTTGAACTCTAGTTCCCATCAGTCCTAGCCATCCTTGGTGAAGGATGATGGGATATGAAGTTCATCAACATCTGGAAGGAGGCAGGTTCCCCAACATTGGTGCAGGAATTAATAGTGTTAAAGTAAGGCCATTTCCACACAACATCACTATACCACCATAGCAGCAGGCCGTTTCCAGGTCAGGAGCCGTGCTACTGCATGACGTCATTGCTATACAGCTGCTATCCCATCCCGAATCATTTCAAAACCATTGTATGCTATTTCCATAAAAAAAATCCATTAAGCATCTCCTCTAGCACTTCAACCCCATCAGCCAGCTCACCTCAGAACCATAATGGTTCTTGACAGTGCTTCCTGTTGTCGTAGATCCAGCAGTGGGTGGGCTGTGGGTGTGCACAGCTTGTCCCTCCCTTAGTGACTCCCATGGAGTGGTAACTTTGAAATCTATCACCTCTCCCTGTTTATTTTAAAGTTTTCCTTTGAGTTAAAACTTTTTTATTTTTTAAAATACATTTTTAGGCATTATAGCATGAAAATGCAATAGTGTACTACCGTGTTTAGTACAGCTTCTCAAGAAAAAAAAACTTGACCAATCAGAGGTGATGGGGCAAGGTGAAGGTGGGGACAAGGAGTGGCCAAGGATGCTGTGGTGAAGAAGGAACAGTGGTGGCAATACTGCTACTCATCTGCTGAAGGTGGAAGGGTGCAGAAAACAGCATACCTAACCCAATGGCATCACGTGAATGGCAATCCTGGGACTGTAACAGTGTGGCCATTTCTGCACTACACTCTTATAGCGCAATTATTCCACTTTCAACATCCTATGGAATCCTGGGGTTTGCAGTTTCGGCCGGCCCCTCCCAAAACTGCAAACCCCAGGATTCCATAGGATGTTGAAAGTGGAATAATCGCGCTATAAGAGTGTAGTGCGGAAATGGCCTATATCACACTAACGGCCTCTAGTGTGGAAATGGCCTAAGAACAGCAAAACTTAGGTTAAAATTTTTGCTGTGGTTTGTTGGTGATTTAGGCACTGTGAGCTCATATTGATTCATAGGGTTGTTATAATGGTAAGAAGGAAGAAACTCAAGGTAGAAATTCATCTACCTTGAGTTTCTCAGAAGATGAGTAAGATCTGAATCTAAAAATAAGAAGCTTCCCCAAAATGTTTCATCCTTTATTACTGAATGAGACTAATTCCAAGATGCAGCCCCATGGACCAATGTAATGGCTATCTTGGCAGTAAATACTTTTAAGTCAGCAGCAGTTTTTTAGAACAATTTTACCCTCTATATACACTCTTACATGAAAAAAGTACCATTAAGCACAATAGGACTTTCTTCTTAGTAAACACACACAAGCTTACTCTGCATGTGGAAAACGACATGTAAAAAAAATAATTTCTGATTATGAAGCTAATGGTTTAGAGTACACTGAGTGCCTTTTCACACTATACAGGTATAACATATTGGTATTGCTTTAATCATCATGGCTTTGGCACAGAAAATCCTGGAATCTGTAGTTTGGGAAGGCACCAGAGCTCGTTAGAGAAGGATTTCTAAGTGCATTGCCAAACTACGTATCTCATGATCCAATGGCAGCTAAAGTGGAATAATTTTATAATGTGGCAATACTTGAGAGTAGATCCATGGAAATAAATGGGACTCAAACAACCTCAACCCATGTATCTCAATAAGTCTACTCTAATTATGTCTAAGGACATTTCTGCATTACGCTGTTATAGTGCTATTATTCTACGTTTGACACCCTGTGGAATTCTGAGGTTTGTAGTTTACTGAGGCCCAAGGGCTTTCTGGCTGGGAATTTTAAATGCCCCCCCCCCAACTACAAACCCCAGGATTTCATAAGATGTTGAAAGTAGAATAATAGCACTGTAACAGTGTAGTGAGGAAATAGCCTTAGTCTGGATCCAGTTCAATGACATTTCTGGCATGAAACAGAGAGGGAGGTATGTAGACTAGAAAAGCAGAAATCTAATATAGGGAAAGTGTGTGTGTGTGTGTGTGTGTGTCACAACAAACATACATGTTATCTACCTACATTAAAAGAAAACTTAAATACCATTTATACTGTTTGATTTCTTTCACCACAGCCTTCATTCCCCCAGATCTTTTCAGAAGGATACTCCAGGGGTTTCCCTGGCCTTGTCTTGACCTAATTATCAGCAACACACTCCAGTGAAGAGGAGCAAGACTGTCTCAGAACAAGATTTACATCTAGCTTGAAATATGAAATGGAAGCAGCAGGTGCCAAAGGCAGTTGTTAACTCTGCTCACAGGCAGCAGAGAGTCATAACTTGCCTCATTAAGGAAGTGTCATCTGTGCACTCAAAAAGCAGGTTCAAGGTGTTCGCACTCTCTCTTAAGCCTCCCAAACTCTTTAAATTGCTTTAGTGCGTATAACACAGTTACTCGTGCCAGAAAAGTTAAGGAGGCAAAGAGCTTATGTAGCTCATGTCTTTCTTTTGACCTAGCTCAGCAGAAAGAATCACATCAAATTACACCTCAACTCCCTCCCTCCCTCCCTCCCTGTCTCTTGCATATGCACAAAATAGTAAGGAACTAACTATTAAATGAAGGTTCACTTAGACCACAGAAAATAACTGTTAAAAGAAGATTTGCTTAGAACATAAAATATCATTCTCACCTAGATCAGTGGTAACATAAGTATACATCTACCTATGTTAAAAAGATATCGCACAAGATGCATGTGGAAAACTAAACGTACAGGAACCCGTGTAGGATAATTGATTAAATCTGGAGTTGGACGTAGAGATCTCAGTTCAAATCCTTATCCGAGTGGGAAACTCTTGTGCCAGTCTTCCTCCTCCCTGAAGCTTACATGTTTATCTCTGCCTCCTAGGGCAGAGACATAATGAGGGATTTTAAACATACCTTTCTGAACGAACTACTGGGAGGAAAGGGAGAATATAAACATAATCAAGAAAAGTCTCACTTCATCTTGACAACCACTTTTCTTCCCATTACCTCTGTCTACACCATAAATAAGGGATATTAAACAATTTCTGCACCTACTATTCCAAATTGTATTTTCATTTGCCTTTGGAACTCTGGGGAGAAATAGGTAGGGATATGAGGAAGAAAGAGGCCCCTATCCTGGGATGCAGATCACCTCCTTGCAAAGCAGTTCCTCCTCAAAAGATGCACCAAGCTTCATTTACACAACTCTTTGCATGTAACATGCAAGTAGACCAGGGACGTACCCTTCCTGAACCATAGCTCCACAATCCCTTCCCATTCTGCCATGCTGGGTGGGACTGATGGGAGCTCTGGGCCAAAACATCTGCAAGCCAACTGCTCTCACTTGAGTAAAATTCACAGTACATTTACAATCAGCAGTTTATTCATCCTAAAATGTCAGCAGTTTATGCATGTTAAGAGTAAACATCAATCATATCCTGTTAAAATGAAATACATCCTATAATGAGAACTTTATACTCCTACAGATTTTCCCTTTTTAAAAAAGAAACCTATTTTAAAACTGACTAATTATATCCTTCTGGTTATGTTCTACCTTTCATCTTAGTTCCTATTTCTAGATCCTGCCACTTTCCCAGCCTACAGTCAAGCACAGTTTCACTTTGGTTTTTGCATCCCTCAATTTGCTCCCCCTCCCAACCTCCACTGCATTTAAAAATCTATTTTATTTATGGAAGATATTTGTGGAAAAAGTTCTAATAAAAGAGGGAAGTGCCACAAGAAGAATTACAGTTTTGGAAAGTAGAGTAAGCTGAAAGATAATTGGCTCAGGGGATGGGTTAACACTTATTGTTAGGGCTTACATTTAAGGTTATATTTAAGGTTAGGGTTAGTATTAATATGTTTAGAAATAGGATCATATTCAATAACAGCAATAGGTTAAATATAGTTGAAAAAGATAGAGTTAAACATGTAACAAAAATATATAAGCAATATGATATATAACATGTGGAATAAGTATAAGTAGAGGATCTGGAAAGAAATAATAATGTAAGCTATTTTGTTGTAATGTTTCCTTTTTCACTTTTATGGTAATCACATGGTGTTATGTTTTGTTCGTTTTCTTTCATAATTAATAAAAAAAGTTTAAAAAATCTATTTTATTTAATTTCTGGAGGGAAAAAAATAAAATCCCAATTACCAACATCCAGAGTTAAAATATGGTTATGAACAAATTTTTGTCAAGATGTATGAAACTGGTCTGCCATCTACAATGGGCTAAGTCAAAACTGTTCAAGTCCTAAATGTCACTAAGTGCACAAAGTATCTTTGGGAGGCCAGTGTTTGGCACATGTTGTGAAGTCATCACCAGTGTTTCAGTGTTTTTCTTCTTGGTGTTCTGTTCTTGGCTCCCTTAAGTCTCATTTAGTCCTGCTGGCTGTCGTGAGCCAGGTGAACTTGTCTATGAAGCATCTGAGAAATACATGAATCAAGAGATGCCATTGATAAAACAACACAGTGACGCACACCCATTAGGAGTGAAATGCTATTGTCTGCAAATGATGTAGAGAACATGAAGTGCCAAGAAAGAGGAGGAAACTGATGCTGAGGCAAAGCAGCTATAGCAGAAGCCAAGAAAACAGATGTTGAACAGTACTGTTCAGTAAGAGGAGCATTTTTGTATGCACATATATATTATCTGTTCAGTTAAACCAACTGTGTTCCTTTGAATCAAATATCCCTTTAGAGAATATTAGCTTCAAGCCATTCTATATAGCATACTGCCAGAGCCTATTTGAACATACCTCCTTGAAATACAAAAGAAAATTGTAGATGACTCTCATGGTTCTAGGATAAAAAGTACCATGGGCAAGGGGTACTTTTGGTGCCCTCATTAGTTTTACAGAGGTGCCAAGTTCTGTCTATAGTGTTGCACTTCTTGCACTCTTCCAATTGCACCTCCCATCTCCTCCTTCCTCCTTGCTTCACGTTGTGCCACCACTCCTCCCTCTCTTGCACCATTTTTCACATTATGCCTCTCTCTTACTACATCCTCCTACTTCACCTCTTACCATCCTCTGCATTCTTTCCCTCTCAGTGCCTCACCTCACACCTTCACCATGCCTCCTTCCTTTGCTTCCTGTATGTCACATCTTCACTTCTCTCTTTTCTCTGCCTTTCACCTCATTATGCTGCTGCACCTCTTCTCTCACACATGGTTCCAACTTCTTCTCTCCTGGACCTTACAGCCACTGCACATCCTACCCTCCTGAATAATTTAAGAGCTTTACCTTCCCTTCAGCCTGCTTCACTTTGCCCTCATGCTGAACCTCCCTCTCTTGCAGCTGTACCTCCAACCCTCTCTTCCACCCCACTGAAGATATAGCTATCCGTTCTCCCTATCCCCTTGCAGGCAAGCTGGTTGAGAATTTGACCCCTGGACCTCTTGTTATATCTATCCCAAACTTGCCCATATTTGACAACATCTTGTGCATGTGTCTGTATATGCTACAAGGAAATTCCTGAAATTGGAATCTTGGCCATTTCTGCACTACAGTTATAGTGCTATTAATCCACTTTTAACATCCTGTGGAATTCTGGGGATTGTAGTTTAGGGAGGGGGCATTTAGAATTCTCAGCCAGAGAGCTCTTTGGCCTCAATAAACTACAAATCCCATAATTCCACAGGATGTTAAAAGTGGAATGATAGCACTATAACAGTGCAGTGTGGAAATGGCCTGAGATGGAGGATACCTTCTCTTTGAACCATGGATAGCCACCCCTAATTTATGTAGATGATATTGAGTGAGATAGTCCAACAGTCTGACTTGGATTAAGGCTAGTTCTTTCTTGTTCTTTATAGCAGCTGCTCACCAAAACAGTGACCTTCATCTCTTTTAAACTCACAGAGTCAGAGATGTGGTTTTTAGCCCCGGAAATTGAGACTTGACAAACACACAAACCTTAATTATAAGGTCACAACTTTACTCTAGCACATTCCAGGAAGGATTATAGTTCAAGCATCAGATTTGTGCTTTTCTGGAAGCTCAAAAAAACAGGCATAGGAGATGCAGAAGACAGACATCTGGAATATTTGAGAATATACAAAACACTAAGTACACATTGTTCCAACCAAAAATAAAAATGCAGCAGCCACAAGCTTCTAAAATTAGGCCCAGTGTTTTTTTTTTCTACCATTGGTGTCTCTTCGAGATCTCTGCACAAGGTCAGGTTGTGGATGCAGAGGAGAAAAAGGGCATAGTTTGGAAGAGTTTAGTATAGTTCAGAAAAGTAAGTGGCCATACTGGCTAAGAGATTCTGGGAAATATAATCCAAAAAATTAATTTACTAAGATCAGGATATGAGGGAATGTCAGACTACACGACTCATCCAGAAATTCGGTGTACTGTGTGTGTATGAGTGTGTGTGTGTGTGTGTACGTGTGTGTGTGTGTGTATGTATGTATGTATGTATGTGTGTGTGTGTGTGTGTGTATATATATATATATATATATATATATATATATATAGTTCAGACACCAAAATGAAGAAATGAAATCAGCTTCACTTCCTACCATGAAAGCCTTATGAACAGGTTATGAATCTCCTTCTGCAGTAAGGATTCAGTGGTTATTGGAAGCTAATGACTCACCGTCCACCAGGAGATGGGATCATGCAATGACAATTTCCATACTGGACTGTTATAGTGCTATTATTGCACTCTCAACATCCTATGGAATCCTGGGGTTTGCAGATAAGGGAAGGGCTTCCCTAAACTGCAAACCCCAGGATTCCACAGGATGTTGAAAGTGGAATAATAGCACTATAACAGTCTAGTGAGGAAATGGCCTATGACTCTGGAGACTAGAGTTCAAATCCCAGCTGGGGAAACCCACTGAGTGACCATGAGGAAGCCATATTCTCTCAGCCTGAGAGGAAGGCATAGACAACTCCCTCTGAACCTATCTTGGCAAGAAAACCCCTTAGGGTTGCCGTAAGTCAGAAGTGACTTGAAGGCACACACAATAAGAAGTCCATTTTAAAGGTATATTCCAAATACTCCTAATACTCTTGTAAACAATCCCTGTTTCCCAGAACCCGCCCATGATAAATCACTGTTATCCAATTGATTTGGATTTGAATCCATCTTAATACCAAATGAAGTTTAACTTTGGTGAGAAAGTTTACACAACAATTAAGAGCAGCAAGAAATTATCTAGCGGGAGCCAACTTCTGTAATATCTGATTTCTCTTTTGAGTGTATAAATCATAATAGACATCTTATCCTCCTTCTCATCTTCCACGGTAATTTGTGGAAAGATATTTTGATCTAAAGATGACCCAGGGGAAAAAAATATACAGCTGGCAAAGGTCTGAGAATACTTTGCTCTATTTTATATTGACTTTTTAAAGTTACGGTTGATGTTATGGTCTGTTCTGTACAAAGTATAATAAAAAGAAAGAAAGGAATATATCTATGCAATGTATAGTACAGATGTTGAATTTTTTTTTTTGATGATGATGATGATGATGCTTAAGTTCTCACTGTCCCTCCACCTGCTTCCTTTTTTTCTCTCTCTCTCATCAGTATATACGGTTGGTAAATTTATAAGCACCCTCCCAGACTGAATTAATACGTTCTTAATGTTCATGAACGTCCTACTTTCTATAAGCCTAACTGAATTAGACAGATAGTTCACTAACAGCAGTGTCACCTTGCTTGCTGAAACAATAAATGAAGTTGAAGTTCCCAGAAATTAGATTTCTGAATGTGTTGTCTTACAATAAAGCACCTATCCACAGCAGAGCTTGGTATTCAAATGCTGATACCAAAGTATAGTTTGAATTGCTAAGTACTTGTTGAAGGACAATTCCATTTTTCTAGTGTACTGTTCACCAAGATGATATCTTTCACATATGTTTGACTACAATAGCTGTGCTAGGTAGACATAAGCTGAAGGGCATTAGCTTGGGGAAGTCCATTCTAATATTGTATATTTCTGACTGAAAGAACAAATGAAGACAGATTTTTAGGCTGGTAAAAGACAAATAGTTGCATAAGGTGTGCATAAAGCAAACAGAAGTTGCAGCAGAGATTTCAGGAAAGTAGTGGAGAAGGTCTCATACCTCTAGTAGGAGCATTGGAATGTCATAAGGATATTAATATTTTCCTTTGAGAAACATGGTGTTGAGTGTGAGCCCAGAGGGTCTTTTCACACATGTATTTATTTGATTTATGTGACATTTGGACCATTTTTTTAACCAAACTCACTTGTACATGGGTAAATAGTCTATTATTCAAACTATGTTCCTCTATATCATGAGCATCATCATTTACACCCCACATTTCCCCCAAAATGGGACTCTAGGCAACTTATAGATAAGAACAATTTAAACATACTTTAAAAAATACAAAAGATCAACACTGAAACAGTGTTTACAACACTAAGGACAATTTACAACATACAATTAAATGTTAAAAAGCAGTTTTAAATAGAACAGTAGTACAATTAAAATAGTACAGTACATAGTCAGTAACTCAGAAAAATATAGGGAAACACAATTACAATAAAAACACCACAAACATAGCAATGTAAAAACCAAACTGGCCAAAATTTTTGTTTAAATTACAATGTTTCTCTGCATTTTAATTAAAGTAAAAATTAATGTAATATTTAATGTAGCAAAACAGATACTGTAATTTACAATAAGCGGAGCACGGACTACTGCTAGTCTAGCAGATTTTCTGGTGCAGAATTCCAGTCACCACTTTTCTATATCAAACATGCCTCCAGTTGTATCAGGTCCCCCTGTAAGCTCAGTTCCATCGCTCATATGTGTACAGAAACCTTATGCTCCATTTTATTGATCATAATACCCTTTTCATCTTCAGGGGGGTTTTTTTGCATCTCATTCACTATTATTAATACATCCAGAATTTGTTGCGATCAGTCAATATGTACTAATCTGCAAGTAATGCGGGTTTAGTTAATATGCCCACCCAGAGACTGTAAATATTTAAGTCATATATCATTTGAAACTGGTATGACAATAACCACTTGCACAGGAATTAAATGGAATAAAAAATAATATGATCAGAGTTTTAACATTCTGTCTCTAAAGAAGCAATTTTCATGTTCCACATTTCCAATTTATTCTAAAAATAACTTGTAGCCAGATGTGCAACACAAATAGTGCCAGATTTCTAAGAAATAACCCAGTTTTACTAGACTGTATCATGCACTACAACCAGCTTACACCAGCTGGAATAACTTGCTCTCTGCAGTTGTGGAAACAAACTTGACACTTTGCACCAACACCAATAATTCAATGAAAGCTGTCTCCTTCTGTGCTAGAGACTTGTGAAGAAAATCTTTATGAAAGTGTCCCTGTGACAATGGGCTCTTCCCATTATCTAGGCAACACAGCTGAAGGGGGATTGTTCTCACTCCAGGTAAACAAGGGATTAACGAGGTGTTGGGTTTAGGTTACATTTATTGGGGATCAGCATCACAGAGGACATCAAAGATCACAAAAGTCAATTGCCCAATCAGCAAGACCAGATAGGAGAAAAGGTGAGAAGCTTCAAGATGCTTCGATCAAGAAGTTTTAGAATGGCCTGAGAGACCACAAGGCAGAGAGAGAGACAAATGACCATCCATGAGAGATAAAGATCCGGTGGTAGGCTGGGACAATGTTAGGCCCAGCCTCCTGGCTTCCGCTCCTCTCACACCATCCCAGCATCTGAATAACAATGTGAGTAGATAGCAGTGACTTGACTCGGACTTGACTTGGTAAAAATTACACACTGACTCGACTCAACTTGAGACTTGCATATTTTTAGTGAGTGAATTGCTGCCCTTGGTTCAGTAACACGTTCCTCCAGAAACCTTACAATTTACTGGTCACATGACAATCTGTCTCAAGCCCAAAGTGTGGACACACTTTTCAGAGGGAACAGCAAATGGGCTTGAGGTGGGGTAGCCTGTCTCTGCTTCATATAGGAGGAGCTTTCTAAAACTTTTCCTAAGAGGAGAAGGCAAGCTTTGCAAATGGGAAGTAAGAAGTATCCTATTCCCCACTTCCGAAGCTGCAGATGGCAAAATCACAAAAATGGAGGGCTGACTCTACTTAAATTGTTAAAACTGACTTTATTTGACTCTGTCCAGAAATTCTGGAAATCAGGTTGGGGTATAAAGTTGGCTCCCAGACTTGAGACTTGACTTGAAAGTATCTTGCAAGGACTTGAGACTTGACTTGAGACTCAAAGGTAGAGACTTGAGACTTGGAATAAAAGACTTAAATACATCACTGGTAGATATGAATGTTCTTAACTAGTCTTGTTATGAGTTTTTCTTCTTTTAAAACTCTGGCTGAAATGACTTAGGCTTGCCTGTAACTTTGTAACTGCTAAGTAATGCCTGAAAGAAGGAGCCTTCATGAGTGGTGATATTTTGTGTTGTTGTTTGTCTGCTTAGAATAAAAACATTTTCCTTAAGGAACTTTCTGTCCACGCTGTCTTTTCCATGTGCTTGCTGGCTATGCGCGCAGATAGAATTCTGCTCTTCCACAGAGGGGGAGGAAGGGGCTCTAAGTTTAGAGATACTTTTCCCCAGTGACTTCCTACTGAGTCACAAGAAAGGAGGTTACAATCAGTAGGTGGTGGTAGCAAGATTTCCAAGAGCAAGGGGAAGTTCCCACCTCCTACTTGAGGGCAGGAGTCAGCACTGAGTGGGAGAATAACTCCCCCTTTCCTTCACAGTCCCTATCAAGGAAAGAATACATTTCCTTCACGGCTCATTTACTATAGGAAATTCCCTTGCTCTTAGAATTAGGGAGTTTCTAGATCCGAGGGAACATTTCTGGGAAGGATCAAGCACTGGCCCCTTTTTTATTTCTAGAAAATAAGCACTGTCTTCCTCTCACCTGGTCATAAATCAAGCCCCATCCTCTGCTTTTATACATCTGTACTTCTATCTATGTACTCATTAAGAAGCAGACTTTTGGAGAAATTGTCCTTGTTGGCTGAGGGACTCCAAGAGCTGTAGTCTCCAAAAAATAACTTTTCCAGGCTTTGCTTTTACTGCTATTCTTCAGTTCCATGATTCAGCTAAGTATCTTTGAAGAAGGCCATGAGCACTATGGAAAAAGTCCCTAACTCCCTGTTCATTTAACAGGTATCAAGGATCTGCTAACCACAGGATCACAGTGTAGTGTTGCTGTTGTTGTTGTGTGCCTTCAAGTCACTTTTGACTTATAGCAACCCTAAGGTGACTCCATAACAAGGTTTTCTTGGAAATACTTGTTTAGAGAGGGTGTGTCTTTGCACTGCTGAGGCTGAGAGTGTGTGACTTGCCAAAGGTCAACTAGTGAGTTTCCATGGCTAAGCAGGGATTCAAATTCTGGTCTCCAGAGCTGTAGTCCAAAGCTAAGGCCACTATGTCATACTGGCTCTCCACTGAGGAGGACATAAAATTAACCTTATTGCCATGCCAGTGTTTCCCATATTCTTTCCTGTACTTTAAGAAAAAAGTATCCTGGTGCTCCAAGAAGAAGCAAAGAGGAAACCAATGCTTTTCTGCTTGGTTTATTGGTAAGACTGAAGTACAATAACTGAAAGCGTAGCTTTATTACAAGTTGTGATCAAGAAACTAGTGAAAAATGGGTAATTTATTTCTGATACACCCGGTGGCCCTAGGGCACATGTGTGCACAGCAGTGTAAACAACAACAAAAACTCCTAATTCTACAATCGTGCACAATCAACAATGCAGCATCACTAGATATTCAGTACATCTACCATAGTTCAGTTCATTTCTTAAAAAGCACTTGATGCCAGTGAGATTCTCTCTCCCATGCCAAATAATGAAGGGTGTAAGGGTTTCTTAACCAGATTCAATTCCATTTTTTTTCTGCCTGATGTAGCTTCTTTGATCCTGACTGCCCACACACAAGCAGACTTAAAGCAGTTGTTTTTCATTCTTCTAAAAATGATAATATCAAATTCATTAAACCATATTGGATCTAAGTTCTTTTAACTAGAGTTGCAAGAGATTAAAATATGTGATTTGCCATAACTGAGCTATGGGCCATTCAGAGTACTTTACAGTTAACAACATTAACAGTGCAATCTTATTTATGTCTACTTACTTCTACTCAGAAGTAAGTCCAGTTGGATCGAATCCTGTTAGCAGACCATTTCACTTTCTTCAGAGTTGAAAAGAGTGGTGTGAGAAGGCAGATGAAATTTTTCAGCTCCAACCACCCTATTTGCCCCATGCCTTCCTCCCTTCACAGCCACTGTGCCTATGACCTTCTTCCTCCTCTCAGTACTGCTGGAATGCAACACTCTGAGCTTAAAGAAATAAAGACATCTTGGACAGAACAGCAGTGATAAGTAAAATCTCAGTGACCCAAAGTCTCCCCACCCACCCGTCCTACTATCTCTGTAGATGTAAGGTAATGCTTCTAGGGATTCTCCACCTTGCCTCTTCCCACACCTTTATCTCACACTTCTACTGAAAGGGTAATAACTTCATTCAGTGTTAGCTTCACACTCTTGGAGAGCTTTCTGATATTTCTCACAAAAATGACTAAGGGCATTTCCACACCTCACTCGTTCCTGTCAACATCCCGTCACAATGCTGGCAGTGCCAGCTTGGATGGAGCATGACAGGAATGCTCCCCCACCGCACCCAGTGAGCTCCCTGTGGAAGGGAACACAAGCGACATACACCTGGTTCCGCAGTGCAGTCAGCCTCTTTCCCATGCTGCACTGGGGGAGAAAGTGCGTGATCGTGCTTTTGTCCCTTTTGCATGGCTGGGGATGATGGGAGTGTCACAGGATTGTGGGTGCTTAATGGATTTTTTTTCCATTAAGCAAATATCATGCAATTGCAAGGCATTGGTATGTGATGGCTGCAGGACTACAACGACATCATGTGAAAGCATGACCTCTGGACCACTGCCATCCTGTCACCATCACGGCATTGCAACACAATGCGGAAATGGTCTTAGTTTGTTTGTTTAACCTGGTGGGGGGCAAGGTGTGGCCTGTAGGATGCATGTGGCCCTTGAGACCCCAAAGTGTAGACCCTGAAGCTCCCTAAAAGCCCATCCAAAGCTCCTTGACCCCTCATTCTTTTTAAATAACTCACAGCTATTTGGGGTTATTTTTCACCCAAATACCAGTCCAAAACACACCCCAAACCCATTTCAAATGTGAAAATCTACTTCCTCAGTCTCTCCATGAACCCCTCCCCCAAAAAGGCCAAAAATTTATCAAAATGGCAGCTGCAAGTGATGTTAGTTCAATTCTGTCATGCTTAAACACCACAGTGAGACCTATCAGAGAAATGCAGCGAAGCAGGGAATAGGTCCAGCCCCTTCTGTAGCTGCCTGCTCCTGCTTTAGCCAATAGTGTCGTTGCTTATTAATCAGAATGACTAACTGCTGAATACATTCACTCTCTCTATCAGCCACCACCTACCTATACTGGCATAGTGCACCAGCAGGCCTACAACCATTGAATTCAGTGGGACTTAGTAAACGGATATAGAATTACAATGCCAAGGCTGCAGTCATAATAGGAAGATCCATTGAACTTGGTGATATTTACTTTTGAGTAAAAATGCACAACATTACGTTGTATACTTCCTTTTTTTTAAAAAAACAAAACCAGTTATTTCATTCTCTCCAACAGTAATCAGGACAAGTGAAGAAATGGTGTGATGCACAAACATAGATGTTGCTTTGTATACTTTCTGTGCAAAGTGTGTACCTTTGGAAATTCATGGACACAGATTAATCATTTTGATGGAAACAGAAGCTGAAGCACCACGGTTAGGATGAGCCTTCTATAAATATTTTGTGATAACATACAACCACAGACCTAAATAAAACCATCTGTCTGATGCAGTAGCATGAACTCCCACAGCACAAAGGTGGTATCCCTCTGCTAACCAAAAGTAGTCTGTGGAAATCTCGTGGCTCGCATCATGAGCAGTCATAAAAACCTCTTTTGGGAACCAAAATGATCTCCTTTATTCACCTCTGGTTTCCCACATAACCATTACAAAGACAGCTCATCTATCTAACCTACACAGTCCTCTTTCTACTACCAAGTTCAATATTTTTATTTACAAATAAATCAGTAGAAAACTCATCTATTAAATGAATTAGCTGACTGAACATCTACATTCCTTAATCTCAACAGATGTGCTAAGAGAAAGTGGGCTGGGCCTGAAAAAGGTCACTTTCTGGACTACAACTCCTAGAATCCCCCAGCTGGTATAGCCGGTGGTCATGTTGCCTGGGCAATTCTGGGAGTTGTAGTCCAAGCGCTACCCAAGCTCTTTAAGGGGAATGTCTACTACAGACAATGCTCTTCATGCACGGAGGCCCACGGGAGTGCTGATTTACGACTTCCAGGCTGGGCTATAGAAGTGTAAGCTCTCACAGTATATCTACTTCATTTTTATAGTTTGTTCTCAGCTCAGTGTCCATTCATTCTGTCAGCGAGCATTTTTCTGTTATTTTTGAGGTCTTCACTAGACATTTTTGAACTGGTGCACACATGCTTTGCAGTGGTTGGGATGTATTCCTATATTTGCATGCATACATATGTATGTGTTTGTGTGTGTGTGCGTGCACACACACACACATACACACACACACACATATATAATCTATTTTACTGTTTCACTGGTGCATTCTATTTTTTTAATTAAAATTAAAACAAAGTCTGTATAATAAACCTTCTATCGTTTATACATGTCCAGGAAAAACATACTTATTTTTCTCTGCCAGCCTCTATGTTGTTGTTCTTCAATATCCCATCTAAAGAAAAATGACGTAGAACTTAACAGCTTATTCAATAGTTGTATACTTGAATTATATAGACCTCAAAAGCTTACTCAGTGCTTTGTGATGTTTTTGCTAGTGATAACTGCTGGAAGTATAGCAATGTGCAAATATGTATCAGCAGGGGATGACAGAAACAAGTTAAGGTTCTTTGGAGTACATCCTTTTGTCTGGTCTGATCTATTGTTCCCTTGACTACAGACGAAATTCTTATATCTTATATATTCTTATGTCTCACTTCAGTTCCTTTCACCCATCTCCATAACCAAAACCATCCTTCTTTATCAATAAGACCTCAGCCTCCTATGTCTATCAGATATCCAATTCCTTCAGCGATCTCTTCACTTAAGATGATCTTGGTAACTGGTTCCAAGCCAACACTAATAATAATTGTACTGTCCACTATTTTGGATTTTAAGGGTTTTTTACATATTAAAATTTTAAAAAGATTTAGTCAACCTGACTAGAATAGCACAAGGTACAGCAATAGCAATTGCCAACCCTACTGGATCACACAGAAATACTGTGAAGGCTGCCTGTGATCTGGGAGCCACCTGTACACAGATTAATATGAGAGTAAAGATCTCGCATAAATGTATGAATACTCAATGTTCTTGCTGTTCTCAACAACCTCCTATGCAGTGCTAAGGTTTTGGAATACAAGGGCAAATTTATTGCTTCCTGGAAAGCTGTGTGAAAAACAGTTGCATAGGATTTGTTTTGCAGACTGAGGAGGCCATAAAATTTAAGTGTTTGTTGTCTGGTCAAAGTTCAGCCAGATGATAACCGTTTATCTAGTGATCCAAGTTATTTCAGTATATTTGGTTATGCAAAGTTATTTATATCATTCACAAAGCCATACAACTCCACGTTTAAATAACAGCTGTTCCCAGTTGCTATGAAAAGGTCACGAAACAGAAATTTACACATTTCCACTCTCTCTCTTGACCCTGGCTAATAAATATTCATCTGCACTGTCTCAAACATGTAGCTTGGTATTCTCTCCTTTAAAGAAGGAGGGGGAAAGGGAAGAGGAAACAAAAACTAGGTAAGACCCATGATTAGATCTCTGCCACTACGCTCATTTTAAAACAAAACAGCTGTGAGAGGTGTGGGGAACCTGAATAATCAGGATTACATCTCTGGAGGAGCCACACTAACCTTTCCACAGCAGCATAGTCCTTATGAACTTATCAGGGTCAGAGAATAACTGAAAGGGAGCATTTCCTTTCAAAACTGTGTCACTTGAGTTACATATTAACTTGCTTGAAGCACCCTGCCAAACTCAGTGAACCAGGAAGGGCTTGAATGTGGCATTGTTGTCATCATCATCTTCATCATTGTTGGTGGTGGTGCTGCTGCTGCTGCAGGAACTCCTGAAGGGTTAGTACAGCCCCCTCGCCCTCCACAGTTGCCCACCCCTGTATCACATCATTTTAGTGATGCTTCATGCTGCTGTATCATTCTTTACTGTGAGTACTAATGACGATGACATGGGTAGGAGGAGAGTGTTTTTGGATCAGAGACCAGTGGCTTGCAGCATTTGATGGTTTTGTCTGAAAAGTAACTAAAAAGCAATTATTCTGGTGACTTCTGAATAATAAGAAATAAAGTTATTTTTAAACATTATAACCAGAGTTGTAACTGCTTAGGTAGCCTTCAAGCTATAAGTGTAATGAATTACTTTCTTAAAGTTCTTTTCCAAGTTCTGCTTCTTGCACTAGTTAAAATTTAATGTGATAACAGATAATTTACTTTTACTGCACTGAACTGTTAGCATTATTTGACAAAGAAATGTTCATGTTCACAAAAAGACTTCTACACAGCGACATTAGGATTAGTTATGCTTTTACAAAGCAATCAGCAAAACTCTAAAAATGATTCTGCAATACAAATTCTGGCATCGAATCTCTGTTTATGAATACTTCTGGCAAGAGGGGTTTGCTTCACTACACAGTTCAAATAAACACAATCAAAATATTGTTTTGCCCTTTGTCTTCAGACTTGCAAGAGGTCAAATGAATGTATCACTTCACCATTGGAAGGGTGTTGGCTGATTCAACCGCTTCCTTACGCACCTCTCTCCCACTGTCCAGTTCCAAAAATACATTTCAGACAGTCTGTGTAAACATTGCAGACAATTCTAGAACAATGCCATTTTGAACCTTCATTTAGTAACATTTGGACATTTTTTGTTCTCAAACTGTTGCCACTAATGTCTATTTTCCATAGTGTTACTCTGAATTGCTTTCTAGTGTATTATTATTATTATAACAGTGTGTAATTTATTTTGTTCATGAATCAAATATCCCTTAAGTCTAAAGTTAGAAAAAAGTCCCTGAGATAATTCACAAGAAAAATATGTAAGCATTTGCCGGGGTCAGAACAGTTGCAATGTTTTTTATGAAGGCTAAAGTTGTAATATGTTCTACATTCCTTTTTTATCAGAGTATCAAACTAAGAATAATGTTTACTTGCAGACCTCTTCTTGTCAGTTTAGAATTCAAGGGTGCACACCAGGCAGAAAAAATATATCATCAGATCATCCCTGACAACAATAACAAAAAAAGAGGCCAGATACCAGCCAACAAATCTACGTTTCGCTTCATGTTAGTTTGCCCAAGAGACATTTCACAGACATTTCACAAAACAAGTATTCCTCAGTGTAATAGTGTTTTGGTAGTTTAGTAACTTTTGGAACAATAATAAGCCACTTCTGAAATGCTCTGTCAAAGAAAAATATTTCGTTTTACTGGACTTCCTATTTATCTACCATGTTGTGCCTATGTACAAAGCAGTATTTAAATTCAACTTTGGATATATCCACACCATTATAATGTTTTGATGCCATTTCAACTGTCATGGTTACATCCTTTGGAATCCTTGGATTTGCAGTATGGTGGCAACTCAGAATTCTTGCCCAGTGAGCTCTGGTGCTCCACCAAACAACAAAATCCCAGGACTCACACAGAAAGGAGCTGAGGTAATTAAAGTGGTATTAAATTGCTATAATTATCCCTCTTAGTATCACATTGGCTGTGACATCTTTACCACATAGGCCCTTTCCACACGGGGGGCCCGAAACAGGTCAGGCACTATATATATAAAACTTGATTAATGCTATTAGTTTTTCACAAAGTAAGGTGGTGTAAATTTATGTAGAGGAAAGTCTGTAGGTATTATATGATTATAACCTAAGCCAGAAATAAGAGTAGGCCAATTAGAAAAGATTTTTGAAAACAATCATGAGTATGGAACCACAGCTGCAGAACAACTTGACTGTAGAAAAAAAAAATCTTGTCAGCCCCGGCTTCTTCTAATGCTAAAGTTCATTTTGCGTTTTTATGTCTACATCTTCAAGGAATTATAAACATAAAGTAGCTTTAATGCCAAGCTATGTCATCATTTCAACAGGATGGCTCTTTTAGAGGAGAGCGGGGAATGCAAGAGAGATTTTGCAAAAAACCAGTAATCATGAAAATGCAGACTAACATTTCCAAAAGACTTGCAGGAGTGTGATGTGCTGTACAAGATTCTACAAAAGAAGCAGCATCCAAATAATTTCCAAGGAACAGAATTCTCCAGTTATTGCAGACATGGAGCACTCCTGAGGGACAGGGGCAGAAGCTACAGACAGTCAAAACAGCAAGTTAATTTGCATTTTTGCATTTTTAAATTTCTTCACCTCCATGGCCATCACCCCTGTAGTGAGATTTATGATGATCTCTGGGGCTCATGAGGCAGGCAAACATGGAAGCCAATTGTAGGGCCTTCTCACCCCATCCTCAATATCTCAGTGATGTATGAATTGAGTTTCAGACTGAAGCTTAAAGAGAAACTTCTGCTTGCCATAGATGTCCATTTCTGCACCTGAATCTTATCTGCCTGATGTAATTATTGAGCCAGGCATTATCTAAAAACTAATCTAGTTTCAAAAACAACTGCGTGAGCTGCAAATTCTCCTAGGTAAAGTGTTAGAGTTAGAGGATAATTTAAGGGTACTCCTCAAAAAGAAAAACTCCAGTCCTAACACATTAAGCAGAAATACATCCCACTGATGTCTACATAACTTATTTCTATTCACATGTGTTTATGCTTGTAGCTTAAATGATCATATAGAGAAACTGCCAGTATAGACTGCTGTTAATTTTTATTAAAATGCTGATATTGGCAGGCTCGCACAAGAAAATCAAAGTGGGGTATTAATCTTCTGTAAACAAAATACAAATGTGCATTCTGTTTCTACCTAGCATTGTACATTCTAGATTCATGTGTTTGCCTCATTCAAGAGTACAATGGAAGCGACTTGTCTACTCTTTGCATGAAGAGGGACATGTAAAAGGAGAGAGTACATAACTTTCCTCTTCCCCAGCACTATTCCCTTGCTTTAAGTGATCTGCCCCCTACTGCACTCCACAGCCCTGCTTGCTTCCACCACCAGAGCCAGGTTGAGAGAAAACTCAAAAACAACAGAATGCACCCAGATGAAGTATTTAAGAGAAGTAGATTTACCTCCTCTTTCCTGGGCAGCAGAACTTTATAATCTTGCTTAGTATCTTAATGAAAACACAGGAAACTGCCTTATACCAGTTGATACTCTTGCTTCATATAAATTCAGTACTGTCCTTTCCAAGTGGCATTGGTTCAACTCCAGGGACTGAGACAGAGATCTTTTCCATTATGTTATTAAAGGTAACAACCTTATCTTCCTATATTCAGTGGCTGCTAGTTTGTGTGCCTCTCTAATAGTGTATTCATGCCATTTTGTGTTTTTCAAACCTAGCCATACCCTCTCTCTTCCTGCATCAGTTAGTCTACATTTAGGCCATTTCTGTACTACACTGTTATAACGCTAGTATTCCACTTTCAACATCCTATGGAATCCTGAGGTTTGTAGTTTAGGGAGAGGCATTTAGAATTCTCAGCCAGAGAGCTATTTGGCCTCAGTAAACTACAAACCCCAGAATTCCACAGGATGTTGAAAATCGAAAAATAGCACTATAACAGTGTAGTATGGAAATGGCCTTAATCTGAGTTTGCTTACCTTGTAATCTACAGTTCTCTCCTCTATGTTTTAAGAGCACATGTAAACATAGTATCTTAGCATGAGAAGCTATGAAACCTTTAGTATTTGCAAGTAAACTTGCTTCACATATTTTATTAAAGAAGACTAAACCTCTTTGTTTTTCTGCTAGACCAATGGTATGTACACTGTGGTGGTGTGGAACTGGTTATTGCTCAGCTTCTGCTTGCAAATACTAATTACTCTGCTTGTGAGATGCAATAATGTCTCTCACATTCCCCATCCAACAACACAATACCTACAACACAAGATCACTATAATTGGAGATGTTAGAGACTGGGACCTGCATACAAAGCATCCACACTACCACTCAGCTGTGCCCCCTTTTTTTTCTGAGCTGCCCTATCACAGCTAGTGTGACCTTCTTTTACTCAAGTCTGAAGGATATACAATTGGACTTCATATTCAATATAAGGTGGATACCTATGTTGCCACTGCACAAAGGTAAAGGCTTTCTTTACATTGCTAGTGTCAGTACTTGTCCCACTTCATTGTTATATCACTGAATGTCATGCTCAATATAAAGGGCTAGCATTGAGGCTTATAAATGAGACTCATATTTTTCTATGTGGGTCTATGTATGTCCCCACTGAGTCGATTTACAGCACAATCCAACTCAAAGAGAGAGCATTTGGATAAAAATATCTTGCCTCCTACGTATTTCTACCGCAGGCTGTTTTGTCTCCAGACACATGTACATTTCCCCAGAGAATTTTCTTGGTGAGAGATAATTTCAAAAGAATCACATACGTAGCTGTCTTCATTTAAAGTCTGCTAAGGAAGCCAAAAATCTATGGTTTCATCAGTTTTTTAAATAAACAACTTTAAGGAAATGGAAGTGTGTACACAACATAGATCTCCAAGCAGCTTGCTGATTTAACTGCACCACTATCTCAGTTAAAATGTATAATTCTCTCAGAATATTGGGTCCATGGCTGCGTATTACAGAAACATCCTGAACCCAGAAAAGCTAAATTTAGCCAACTGTACAAATCAAGTGAATGTGCATGTATCTGTTTGACTTACACAATTCATTTTTGTTCCTGCTCAGTTGGCTCTGCCTTCTCTTCCACAATATTCCGTTCCATTCCACCTTCCACCCAGGTTCTGTTTTTTCCAGAGCTTAGAAAGTAATTCTTCAGACAAATGAATAGATTGGCATGCTAAAGCCATCTATAATGGGATCCCAGAGCAATCATCTTACCACTGCTTAGTTACAGATGGCTTCAGCATATCATTATGCTAATTCGTCTTACAATTAATTTTCTTCAGTTAGTATCTCATATTCTGTCTTCACTGGGCTGTTTGTGAGGGTCCCATACCACCTTAATTTCCCCCTCTACATAATTTTGTGTTTCTGCAATCTGAAAGAGCTCATTTAAGCCTACTGACATCTCCAATTGTAAATTGGTCATGATATCCTTTTGGATACATAAAACATCAGAAAAAAAGAGAGAAAATTACTTTTGTGAGCCTTTGTCCAGAAGTATTCAGCTCATGCAAGAGGGGGACGACATTAAAATGTCACTAAATTTTATTCCTTATTTATTATGTTAACGTAAGTTCCAATGAACCAGTGAGGAATGATTTCAAGGTCTGAAGGTAGATTATGGGTTGATAGCCCACAAGTATTAATTCAGGTATTTTCACCATACAAAATTCAGTGCTGAATTCTTGCTTGGTTGTTTCTGATCTATAAAATAATCAGCCCGAAGTTCCCAATCTGTCTCCTGGACTGTCTGTATTCTCACCAGCACAAACCTATGACAAGACAAAGTGTCACTGTTCTCTTGTACGGCTGTAAAACACCATCCTGTATGGGATCTTCCAAACTGGTTTAAAAATGTGTAATATCTCATAAGACAGCTCCTTGAATTTGCTGTTGACTTTATGTCCACTCCATTCCGTTACTTTTGAAAGCTGTTTGTAGGGATTTCTCAGATCTACACCTAGGCTCTTCTCATTTGTTTTAAACTGAGAGTGTAGTTTGTTGCACTAATAGTTTGAAGGGCAAATTTTCTCCTCTCTCTCTTTTTTAATGTTTTTATTAGAGTTATAGAATCGTAGTGTTAAAGTGTCCCTTTACTGATGCACTATAACTCTAAGAAAAACATTTTTTGAAGGAATGAAGAAGAGAAAGAGATGTTTTCTTCCAATACATCTTGGAACTAAAACAAACCCACTCCAGCCTGGGAATAAAATGTTGCAGCTTGTGCCAGGAATTGCTGGAAAATAGTCCAGAACAATGGAAATGTCATTTGGATTTTAAAACAACCCTGCAAACAACAGCAACAAATACCACAAACTTCTGACGCATTTCTCCAACAGAAAAGATAGTAGTGCTATGCATTTTCCAGAACTTGAGAAGTTACTGTTTGGACTACTGTTCCCAAATCCCCTGTGCCTGGACATACTGGTGCAGGATGCAGACTGGGGAGTTGTAGTCCAGAAAAGTAATTTTTCTAATCTCTGGAAGGGTCACTGTACTCTACTGTTATCAACTTTTTAGCTTTTCAGAAGGAGACACCTACCTTTCAGCTTGAGATCTACATTATGTCTCAGCCAAGGATAAATTCCATAACTTGAAGAATCCTCAGGAATTGGATTATCTTGTATCCATCCCTCACAGGCAAACCGGAAAAAATTATCACAGGGATCCACGGATGTGTTGAGCTTGCTTTTGATGGCAGCAGCTGGAAAGATGCACATTGTTTGATGTAAGATCTTTGGTCTTACAAAATACATTCTACATTATTAATCAAAAGATATGCAAATTCTCTCCTGAATTTTTGCTCTCATTTTCCCATTTTTATTACTTTCTACCTTTTTACTGTATGATATGAGTCTCTGCTAAAAGCCAGCATGGTATAGTGGTTTTAACGTTGGATTAGGGCTCTGAGAAATTAGGGTTCAAATGGCTGCTGAACCATCACCAGGTGACCTTGGGCAAGTTCCGCTCTCCTAGCCGAAAAAAGGAAGGCAATAAGAAAACTTCCAAAGAGTGTCACTTTAAGGTGTTGTTAGCTTGAAGGTACATAGCAACAACAAACGCATATCACCTTCTTTCGCACCATATTCAAACATCTTCCTCTCCTCCATTTTAAAAAATACAAAACACACACTTCCCCCATCAATAGCCAAATTCACTCTTTCCTTGGCCTTTATACTTGCAGAATCTTGCTATTCACTCTTAGTGCCTTGACTTCTTGAGATTCTTATCACCAGTTCCAAAAGTCTTCCCTCTCTCAATCCTCTGCTTTTCCCCATTTGCTCATTCATACACTTTCAACAGGACTGTTTTTTTGGGAGATGGGATTATATACTTCTTCTAAAACACACAGCAGTGATGCTTATGCGAATAAGGACAGCAATTTACCTACATAGTGGGTAGGAATCATGAAGTTCTTCAAATGTTGGACTTCAGTGCCCAACATTCTTCATCATGGTTTTGCTGTCTAAGGCTGATGGGATTTGCAGTCCAACAGCATTGGAGAGCCACAGGATCCCATCTCTGATCTAAACCAACTATATTTTTCTGAATGTTAAATAAAGTTTCATTATTTAACTACTAAATCCCCATTATTTAATCTAGGGGCAGAAGTCAGTTATCTCTTCATATCTTGTTGGAATACAAGTCCCATCAATTTTATTCCATATAGTGAATAGTAAGGAATTCTAATAAGTTACAGTCTAACAACACCTGGAGGACTGTACAAATCTCACCCTGATTTAAACTCTTCTTTTCCACCATCTAAACACTCCTGTCTTAATTAAATTCCTGTGTCTATAATGGTCCTGAAAATAGGTTGAGAATTCTCTTTAAAAAAAGGGGGGGAGACAATAACTGTCAGTATATTTTGGGAACAGCACTAGATACCATTCCTGAATGCCTTTTATTTTGAAAATCTTATGATGAAATAATTAAAAATGAAGCAAGAGATAGTGCTAGAAGATGAGACTTCCACGTTAGGAGGCACTCGTCCAATTACTGAGCAAGAGCAGAGGACAAACACAATTAGCATTGTGTCTAATGCCTCAGCTGGACTCACACCAAAACAACGTTCAGCTGCTGACACGCTCAGAGGTAAGAGGGAAATCCAAAGCTACATATGTAAAAGGAACATGGAAAACAAGAAATGAATCAGGAAAAGCTAGACCTTGTACAAAACAAAAATGGAAGACATAAACATAACAACACTTGGTATGAGAGAGCTTAAGTGGACAGGTAGGCACATTTTCAGTCAGATCTCTCACGCTGGACATGACCAGCTATGTTGAAATGGGGTGGCATTAGTAATGAGGAGAGATGTAGCAAAAGTATTTAGAGGTTATAGTACGAAGTCTGAAAAAATGATAATAAGACTTCATTGATAACCTATCATATAATGATAATCCATGCCCCAACTACAGAGGCAGAAGAGGAGGAAACCGAAAGCTTCTGAGCTGACAACCAAGAAGAAATTGCAACCAACAAAAAATGTTGATAATCACAGTTGATTGGAAAGCAAAATCAGGAAACAGAACGGAACCAAACACTACAGAAGAATTTGGTCTAGGGTCAAAAAACTGAAGAAAGTGAATGACTTATTGAATTTTGTGAAGCCCATAGCTTGAACAAATGTATTCTTCAGGCTACCAAACAGAAGGCTGTATACATGGATGTCACTGGATGGCTGAAATAAACAGCCTAGATATCTGAAAGCAGAAGATGGAGAAGCTCTTTTATCTATGGGGAAGAAAAAAACAAACAAACAAACAAACCAGGAGCATATTGTGGCACAATGAATTGCACAACTACGTACTGCTAATATAAAAAATTAGGTAAAGATACAGAAGTACACTGAATCAATCGTCATGCCAAAAATACACCTGAAGACGATCCTTATAAAATTTAAATATCATATAAAGAACATATTTGCACTACCAAGCTTAAGTGACCAAGAACCAGAAGAACTCTGGACTGAAACCAAGGACATTGTCAAAGAAGAATGCAAAAAGACACTATCTGTAGCCAGAAAGAAAGAAAAGTCCCCTTGGATGACTGATGAAACTCTTCAAATTAAGTACAGACAAGAAGCAGAAGTAAAAAGTGACAGAAACAGTGTCTGTCCTAACTGCAACTATTCAGCGACTTGTACGCAGGGCAAAGAGAACATTATAATAAACACTGCAAATAGAAGATAGACGTGACCTCTTCTATAAGATTTGATAAATAAAAGGGAAATTCCAACCAAGAGTAGGGAATACATTATCTGATCAGGATAAAATTTTAAAAAATGCTGACAACAATGCACTTAAGAACTATATAAAAGAGTTAAAAAGACGACAGATTCCTTCAAGGAAGAACCTTTCCATGATGAGCCCGTAATTTTGAAGTGGAAGAGGCTATCTAGGCTATCTAAGTACATTTTAAACTTTTTCACTGATCTCCCTTCCAAGCAAATGATGCTCATGATTTTTGCAAGAAAAACTTTTACCATATGTGGAACAATATACATCAAAGCTGGGTTCAGGAAAGGAAGTGGCCACTGTCAGGACATAATATAGAGAAATAGAATGGTTTCTAATTGACAAGGAGATGAGACAAAGTTGCATTTTATCATCTTACTTGTTTAATTTATGTAAAGACCATACTATATTGAAAGCAGCATTAGACTCAGAGGAAGGAGGCATGAAAACTGGTGAAGTGAACATCAGTAATTTAATATATGCAAATGACACCATATTTTTAGCAGCAAATAGGAATGACTTAGAATTTTTCCTGATGAAAGTTAAGGCAAAAAGTATCGGAACAAGGTTACAACTGAATATTAAGAAGCCAAAAATAATGCCCACAGATGAGTTACATAACTTCAGAGTGGCTAATGAAGACACCAAAATAGTTGAAGACTATCTATGTCTTGGCTCAGTCATCAATCAAAATAGAGATTGGAATCAAAAAGATCAGTAGAAGACTAAGACTTGGAAGGGCAGCTATGAAGGAATTAGGTAAGATCCTCAAGTGAAAACATACATCATTAAATATCAGAGTCGGGATCGTTTGTGCCATAGTATTTCTGATTTCTACATATGGTTGTGAAATCTGGACAGTGAAGAAAGCTGACAGGAAGAGAATCATCTCATTTGAAATATGGTGCTAAAGAATAGTACTATGAATAGCACAGACTGTCAAAATGACAAAAGAATGGATCCTAGAGGAAATCAGGCCTGAATTCTCGCTAGAAGCCAAGATGGCTAAATTGAGGCTATCATAGTCTGTTGACATGACTCATTGGAAATAAAAACAATAATGCTGAGAAAAATGGAAGGCAATAGGAAAAGAGGAAAACTGCATTAATGATGGATTGATTCACTTAACAGAGGCACCACCCAGAGTTTGCAAGACATGAGCAGGGCAACTGATCACTAAGTCTCATGGAGCAGTCTCACTTATAGGGTCACTATAAGTTTAAGTAAACTTGATAGCAAATAACAGCAGCAACAACTGGCTACCAATATATTTCTGGTCAGAACTGAAGATGTGGCTTTTTTAAAAAGTCTTTGGGGCATAATCACTTCATCCAAATCTGTATACATAAACATGGCTTTAGACTGTTATTTTAACTCTTTAAATTATTCAGTTGTTTAATTTGTGTTTTAGAATCTTTAAACTATTTTTATTTTTTAATTTTTATACTTCTTCCTTTAAATTGTTCCAACTGACTTTATTTTAAACAGCCCAGAAATCTTACAAAATGTGGCATGGTATAAATAATTTAAATAAAATAAAGGCCCAAAATCGCCTGGGACCTCAGTACTTGAAGGATCATCTCTCCTTATATATACCTTCCTCAGAACTAAAATCTACTGGAGAGTTCCTCTTTTGCATCCTGCCAGTAAGAGAAGTACTATATATACTCATGTATATAAGTCTAAAAATTTTAGTCAAAAATTTGCCAAAAAACCTGGGTCAGCTTATCCACAGGTCAATGTAAGTACTGTACCTTAACTTTTACCAAAAAAAGAACCATTCCCTTTTCTGAGTAGAGTGGCAAAAGGTGAGAACTTAGTCCATCCTGGCAGTACCTAAAAACCTCCTACTCTCTCAGTGCTCCTTTGAGGGTAAGTGCCATTTTCCCACCTAGGCATTCAAAAAGGCCAGAAATGGCACCACAGATGAGAGAGTAGAGGGGGCCCATACCTTATTTAGATTCTCTTAAGACAGACTAAAATATCACTGTTACCCTGTTGTGGCCAGAAAAGAGACGAAGACCAG
The DNA here is from genome assembly GCA_948472985.1 of Iguana delicatissima. NCBI lineage: Eukaryota > Metazoa > Chordata > Lepidosauria > Squamata > Iguanidae > Iguana > Iguana delicatissima. The sequence continues at coordinate 310,836 of CAOKZL010001011.1, read as the reverse complement.
GTTTCCAGGGAAAAATCAAAAAGCCCTTTTTATTGTTAACAATTCACTTGTGCAAGGACGACAATTATTTTCAGGATTGTCGTGCAGATTAATTAAGGTAGCATCACTATATACCTTTGGTCTTCTATGTCAGCAATCAATCATTCATTTAGCCAGCCCATCACAGAAGAAAAGATCTTTGGTTAACTTTCCACACACGTGTACAGAAGAGAACAAAGAGTTAGTTAGAAAATGATACAAAATGATGCATATGGCCAAAATGAGGTAGTAGGGAGTATGCCTACTCCCTCTTAGTTCCCAGACACCTGAGTGAGTGTTGCAAGGCCATTCTTTAAAACTGAGATAAGACAAAGACATCTGCTATTTCACTCAGAGACTCAATTCAATTCGCTTATTTTTCCTATTCAAGTAGCAATTCCTTGGATTTAACCCCTTCAACCCCAAAATGTGAGTGACTCAGGGGTCCACTTGTGATTCCAGTACCTCTACATGACAGACGGGAATTAACTAGCTCAAAATTAGGAGGCCTGTAAGAGGGGGGTAACTTCACAAGATCTTTCCACCTATGTTTATGGGATCATGCAGGAAAGAACCAGCCAGAGAATCCAAATGCAAACTAAAATGTGTTTTATTGAAAGAATCAAACATGCACACAAAAGATCAAAACACTGATGCACTCACTCAAGGACTAACCACCAGTAAAGGGAGGAAAGTTGTGGATAGAGGACCTTTAGGGTTCGGGTGATAATTACCAGCCCGGAGAGAAGTGAAGAAAACTGTAATGTCGCTTGGGTAGGACCTTAGGACAGTTTTTGTTCAGGAATCAGACGGACAGCAGGGTGTTCAGGAAGTCAAGAGACTGCAAGAGATTACTCAAAATCTACCCTACAGGTATGGCTGTGAATCATTCTCCCAGCCAAGCAGACAGTGGGAGTTGCAACACCAACAATGAAATCCAGACAAAGTTAATGGCCTTAGTGTTTAAGTGACAAGGGGATAATGGCTGTTATAATAGCTCTGTATCATGGAGAGGCTGGGAAGACAAAAGTAGGGAAACATTCAGATGTGAGGGATCAGGGTTAGAATGATCAGCTTGGTAGTAACTTTCCTTTTCTGCTCTGAGATGGCCAGCCTTTAGCGTAAGCCTATTGTCTCTAGAGCAGGGCTTCCCAAACAGTGTGTCTTCTGTAGTCTTTTGGTGTGTTGCCTCCTCAGCTGAGAAAGATGCCCCCACCGAGCCTGGTCTGCTGCTGTCGCTCTCATTGGGGCCTTTCCCCGGGCAAGAGCGACAGCAGGGAACCAGAACCAGGTGGGAGGGGGCTGCCTTTCTCCCTGCTGTTGCTCTCGTTGGGGCCTCTCCCCGGCAAGAGCGATGGCAGGAAGCCAGAACCGGGTGGGAGGGGGCTGCCTTTCTCCCTGCCATCGCTCTCGTTGGGGTCTTACCCTGGCATGAATGACAGCAGAAAGCCAGGACCGGGTGGGAGGGGGCTGCCTTTCTCCCTGCTGTCACTCTCATTGGGGCTTTTCCCCGCCAAGGGCAATGGCAGTGATCAGGAACAGGTGGAAGCCTTTCCCCACCCTAGCTAGGCCTCTGGGTACTGCACATGCCTGATCAGTTGAAAAGAGCTGAAGTGAACGTGAAAAGGCCCGGGAGCTCCACAGGTGTGCACCACGAGGGATTGTTCTCTCACTTTATCACTGAGAGAGTGGGGTGCTGTTATTTTCTTATTTAGTTACTTACACTGCAGTTGAATTAACCCTAAAATGGATAAGTTTCTGATTAAGAAATGAAAAGCTAGTAAAGATGACATTTGCAATGAACAAAATGTAGCAGCTGTAGAAGAAACTGCTCAAGAATCAAGTGCTAAACGGTCTGTAGTAGTACGTAAGTCAGTTTAAGCTCCTGTTTGCTAATAAAACTGAATTACTGTGTTATGAAATCATGCGTGTCTAAAAAGTGTGTCACTAACATGAAAAGTCTGGAAAGTTCTGCTCTAGAGTTTCCTTGCAAACTGCCTGACAATGACTTCGGTTTAGCCTAGGAGAGGGTGTGGCTGACCTGCCTTGCAATCTCATGTTTACAATGTTTACCTCTTTCCAACTTGACCTTCCAGTCACATTACGTTTCCATTTTATATATATATGCCAACTAATGTAGTGCCAATTAAATAATATTGTCAATTAAACCATATCAATCATGGGTGTGTGTGCAGAGCTGTAACATCACCTTTCACCACTCTACTCAGAGAAGGAGATGGTTCTTTCTGGGGTAATATTGGACCTTAACTTTTATCAACAAAGCAACCATCTCCTTTTCTGGGTAGAGTGACAAAAGGCCTTTCTGAATATCTGGGCCAGAAAATGGCAGTAGTGGTGGCCAGGGGTGGCTGACCCCCTGAGGCAGTCCTGGCACTTTCCCCTCTGCACAGACACTCAACTTAGCCATGGGCCATATCAAAAAATATAATTTTAACCCCCAAACCTGCCCTTGACTTATGCATGAGGTCTACTTGTATATGAGTATATACAGTACATTACTTAGAAACTAAGCAGGGAGTATTCTGTGCTGTGTCTGACTGCTTGACTCTAAGATTGTTACTCTCATCTCCCCACTTCCATTCCTGCTTGATTGTGCAGTTTTCAATTTTTATTGTACCAGTTCTTGGTTTTCATATTGTCAAATGGTTGTTATAATCAATTAAAATTAAAAGGGAGGAGCCCTCTTCCTCTGCTGACGTGGCCTCCATGGAGCAACAGCTATAGCCATGGCAATCCACTACCCAATGTCCATTGGCCTCAACAAAGGCCACAAGGTGACCAAGAATGTGTTGAAGCATCGCTATTGGTGATGCTGTGGGCACTTGACCAAGCACACCAAGTTTGTATGGGCCATGATCTGGGAAGTGTGTAACTTCGTTCCCTACGAGAAATGGGCAATGGAGTTGCTTAAAGTCTCCAAAGACGAGCAAGCTCTGAAATTCATAAAGAAAAGGGTAGGGACTCACATCTGGGCCAAGAAGAACTGAGAAGATCTCAGCAACATCTTGGCCACCATAAGGAAAGCAGTAGCCAAACTCCAGGACTAAACTGCTTTGGCCCCTGTGCCAATAAAGGTTATTTCCACAGACTCTCCCCTCCCCCCCAAAAAAATTAAAAAACAAAGCAATCAGTGGTCCCAAATGTTTGCATAGCAATTTTTGTGCCTTCCTGGTGGGCCTCACAAAGATATGATTGTGTAGCAATATGGATTTTGGAATTCATCTGAGTCAGTAGCAAGTACCATGTATCTGCCAGTCTTAAAAAATACAGCTCAAACAGATTATCTTCATCGTCTCTGGGGCTTCTTGGAATCATGTGACTGACCACAGTAGGGAACAGGACTCTGGACTAGATCAATCTGTGATGAGATTCACCTGTGGTTCTCCAGATGTTGTAGCACTATCATACCTCCTCACTGGCCACAGTGGAAACTGATGACTGACAACATCTGGACAGTCAGAAGTTCTCCCCCCATTCCATTAAATGGACAATCTGGTTTTATTCAGCAAAGCACTTGCTATGTTCTTACTGAGGCAAAGCAACTGCATTCCAGCTTTAACATGAAATGCCTTAGCTTCTGGTTTTCATAGTGCACTAGAATTCGTTAATGCTTTTTGAGAAAAAGATACTGGACTACTGAACACTTAAGCATTTTATGTTTTCCCATGCCAATGTACTTTTACTATTAATACAAGAAAGAATATTAAATCACTTACCAGCTTCAATGCATTCAGAAGTCAAGCAATACTTTTGCTTGGGCTGAAATTTTATATGGCCTTGGCTAACTGAAAAAGAGAAAATAAACAGATTATCATTTGTTGCAGGACAATTTTTTTCCTTTGAATCACTCATCGTGATCCATGTGGCTATGGAACATTTCAAAAACACACACTAATACAAATAGCAAAAGAAAGTATATTAGCTAATAAAGAAAAAAGTCCAACATCTATGGCCTACTAAACCAACTACTAAACCAGAACTGCAGCTTTTGTATTTTATACTAATTGGTAATTTAACATTAAAACTATTAGCATAATAGTATTACCGGAGGGGGAGTTAGGGGTCAGTCACAAAAACAATTTACACATTTGCAAAACCCATTATTCCACATTTCTGTAAGTACACAAAGTTTTCCATTGTGTTTTCTGCCATAACTGCTGCCTTGTTGCAGCAGTTGGGTTGTTTGAACCTTCATGAGCAGTCAGTTGGTGTCCTTTTGCTTGCTGCATGTTCTTAGCTTTACAAATGAAAAAGACACAAGAGACATTTCTATATACACCAGAATGAAATACAGTTGTTGGTGTCTCAGTCCTTCTCTTATGGGGCTTGACAGACCACATTGCCATCTCAATAACAGCCTGTTTTAACCATAAACAAGACATTGACAAAATTTTCTTCAAATCTCTACTACAGAGGCTAAACTAATCTTTTAAGGCTACCCTGTACAACTCTGCAAGATCTTGCTCCACTATGTGATTGGACATATCACCTGTTAAGTCTCTTTCATTCCTGAGTTTTGTAACTATTCAAGAATAAAACCTGCTCGTAAGGCAAACAGCTTTATCACTAAGCATTTCGCAATGCACTATGCATTGAGCGAAGTCCTGCTTTTAACCACTGGATGACACGTTTATGCTACAAACGTAGAGCGGGTTTTATTCTAGTGTACCTGTCATGACTACCACAAGCATCATGGAAACTATACTTCTACAAAGGTGCTCAAATTTATCTGCTGGTTATCTCTACTGTCACCATAGTTTTGCATTCTTCTGGAGAGTAACATTGTTTTGAAAGGAGTATACTTCTGTAATATGACATTTTGGAGAGATCGTTTCACGCACGCACATTGACAATAATCCTTGCGGTATTTAGGCGTGAAGAACATTCAAGTCACATCCAAGTTTTGGGAAAGGAACATCTCCCTTTTAGCTGCTTCAACTTTTAATTACAATGGAGAACAGAAATACTCTTTCTCTTCCCCTCAGAGAAGATTCCACAGTTCATCCAGCAATGTTCTAACTTTTTAGAGACATAGGTTTGTGCTCTCCCTGTTCAGATCCTCCATGGAACATTTAGTCAGCTGTAACTATGCTGAGAATCAAATGCAAGGAATACTAGCTCTCAGCCTGAACATTCTTTGAAAGACAAAAGATGGGTTGACTTTTATTCAGAAGATACCTGCTAATAATCAATACTTTGGCTTTTTGGTTTTCAGGTGCAAAACCAAGGGAGATAGAGGCAATTATCTTTTCCATGTTTCTACTGCTCTGATTAATTATTATGAGCAGTTAACTGAAATCCTGTATTCATTTACCTGAAAATAAGTCCCATTGAACTCAGCTGGGTCTACTTCTAAGTAGGATTGCTCGGTTAATGTGGTGTTGCTACCAGATCTCGGAAAGTTATATTTTTTAGACTCCATCCCCCAGAATACCCTAGCCCGCATGGCCAGTAGCCATGGTTGAAACCATTATGGCATCTGACACTAGAAGAAAAGGACTCTCAGGACCTTCTGTCGTCCTTTGCAAGGAAGCAGGCTCCTCTGCCAACCAAATTTCATTAATCCTTCCTACTGAGGGTGGGAAAACCATTAAAACGTGATTAGCATGGTTAACTAAACATCCAAATGGCAACAGCACGCCAGCCAGGCTTTTGAGGAGCTTCGTACAAGTTGCACTTATGTTGATGGGAAATAATTGAAACTTACCCAAGAAAAGCGCAGTGCCAAGCACGACTGTGCTGGTCACGAAAACGCCAAGGGCTACCCGGAGAGGTTTGCTGGCTGCTTTCTTGTTGCCTGGCATTGGGCTCCCTGCTTCCTCTCCTTCCATCAGGATGGGTCTGCAAAGCTCTCGGAAAGAAGCGTGCTTTTCTACCACTCTTCGTTTACTCGTCACTCAGAGAGAAGTCCCATCCATGAGTGCCCCCTTTTCCAACCTCTCTTATTTGTTATAAGTAAAGCTTACTGTCAGGACCCATTTCCAAGTCCCTCACTCTTCCCAAAATGGGGGTGGGGGAACGACATAAAACGGCAGGATTAAGTTTCTTCTCTGCCCAAGGCTTGGAGAGAGACACGCAGTGACAACTTAATTTATAGCTCTTGCTGTGTGCAAGCAGACCCACTTTTTTTTAATCAGGAGTTCCAGAGAACAAACATTTCACAACGCTCCCCAGACAGATGGTTTCACCATTCCAACTTCCAGCAATTAAAAATACATAAATAAATTCTTCGCGCCAAAAATTGGACGCGAGACACAACGTTTTGCAGGCACTATATTGCCAGGAGTATTTCCTTGCCCCAATTTAAGGGAGCTAATGATTTGTTGCCCTTTCTGTTTCTTTTCAGTCTAGCTGCACCAGTCCTCTTCACTGAAGAAAGACGTCCCATCCAAGCGCAAATCTCTTTTTAAAGTGTCTGAGGAGCTCTTGGGATATCTCAAAGGGTTTTTATTTTGGGAGGTTTGTGTACAATGCCAAGTGCCAAACATCCGAGTCATGCGTAAATGAAGGCAAAGCAGCTATTAAAACAACCTACAGAAGGGTTTTTATGTATGTGTGTTTCAAACACACACACATGAGTAAGTTATATTTGGGTGTCTGCAGTGCTTTTTTAAGTTCTGTCCAAACATAGTGTTCTCTTCTGAGAAAAAAAGGCTGAGACAAACTGCTGTCATGTGGACAAAAAGGATGAACTATGTTAAAAAATAGTGTTTGTCCTCTAATGAGAGCCTTACATAACCATACTATAGATTCCAGGATTTCATACTTTCAGGTGATCAAATTCCTTCTTGAAGAGATTGATTCCAATGGCCATGACCAAAATGTGCTCCCTTTCTCTAATATTCTCTGACAGAGACAGCTAGGAGAGGTGCTGAGACAGAGGATCAAATTTTAATATTATATTAAATCAAGTTTGAAGAAACTATGGTGTTCAGGCTATAGCTGCCACAGTCTGTTACCAACAGGAAGAAGCAGCTCCTAGAACCTGCAGACCCAATTATCTGGCATGCCAAAGGTTTTCCATGCCATGTTATATGGATCGTTACATTTCTTTGTTTTGGTTTTTAACTGTAGTGAGGATACGGGAATGTCAGCCTGTTTTAACTTTTTTGCCTATCACATGCTTCCATTTCAACAGATATTCCACATACCCACAACAGCTCCTGTTTCCCATGGGATGAAAGCCATTATTATCAACATTCAGTTCTTTCCCTGATTTCTGAGAAGGAAAGAGATTATAGCTTTGCATTTGTTTGGAAGACACAGACTTGATATTGATGTATCTTCTAATCTGCTATGTCTCCTAAACTGAGGTGTGTAACCCTATGAAATTAATGGGATCACCGTAAGTGAAAAGGTGACCTGAAGGCACAGAGAAGGAGAGAGAGAGATCTGTAAGTACTTTAAGCATTATTTAATCTCCTTTTTTGTGGGTACAGGTGTCTCCTATATTCTCCTATTTTCTGTTGTTGTTTTATTGTTATTGTAAGGTTAATTTCAAGTTGCCAGTTTTTGGGGTTTCTTCTGTTTTGTTAATTGCCTTGAATTATTTGAAGGAAACAAATTATTTATTTAAAAAAAATAAACAAATAATATATTCCAAGGATGAGTCCTGGCACTGAGAATGTATTATAGAATTCCCCCTTGCCTAAAAATTAAAACTCTGCTCAGGTCAATATCTGACACTATCATCCTTCTCTCCCAGATCCTTTTGCTGAAAAGGGTGGTTTAAAATACATTTTCTAAATAGTTTCCATCCAATTTGCTTTGCTGGCTAAAATCGTCACAGGGAGTCATTGACCTTAGATTTCATACAGTCCTTAGATCCTATCGCGATAGCTATTCTTATCTCACTTTTCTGCTTCTTTCTGCATTTACAAAATGTTAAGTTTACCCACTTCCAGCTGCCCTGATTTTAACTGGTTTTAATTTGGGAGGGCAAATGTCATCTCTATCTTCAAGAAGGGGAAAAAAGAGGACCCAAATAATTTATTTCCTGGTCAATACCAGGAAAGATCCTAGAGCAGATCATTGAACAGTCAGTTTGTAATTACTTAGAAAGCAATGCCATAATCACTAAAAGCCAGCATGGATTTCTCAAAAATAAGTCATGCCAGACTAATCTTATCTCTTTTTATGATAGGGTTACAAGCTTGATAGATGACGGGAATGTCAGAGGGATGATGGTAGATGATGGGAGCTACACAAAAACCACGGTAACATTTCCCTCCAGCACTGAGCTCTGGCAAAACAGCTTACCAGAGTCAAGTGTTTGAAAAATCACCATATAGCAGAGTTACTCACACAGCTTAGAAGCATCCCAGCAGAGTATGAGACATTAGCAGCAAAGCCCTGAAGCCAGGAAAAATACTCCCACACAATGTTATCTTCCAACAGGAGGCTTTTACTTTCCAGTTATGATACATACATATATACAGTCCTCCAATGGAGAGTTAGCATTCCACAGCATGCGAAGATATGCATCCAACATAGCCTCCAGCCGCTCTTTCAGACATCAAGAGAGCACAGTTGGCTAGAACACCCCCCCTTATATACACACATTTCTGATGCAACTCTAGCCAACCTTGCTAGATCCCATGTATGATGCAACCTTCTTCCCTGGTTACACAACCCAATGACTCATGCAGGTATTACATGGGATTGCATCATCCACTGTCTTCCCAGGTGCAACACTTTAATGTACATCATGTATATTTTATTTGGACTTAGGTTCTGTCCAACCTTTCCTCACAGGGAATGCTGTAGATGTAGCATATCTTGACCTCAGTAAGGCCTTTGACAAAGTTCCCCATGACATTCCTGCAAAGAAACTAGTAAAATGCAGGCTGGACAGGGCTACTATTAGGTGGATTTGGAATTGGTTGATCAACCGAACCCAAACGGTGATCACGAATGGCTGCTTTTCATCCTGGAGAGAAGTGACTAGTGGGGTGCCACAGGGTTCTGTCCTGGGCCCAGTGCTATACAATGACTTGGATGAAGGAGTAGAAGGCATGCTGATCAAATTTGCAGATGACACCAAATTCCGAGGGGTTGCTAATACACCAGAGGACAGGATCAAATTTCAAAATGACCTTGACAGATTGGAGAGCTGGGCCAAAGCTAACAAAATGAATTTCAACAGAGAGAAATGTGAGGTCCTGCACTTAGGCAGAAAAAATGGAATGCACAAATATAGGATGGGGGACTGCATGGCTAGATAGCAGTACGTGTGAAAGGGATCTAGGAGTCTTGGTAGATCACAAGCTGAACATGAGTCAGCAGTGTGATGCGGCAGCCAAGAAAGCCAACACAATTCTTGGTTGCATCAATAGGAGTATGGTGTCTAGATCGAGGAAGGTAATGGTACCACACTATTCTGCATTGGCTAGGCCTCATTTGGAATACTGTGTCCAGTTCTGGGCACAATTCAAGAAGGATATCGACAAGCTGGAATGTGTCCAGAGGAGGGCGACCAAAATGGTGAAGGATCTGGAAGCCATGCCCTATGAAGAATGGCTTAGGGAGCTGGGTATGTTTAATCTGCAGGTTAAGAGGGGACATGATAGCCATGTTTAAATATTTGAAGGGATATCATGTTGAGGAGGGAGTGGGCTTGTTCTCTGCTGCTCCAGAGACCGGGACAAGGAGCAATGGATTCAAGCTGCAGGAAAGGAGATTCCACTTGAACCTCAGGAAGAACTTCCTGATGGTCAGAGCTATCTGGCAGTGGAATATGCTGCCTCAGAGTGTGGTAGAGTCTCCTTCTTTGGAAGTTTTTAAGCAGAGGCTGGATGGCCATCTGTTGGGAATGCTCTGATGTGTGTTCCTGCATAGCAGGGAGTTGGACTCGATGGCCCCTGGGGTCTCTTCCAACTCTATGATTCTATGTGAAATTAGTGTGTATCACACCTTCTGCCAAAGGTTGGTTCTAAAAAGCAGAGAAAGAGTTGTTTCTTTGTCAAGGTCTGTCCTCGGTCTGTCAGGAAACTGATTTCTAGAGACATCACCAACCCTTGTAATGCCATCCCAGGTCAGGATGAGATCTTTGTAGTTTCAATACCGAAAGCAAAAATGAATATACAGATTTAGTGCAGGTTGTGTTACCTGAGTATTTGTGTGAATTCAGGTTGCCTTGTGAATATCCTTATTTGGTACAACTTACCTTGGAGAACTTAACAAGATTTTATTTGTGAAACAGAATGTTTTCAGACAAGTTTAATGTTGCTTGGTCTTTGCTCAAGCCAACTGACTTGGAAGTCACTCCAAATGAGAGTGAAAACTGTGACTGCTGTTTTCTCATAAGAAAATGTTGTTGAGTTGTTGTGCAGTCTATGATAGTACATCTCAAGATATCTGATGTCAAGGACCAATAATTCCTTCCACTGCCCACTGTTCCAGAGATGGGCACCGTATTTATTCCCATTGGCTACAACATTTTCTTTGTCTCCTGGAAAGTCAGCAGGGACCAGCAGCCAATGTGGCACGGACCAGCAAAAGTCCATGGACTACCTCTTTGAGCAGCACTGCTATAAGATAAACACCTGCAGCAAGAGTGGGGAAAGCAGGCCACATACAGCCATTGTAGGCCATTTTGAGGACCTCAGACTCCCAGACACTCCCCCCCCAATTTTGCCCTCACGTATTCCTCAGCACACCTTAGGGAATAAGGGGACAATTTTGCCACTTGCTATCTTCTCCTGGGGTTTTTTAGGCCCAGGATAAGTCTTTTTAAATACAGGAAGTGAAATGGAAATGCACCAGGTTGCTTTGAGACCCAAAATAAAATATGTTTTTCTAAATAACAGTAACAATAATGGGGTTGAGGGTTAGCACTGGGGACAATGCAGCTCTTCAACCTGAGAGTTGCCCACTCTGACCTAAAGAGATGGGAGATACTGAAAGCATGTAAGTATTTCAAATCTCATCACAGGTTATCCAAATAAACTTCCAAATATACTGTTTCATCCTTGGTCTTGTGGCTCCTTGCTAAGAAATATTTTTGCATAACCTCCAACATTTCACTGATGAAAACCAGGACACATGTGGCCAAGAAATATCAGAATGTGGCCAAGATGGCACAATCTGAATTTGAGGATAAGGCCCTAGCTTTCTTGGCTTTACCCTGCAGAAAAACTTGCCTTTTACTGCTGGAATTCTGGCTTTCTTGATTATGTTTATATTCATGTTTTTACTATGACACCCATACAAACACACGCACATAAAATAGTTGAAATGGTGGTGAACTTATTTCTGTTTAAAATGTAGCCTGATTTTGGGGTTTATCTCCTCAATAAGACACACTGAAAGACAGTCTTTCAGTCAGGATGTTTAAATATAGGTCATCAAGTTGAAGCAAAAGAGGAAAAGTCTAATGCAGGAATTGAGCAGGAGAGCTTCTGTCAGGCATGCCATTTATAGTTAGTGGTGTAGACTATTATATTTGGGCTGTTGCCCAGGCTGAAAGCAGATATATGTCAACAGGCAACTTACAATATGAGCTGTGTCAAATTCTGTCCAGGTGCAACACAGCAAAGAGTATAGTATGTGACTCCTTGAAAATCTGCAGTTTCCTTTTTAGAAAAAAATCAAGTTCTTAATCTTTGTAATTCTAGCTGGACACTTTAGAATACCTTACTGAGGCACACTGATTTTGTCAGTACTGGTGCTGTCTCACATCCAACACATTATTTATTTTGTAACTGAATGCCATCAATCGCCTTTTCAAAATCTATTTAAAGTGATTTTGGTCACCAGTTTGGCATCTTGAAATTTCTATTGTGGTGTTTTGAGCTACACTGCTGACTTGCACAGACACATTATATATAGCTTGATGTTTTATATTCAGTGGGGAATGAACATTTCTGTGGGCTTTTTTCCCCTACAGATGGTCAGAAGTCAGATTAATTTTTGCCATACATTTCTAAGAAAAAGCAGAACACTGGTAACATCACTAGTGGAGCCTGCAACAATATGTCACAGTATATCTTCACCCTGTAATAGAAGTTCAACCTTCCAGTCAGGGTTCATTTGGCCAATCATAGAATATTATAAAATGCAAGAATATAATATGCAAGCCAACTGAGTCACTGGCTTCCACTCCCTTCATTTTCCATGTTTCTTTTCCAAGTGTCAGTTAATGTTCCACAGAGCGTGCTCAGTCAAAAAGGGTATTTTTTTTTTTCCAGGGGAAAAGAAGGATTACACCTTTAGGTACATCTCTCTCTCTCTCTCTCTCTCACACACACACACACACACACACACACACACACTCTCTCTCTCTGTCTCTTCCTACCTCAGATTCATCTCAGCACCATTTTGGCTCTGTATCTTTTAGCACTGCCTGCTATCGGGGAAGTGCTTAAAAAGATCTATGCATTTTGGTACTGTGTATTTTTCTACCAGTTCAAGTAGAAATTGTTAGATAGGACAAAACATCAGAATTCCAAGAAAACATCTGTGGTTTGTGTTAAAATGGTACAATTTAAAGAGAAATATAGATCATTCTTAGAGTTCTGCTGCTCAAATCACAACATGACAGAGCTCCTTCTTTATTGGCTTTTCACTAATACCAGAGAACTCCCTATAGTGCTGTCACCATAATGAGAATCCATAAACCTGCCTTTGGTAGGTGTGCTTAGCCAAAGGGACAATACACAAATTGTTTTTAACAAATAAATATGCTTATTTTAAGTCTTAATTTATTAGTCATGGTGAGTTGATTGCTATCCTTACTCCTAATATACTATAAGAATTCCTATTATTGCTGTTTAACTCCTTGTTCATCAACAGGCAATTTATCCTGCTGGACATAACCCCTTTTCACTTACAGGTGCGGACAGTCTGTATGAGTTCAGACTTGGTGGTACTTCATAGCCCTGAGCTTTCCCTCTGTTCCAGCAGCCAACACATTGGAACCAACTTTTCCCACACTCTAAGACCACTTCTGCACTACACTGTTATAGAGCTATTATTCCACTTTCAACCTCCTGTGGAATTCTGGGCTTTGTAGTTTACTTAGGCCAAAGAGTTCTCTGGTTGAGAATTCTAAAGGCCCCTCCCTAAAGTGCAAACCCCAGGCTTCCACAGGATGTTGCAAATGGAATAATAGCACTATAACAACAGTGCTGAAATGGCCTTAGACTCTCAGGCGTCTTGGGATCCCAATAGGATACCTCTGATAGTGCCCTTCTGCAGCCATATAATTAACACCACTTCCACCCCCTGGTGCAGATCCTTCTCAGTGTATGTGTACGTGCATTCAAGTTGTCTGTTAATGTACAGCGATTCTGTGAATTTCACAGGGTTTTCTTAGGCAGAGGTGGTTCTTGTCTGTCTTTCCTCTGAAATATAGGCTCCCATCCAAGGGCTAACCAGGGCTGACCCTGCTTAGCTTCCAAGAACATACAGGATCTGGTGCCTTTGAGGTATTTAAGCTAGTATACACTTCTCAGTGCTGCCTTCTTGGTGATTTCAGCTTTGCTGCTCCTGCTGACCACTAGCTGCCTCCTTCAGTCCACAATCCTGTTTTCTTCTTCCTTCTGGTGCTTTCTGCTGCCTGCTGTTTGAACTCCAGCTGTCCTCTCTCTCCCTCTGACTTTGAACACTCTCTTTTATCCCTCCTGGCAGTTTGGCCTCCCCAAACATACACACACTGTTGGATTGAAGATCCGGCATCTCAACTAGACATTCCCCGCCTGTCAGCTTTCTTGGAAAATTGGCCACCCTTCAGCCAGTATTGTACAATTTGGATGCTCTCTAACCCTATGAATATTTAGGCTGAAGCCAGCCTGAAAAAGCCTCTCTCGCAGTTAAAAAAACAGCAAGGGTCAAAACAGCCAGTCACCTACATAGAATGTAACTCTCAAATATAAACCCCAGTTCAAAACACACTATTTCACTGTGGCTGTTTAATGCTCTCAAAATAGCCTGAACATATAGACGCATAACTTTTGACCAGACTTCAGGGCTGCTTCTCCACAGGGAATGACTTCCAGTTTGGGAAAGGCTCCATCTAATTTTCAGCTGTAAATTGTGAGCCAAAGTATAGACATTTCATTGTGTCTGAAAGGGAAGATTTGTTAACAACCACCAGATGTAAAGTTTCCTAAATCCTGAAAGTTACCAGCCAAAGCCCAAAACAATACTAAATTCTAGCAGCTGGTTTATGTATTGTGCCCAGTAACTGATTTTACTGTGGTCAAGAAAGGATCTGTATGTAGGACACCTTCTCACTCTCACAGTTGTCAGGGGACCAGCAACTATCCAAGTCTTACAGTTTCTGAGAGTCTAAGGGCAACTCCATACACAGATAATTTCTATAGTTATAAAAGATCCAGAAAATTTATCAGCTCTTTCATCTTAATTTGATGTAGCTACTCACATTATAGCCATTTCCGCACTAGACTGCTATAGCGCTAGTTTAGGCCCCTTCCTAAACTGCAAATCCCAGGATTCCATAGGATGTTATGACAGTCTTGTGCGGAAATGGCCTATGTCTTCGAAAAGTATTCTTGGTCCATTTAACATATGGCCTCTAATCCAACTTTCTCAATTTAGCAGGGAGAGCCCTGGTTAATTCCCTGCTTTCCCACTTTCTCAGACCCTTTTAAATGTGGTTTCTCTCCCCTCTACTCAGTTTCCTCTTTTATGTCCAGTTTACTCCATGGACTGCCAGAAAGAACAAATAAATGGGTTCTATAACAACTCAAGCCTGAACTCTCATTGAAATCCAAAATGCGTGGTAAAGTGAGTGGCACTAGGCAAAGAGAAAGACTGCATTACATGTGAATAGACTCAGTGAAGAAACCGATGGCCCTGAGTTTGCAAGATCTGAGCAGCCTTCTAGATTACAGGGTATCTTGGAGTTCTCTCATTTGAGATTCGCCATAAGTTGAAGCGAACTTGATGACATTTAATAATAACAAATACCATGTGTGATAATGGGCTTCCCATTATCTAGACTTAGCTAAAAGGGGGACACTTCCCTCTTCTGGTAAACCAAGCGTTAATGAGGTCTTGGGATTAGATTACATTTTAGGTGGGTCAGCATCATAGGTCACAGGGTGAGAACTGACCAATCAAGAAGGAAAGAGGTGGGCATCTTGGAGATGCTTCCAGATCGTTCCAAAGAGGAAATATAAAACTTCTGGGAGGCCATGTGGCCAGAAAAAAAAGAACAGAATGAGAACAAAGAGACATCCGAGATATGAGATCTGTGGCAGTCGTAGGCAGGCAGGCATGCCTGGCCTCCTGGCTTCTTTCTTCTAAGAACATCTGTGAGTACTAGAATAAAGTAGTTAGCCACGTTAGGGCTGTTTATTATTTTGGAGACTGGCTGATCTTAAGAATGTAACTATGCTTTTATATCTGTTTTTGTAACTACTTGTAACTTAAGCGTGCCTGGGAGTGGGGAGCCTCTCAAGTGTGATACTGTCTTGTTTATTTGCATGCCTTGATTAAATACTTTTTGTAAAAGCTCTGTTTCTCTCCATTCCCACGTCAGCCTTTGGCACACGCTAGCTAGGACTTCTCTCACTCAGAAGGGGGGAGGTGGAAAGATCCTCAAGCATAGAGATTGTTAATTCTGGACAGTGTCTCACTGTACTGTTCAGTTGATTCATAATTCAGTGAGTGGTGGCAGAATAATTAATAATGCTCGGGGAATTACCAGCCTTTTTCAAGGATGAGAGTCAACCTTGGGAGACTGGCATGAACCCCAGTATGACGCTGGAATCCCCATTCCAGTATGACACCATGGCATCTTAAAAAGTACATGTATGCTTCCATGGTTTAGAGTCTACTTCAAAAATGCATGGAATGTTATTCCAATTTGGAAGGTATAATCCATTTTTGGAGCTAAGCATAGTTGGGTGTGATTACTACTTGGATGGGAGACCAACAGAGAAAACAAAAGATCTCTGGGTAGAGCTAGGAAAGACTCCTGGAGAGCCACAGTCAGTCAGAATTGTTGATAGATGGGCTAGTGGCCTGGCTCAGTATAAGGCAGCTTCCTGTGTTCATACTTGCCAAGTTAGGGTAATACCATGCTTATGCCACCGTAGGTGCACTGGTCTTTAAGGTGACAGAAGAATCTCTATTGTTGTTTTTGCTGCAAAAGCCCGAAGTGACTATTCTTCTGAACATCATCAAGAAAAAAGACTAGAATTTCTTTATGCAACATTCCCAATGTCATCCTTAAATGTCTAACATGCCAAATGAGGATACATTTAATGTTCTTTATCAAACAAGGTTTACTTCCCCTTATGACAAAATAAATGTTAATTTATATTTTGTGCTTGTAGTGTCTCATTAGCAGAGGCATTATCATCATCATCATCACTATTATCATCAAGACTAGGACTCAAGGCAGTTTACACATTTAAAAAATTACAATTAAAAAACACTAAACTATGAACTATATTAAAAATATACCCTTGAAAAGGATTTTTAAAACAAACAATATAATTTAAAACAATACAGCACTTGCAGTCCTTTGTTAGAAGCCTTCAGTTCTAAAACCCTGTCTGAATAAGGAAAGTTTTCATCTGCAGCAAGGATGGCACCATCCTTGCCTCCCTAGGAAGGAAGTTCCAAAGTATAGGGGCATCCACTGCGAAAGCTCTCTCTTGTGTACCCACCAGCTGTACCTGCGAAGATGGTGGAACTAAAAGAAAGGTATTTCCTGTGGATCTCAGGGTCCAGGCAGGCTCACATAGGCAGAGAGTCTGCCAGTACCCTGGACCAAAGCCGTATTGAGCTTTATGGGTCATAACCAGCACTTTGAATTCTGTCCAGAAACAGACTGGCAGCCAATGGAACTGTTGGAGCTGGGAAGCTGTATGATCCTTCAATGAACTCTAGTTAACATTCTAGCTGTAGCTCTTTGTATCAGCAGAAGTTGAGCACTCCTGGCCCCTGCAGAAGCCTTGCAGTACACCCAAACTGCAGACCTGAGTCTTCATGGGGAATGCAGCCTCATTCAGCACAGGCTATATCCCTATTCCATGCTGTGCCAAGAGCAACTGACCAAGAGCACCTTTGTCTCATTTGGATTGAGCTTCAACTTGTTTACTCTCATCCAGTCTATTAGTCATGGCAGACATTGGGTTGGAACAGAAACAGCTTCCTTTGCTGGAAAGGAGAAACTCCAGACCTTCAGATGATCTCTCCCAATGGTTTAATGTAGATGTTAAATAGCATGGGAGACAGAACAAAGTTCTGAGGGACTCCACAGACCAATGGCCAAGGAGATGAAAAGGAGCACCTCAGCACCAACTTCTTGGTTTGCCTCTCCAGAAGGGAACAGAGCCTCCCAGTCCCATTCCAGAGAGGCAGCCCAGAAGGATACCATGGTCAATGGTATCAAAAGCCACTGAGAGACCCGGCAGAACAAACAGAGATACACACAAACCCTGTCTTGTTCCAGCATAGCTTGTCCACCAAGGTGATGAAAGCTATCTCCATCCCACAACCAAGCCTGAAACCAGCTTGACATGAATCAAGATAATAAATTCCATCCAGGAATCACTGGAGCTGAAAGACAACCACACTTTTTATTAGCTTTCCCAAAACTGTAATGTTGGACACTAGCTGATAATTATCCCTTATAGAAGGATCCAGGGAAGGTTTTTTCCTTTAGGCATTTTGGAATCCTGCTTTGTTTTAAGGAGGCATTGACTACTCTCTTCATCCCCTCAGCCAGTCCCCTTCTGACTTTTTTAATAAGCCAAGAAAGGGAAGGATCTAGTGGACTTGTGGTGGCTTGCACTTTTCCAAGACCCTGTCCACATCCTCTGGCAGTACAAATAGAAAATAATTCATTATTTTTGGAGAAGCAGGGCCCAAGGTTACATCCTCTGGGGCCGTTATCAACTATGGCAGAACAGATCTGAGCGACTTAATCTGCACAGTGATGTGCACAGCAGACAGCTGAATGCTCTGCATTTTCTTCTCAGAGGCCCAAATATAACAGACTGACCACTTGGAACAGCAATGCTGGATGGCTCTTTGCAGATGCAACAGTTGCAGAAGAAATAGTTTCTTGGCCGCCTGCAGTACTATGGACTAAGCCTCAAGGTAGGCTCTGGCTCATGTTTGATATTAAGAGATTAACATGGAATATTCTTCCCTATCTCCTATAGAACTTTATGAGACTAAAAAAGACATGTGGCTAAAATCTCCCCTCTAAAAGAGTTCAAGATTTAAATGGCTTTTCGCAAATTGTCAAGGTAGCTGTTAGCTGAAACACTACATAAAAGCCTCACAGGATGGAATAAATGAAGCCAAATGTGTGCTTTTCTTAAAACACACAGAAAAAAAATCCACAAGAACTGAGCATTAAGTACTAAATACAATTATATTGGTAAACCAAATTACTGCGTTTCTAGTGGTACTTCCTCATTATATTTCTATCCAGAAACACTCACCAAAAAAACTAAACAAAACAAGCCCCTTGCGGCTTATAGAAAACATAAAGCTATGTCTCTTTAAGTGTTTTTCCTTTACTTTAATTCAAATCTGAATAAAATATTAATTGAATACATGTGTTAATATCCATGAATCAGTGAGGTCTAAGTCTGTTTCCTTCTATTTATTCTTACAGGTTTATGTATATATGAGTAAATTTTAAGGAACACTTTAGGTCCAGTTTTAGGGGAAAGGCAGAATACTAATCAAATAAATAAATCGAGGATCAGACAACATATTTATATGAGCTAACCATGTATTATGAGCAAACACTGGAAAAGTGAGTACTTGGAATATTCTTGGAATAGTTGATATATGAGAGCTGTTGCAGATTGGAACAACAATTTTTTCCACTGGGAAAAGGCAATATTCAAGACTGTCACGCACCACCACCAGTATGCTGAGCGAGTCCTCATATAAAAGGAATGAATTGTCATAAAATCCAGTTTTCTGTCAGTTTGTAGCAATATCACATTCTCTGGCATCCTTAGGATTCATGCCTGTGTTGGATTATTTTCTGATTACATTTGCATGAGAAATTGAACATCTGGCAATTACTGGAAAGTTCTTGGCTTTAGGCTTTATGTTTGATTAATCAGAACCACAATGGCTTCTTACAAAAGTAGTTTTTGCCCCTTGCTCACAATCTTGCCACATACCTTACTTTTTGTTGTGTGCTTTATGCTATATAGTTTGTGCTTTACTTCCTGCTATTTTGATCTTGCCTTAGGGAGGTCATTCTGATACATATGGTTAGCTTGTTTTCCCGTGGCACGTGTTACACACTCGCATCTTAAAGATGCCCCCTTTTACCCCATCTCTTGTAAATGAACCCATCTCCTAAATTTGGTTGTTTTGTTCTGAGAATTGCCTTTGGCACTCAGTCTAATTCTCACCTTTTGATGGTTGTTATTAACAGTTCTCTTGCCTAAGGCAGACAGACCATAAGAAGTTTGTCAGAGAATCTTAGGAACATCCCACATAGCTTTTAATTTCCTCTGACCAAGGCTGAATGGATGATAACGCAGTGGCAATAGTCCTTGTCTTGGCAGGGGTTGTGATTAACTTGGAGACTTTTGTCACTCCTACCATGCTCAGACAACCTCCTGTCTGGATAGAGGCTTGCAGAAAGAACAGGATTCTTTCCTAATAGAAGTCTGTGGACTTCCAAATGCCTTTGGATTCAATTTTTTAGTCAACACAGCCAATGATTAGGAGTGGTGGATGCTGTAGTTCAACATCTGGAGCACCACAGATTACCTTCTCCATGCTTTTGTATGTAAATTATATGAGCAACAAGGAAGTAGCCATTTTTTTTACACCATACTAATACATGTGACTTCCACAGGAACAATTGAGCATTATATTCTAGTGCTGTCTGAGTATTTACATGAAGCCCTTCTATTGCCATTCAGAAGGCCTCAATCTCTACAGCCATTTCCGCACTAGACCGTTATAGCGCTATTATTCCACTTTCAACATCCTATGGAATCCTGGGGTTTGCAGTTTCGGAAGGGGCCAGCTGGCCCTTCCCTAGACTGCAAACTCCAGGATTCCATAGGATGTTGAAAGTGGAGTAATAGCGCTGTAACAGTCTAGTGCGGAAATGGCCTAGGTCAGGCTAGGAAAGATCCACCTGAAACTGGTCAGGCACTGTCAGTAACGTCTGACTCTGTGCAAAGAAGGTTCCTATTATATTCCCATGAGCTGTTGCATGCCATTCAATACTAGTCCTACTTGCAATGATGCTGCCATGGTGGGCACTGAAAATGTGACTAGGAAGTCTACTTCTTGTTTGCAGATCTTGAATTTGAGGACAGTTTTGAGTGGGTTGGCTTGGTAGGGGTTAAAAGGCAAAATGGTGGCAGGTGGCATCTGGAGATACTTTAGTAAGATTTCTCACACAATCCAAAAAAGAAAACATGTAGCAGGAGGGTTCAGGAGCTTTGCGAGGGTTGGTCATGAGAGCTGTAGCTTCCCAACCCTTCTTCTAGACTGTTGTAAATAGGAAGCAGTAATGAAAACGATGCTGATGACACATCCTGATTTAATTCTAGAACCCAAAGTGAATTTAACAATTAAATCAGTAAAGATAATAGCAGCGTAACTTTATTTGAACATTTACACTTGTACTAGTACAGCTGATATCAAGCCAGCAGTTTTCTCTCAGCCAAATCAGATTAGCTACCACTTTTTTTTTAAAGAAAAAAATTCATTACCAGAAAGCAGCAGCATTTAGTGCAAATAATCAGGAAACATGTCATACCAATTGTCTTTTGGATAGATTTACCTGTGTAGTGAGTGCCTCCTGTTCCATATGTAAATTTAAAAAAGTGTCAATCTGTCAAAAGTTTCTTTTCAAAATTGTTACTCAGCAAGATGGTTGGAAAAGGTGAATCTTCATACTGTATATTACAGTGACAACTATATAAAGGAATAACTATTTATTCAAACATTTCTTCAGTCTATTAAAACAGTTAGGGAAAAATGTGGTGGGGGAGATAATTCAGTTTATACCATTTTGCTATTAAACATTGATATCTCTGTTATTATAATACTCCTACATAAAAAGTATTTTTAAAAAGTATTACCCTCCATGGTTTGCATTTCCCCAACAAAATGATAAATCCATTAGTTAGCTTTGCAAACAATACCACTTCTGACTGACTTCAATTTCATATCACATGTAAGAGTAATCTTGAAATCTTAAAATATGTCAGAGAGGTTACACTATAATATGTGCATACCCCAGTAAGGAAGATGATGTGTTTCTGGGCATCACTTCCTTAACAGAAAATTTGGTACCTGTGGAAGATAACACAGAAAGAACAGGGATAACTTCCTACACCAAAAAAATGTAACTTCAGCAAATGTTTTACACAAAACAGCATGCATGGATAAAATGAAGGAAGCAGGGCAGGTAAACCTAGCCTAAACAAACAAAAACTTTAATCTTCTAGATCACTTGAAAGCTTCTTCCAAAATCCAGGGATAATTTTTTTTCCTTTCACCAACTTCCACTTTTCTTATTTCTGCTTTGATACCTGAATTTTTAGATCCGCTTTTTAACCTGCCTGGGTTGCTGGTGAGGCAAGCTTATCTGATTGCTTGCTTTCCCCCCTCTGTTTTGCTGTTCATGAGTGCTCAGTAAGAGCATTGGCTGCAAGCTGCTGTTCAGCTTGAGTGTTGTAGGGAGGCACACGCAGCGATACTAGAATCCCATTTTTTTCACAGCTCAAGCTTTATTGCTTTGTTTGTACTCTGCTGAAACCCAACACTGAAGGTCTGTGTTTCTCCAGTCCTTCTTTACCATCTTCCCAAAGCTGATGCTACTAAAAAACCTCCAACTACACAAAGGACAATTTTAAAAGAGAGTGGCTAAAAAGTCTGTAAAACTGAGCTTCCTTGTCAAGGGGTTTTGTTATCTCAGGTATTCATATATCCTTTTACCACACATACAACTCATATGCTATGCTCATGAAGTTTATGCATATAAGAAAAATAGAATGCAATTATGTTTTTTTTCCAAAAAACAGCAGAGTAATTAAAACAGGGAAGGGAGAAAGCAAACACCTTTTCACTTCTGTCTTTGTAGTTAGTAACTTACTTTTCTTTCTGAATTTTTTCAGAAAACAACTGCTTATGAGTAAAATTATATGAGAAGTTCAATTTTTTTTTAAAAAAGGCAGAACCATATTGATTTCAGTTACAAACATAAACAACAACATCAAAATTAACAGGCAGATTGACCTTTCTTTAGTGTAACAACTGAGGATACGCTATAACCTAAATATGAGGTAGTTAAAACTTCTTACCAGAGTGGGAGAAAATTGTTTCTAGTTACCTAAGGTTGCTATTACTATTAAGGTACAAACACTGCATGAACCCAGAAAAATTTATCTGCCTATTTCAGGAAAATAATAGTATTTTTAAAGGTATATCAGTTACATACACACTCACACAGGGCTGGCATTCTGCTGGTTAGCCCAATTAGAGCAGACCCATTCAATCAACTGTTGAATGGTGAGTCAATCATTACATAAATTCCGCTGATTCAATGTGTTTAGTCTGGAATAACAACAGGATTTAGCTCACATGTATATTATATATAATCTACATGTGTGCACATAGTTTACACCCATATCACAAGTCTTTTAGAATCCAGTTTTTATTGTAGGCTCTCTTAATTTTGCATAAAGTACCAATTTATAAATGGAAGAAATAGTGAATGCTATCTATACTACTACAACCTACTCCAACACAGGGAAACGATTCAATATAAATGCAGCATGGTTGTGTGCCTTCAACCGCAGGAAAAATAATTTGTCTGCTCCTTCCATGGATGTTCCTAATCTAACTCAAAAGGTTTGAGCATTCTATATTTGAATTAAGACCTTAAACTAGGCAGGTTTAAATAAACTATGATTTCTTTTCATCATTAGGAAAACACCTGTTTTGAATGAAGTTTGTTTTTTTTTCCACAGGCACGTTTTAAAATTATTTTAACAATATAGAGATTCAAATTGTTTATTAGGTAGCTTCAGAGATAATATAATTCAGTTGTTACAAACTGTTAGTGTAACAGAAACCCAAGGTGAGAGACAAATCCCTGTATTTCAAGAAATGCTGTGCCCTACTGCAGAATTCCTTTCTGAAGTATAAAGGTCTGTAAAGACTTATGTTCTTTCAAATTCTTGCTGCAGAAGAGAATTGTACAAAATGCACTGGATTCTTTATAATACAGCAGGCTCACTTTGTGACAGTAGTAAAAATCCTATGTTGCACTGGTGCTGGAGTGCCAGAACCACAGAACATTCTTCTCTCCCTTTCTCATAAACCTTCCATGCAACCCCAAAACTGTTTCCAGGGGGGCTTCCCAACCTCCAGAGCAGATTTTTGGAGCAGATGGCAGACTGCAGTAGGGGAAAAGCAATCCTTCTACTCAATGGATTTAGACCTATATTTAGGAGAAAGGGCAAAGTAAATCACCCTTTTGCTAATACTACAAGAAAACAGAACAGGCAAATGAAAAGTAGCTCTTTCAGGAGCGGAGGTTAATAAAATGCTGAAAGATTTTAAACTGGCAAGCAAGGGATGGTGCATTTCACTTCTCTGTCTCCCCAAACTAAACAAGGAAAGATGCATTTCTGAACTGTTTTAAGGATTTGCTTCCAGCCAAGTTATCAATGCATGGTCAATTAGCACACAGAAAGATTTTACAAAAATATAATTTCACATCATGTGTAGAAGCAGACCAAGGAAGGGGGGTTTACAAAAGCAATAATCTATGAAATATTTCAACATGCTTATGGAAATATTGTACATGGGCTTTAGGGTCCGTCACAGCCATAAGGGTGGACTCAACTGAGTGTAGTAAACACTTTTTTTTTACAGGCATGCATAAAATATAAATACAAGATGCACAAGACTCTCAGGGGAACAATCTGCTAGAAATTTCCACTGCATAGACCACACTGAAATGGAGAGGACATATCCTGTTCATGTAGATGAGGCCAAGGAAGGGGAAGTTTCTTGCACGATGTATCCTAAGTCACTTGTCTGATTTTCCCTTTTTATTACCTTTCACACTCTGGGAATATTAGTACTAAAGCTAAAAGGGTGTGTAACCAATAGAAAGACTTCTAATAACATTTCGTTATCTTGAAATTTTGGGGGAGCAGGGCAAGCCACAATTTCATGATGTACAATGCTAACAGTGTTTATTTCATGTAACATACTTCCCTACTTATAATAAATGTAACAGGGGTTAATAGATTAGAGTGACAGTTCAGTAGCCATTTAAGACTGCTTAAGTCATTGGCATGTGAAGCTTGCAGTAGTTTGCAGATCTGTTTTTAAGGTGGGAAGATGAGGCCTTTCCACTTTTTGTGTTGAAAAGTCTTCGGGAGAAATCTGTGGTGCTCCAGGCGTTATTGTACTCCAACCCCTGTCAACCTTGGCCAGGATGACCAAGGATGATAGCAGTCATAAAATATCTGGAGGGCAACAGGATCCTCACTCCTGTTTACAGACTGAGTGGTGTTGATAATGAATGAAATCTCAGGTTAGCTCCTTCCTTCTGTAACTCAGGACTGGGCCCAATTCCTGTTCATTCAGTAGTGGCAAACTCGCTCTATTGTGACTCCCCTGACCCAACTTTTCATTCTGAACTAATCTGCCCACAGAACTCACTTACTGCAGGTACAGGCAACTTACTTGAGTTTGTACTTCTGTCAGACCTGCTTCCAATGCTTTTGGAAACTACCACAACAGTTGCCACCAGAACTCAAGAGCAACTGCAGCAGTTTTCAATACAATCAGAGGGTTTGCCACACAGGACAGACAACTACCAAGGGTCAACAGGGAGTGCACTGGCCCTCTGCATCACCTCAGAGGGTTACATCATGCCCCCCCACTCCATCACATACCCCTTGGTTTTCTTTTTAAATTAAAAGTGCTCTTCCACATGACTAGGAAGGATATGGCTAGCAATCCTGATACATTTTTGGGCCCTCTAGGCTGTTCTAAACCCAAGATAAGTCTTTATTTTACCAAGAAGTAAACTGAGAATGGATTTTTTTTAGCTATCTCCTTCAACTTTTAAGGCTATTATTAAGGGACTTTTAAAGGCCATTTTAGTAAAACAATATATAAATTTGAAAAAAAATCAGTAATGAAGGGAGCTCAAGGGTCCCTCAAAAACACCCATGGGCGCACATAAGGCCTGTAGAATATCTTTCTACAAGTCTGCAGGGCAGAGCATCCACTTCTCTTCTTGAAGTGAGAGACAACCTATTCATACTACACAATTATAGCTTTATTATTCCTCTTTATCTACCATGGTTCTGTCCCATGGGATCCTGGGACTGGCAGTTTAGCAAGGGGCATTTAGAATTGTCAGCCAGTGCTCCAGTGCCTCCCCAAACTGCAAATCCCAGAATCCCATAGGATGAAACCATAGCAATGAAAGTGGAATAATAATGCTACAATTGTAGGAATAGGCCTGGGAAGGGAAGGCAAGGGAAGCAAGGTGTGGTGATTTTGCCAGTTCAGATGGTAACAGTGGCCATCTGAATTCTGCAGCATCCAAGGGCTCATGGAGTCATGCAAAACAGGGTTGGAGGATGGTGTGTAGCCCATAAGCCATGTGTTGCCCACCTGACCTATCAGACTGATCCACAGAAAATATCAGCTCTCAACAAACAACTTGCAGAATAAAGATTTCCCACAAGAAAAGGAACACAAAAGGATAATCTCTTGGAGCTTTATGACATCTCAGTGGGCTAGAGGGCATCGTTATAAAAATAAATCTGCCCTTAAATCCTCTAATGGAAGCACATTGATCATTTAACAAAGAACCATTTGTCTAATTAAAGTACCACGACTATTAAACTGAATAATGTCCAAAAGGCATAGGGGAACTAGAGGATCACAATGAAAAGCTAACATTGTCTTTTTAAACTGATATTCAACAATCTAAAAAAAAAAACAATAAAAATGATCACATTCTAAAGGTTCAGTGCATTTAGCAGCTATAGTTTTTGCTGCTAGTTCATCTAAGCCTGACTTTCAAAAAAATAACACCCTAGCTCATCAAAATATACATTTTCCATTTGCTTTTAAATTAAAATAATAATAAAAAACATTTAAAGAATTCACAAATTGATAGCATGACTACGTTTCAGGATAATCTACAGCATATAATTTAAAGATTCAAGATGCCTAGACAAAGCATGTGGCAAGTCTACACACTTCATGTGGCAAGGGAGGCATAGAGAACTTAAGTTTCAAACTTCACTCCTCTTCTTCCAAATAGTATAAAATACCCATCTTGAAAAACTGTCAAGGAATTATATAAATATTTTGTACATTGGCACAAAAACACAACCCTAACACCAGGTAGAAAACAGCATGCTAGTATTTTTCAGATAAAAGAAATATAGAATAAAACAAATACATTTTAACTTCCTCTGCAAATAATAGGCATAATCTTTTTTACTGACAGTCTGACATTAATTTTTAAAAAGCTGCAAATGTTTTTTGAATTCAAATGTTAGTTCCTTGTGGAAAGTTGGTGGGAAATTATTCCCCAGTGTTTAATTGGGATTCATTTCTCTTTTTTAATACTGTCTTTGCAAATCAACCACTACATTGTCATTGAATGTTATTTATGCAATTAAAACATAAAAATAGGAAATGTAATAAAAGCAATGCATTATACCTGCCTGATAGCTGCTGCGTGAGGCAGGGATTGAGGGAGAGAAGCATCCA
Organism: Iguana delicatissima; assembly: GCA_948472985.1. NCBI lineage: Eukaryota > Metazoa > Chordata > Lepidosauria > Squamata > Iguanidae > Iguana > Iguana delicatissima. The sequence continues at coordinate 284,058 of CAOKZL010001011.1, read as the reverse complement.
CAACTCTGTAACCCAGAGGTGGGTAATGACCAAATGAGAATCAGTTTTGGGAGCTCAGTGTTGCTCCCAGACCAAACTGGGTCGACCCATGAGCTAAACAATTGATTGTGAATGAACAGAAAATGCTACAATATAACATTGGGCATCAGATTTATTCTGAAGCCCATAATTTTCAATTTTAACAATTGTTATAAATCTGTAACTTCCAAAAAAAAAAATCTTGTATTTTTACTGCTCTCTCTAGTTGAATTAAACCACTTCAGCTATAATTCAGCCATGGTACCAGGAGCTGTTTAAGATAATAATAAGCTATAATGAAGACCTGGAAAATCCAGGGCTGTCTAGCAAAATAAATGTTCCAGCAGACTGGTCCCTGCATTATTAGGATACATGTTACCTTTTTAAAGATCAAGAGGAGTCATATCCTTTTTTTATTATTATTATTCATTGTTCACGTGACTGGTTTATATAATGTGCGAGTATAAACATTTCATTAACCAAGGATACAGTTCCATGTATGAGGGAACACATACAACTTCCTTTGAGAATTCCACAGGACAATATAGTCTGCCCAGCTGTTCTTCATAGAGAGTCAAAGCTTCAGTCAGATTGACACAATTTCCCTGCAAGAGACAGGTGATCCACATATCAGTCAAAAGTGGCTGGAAAGAACAATGCAATGGGGCAACTTTATCAACAAATCTAACATATTAATGAATATAATCATTCATATTTATTAATGAATTTAACATATTGAAACAGACAATAATCACTTCTGTCCCTTTTATAACCCATAAGAATCCTGGAAAAATAAATACACCAGTGAGGAAGCATATCAAGACTTTATTAGAGGTATGTTGTTACAATTAAGGAATTATAAGACATGTAAGCAATATTGCAAATATAAGACATAATCCAGACAATGTGAATTTACAGTGCAATTGTAAGCACTCAGAAGTCCTTCCCAAGTTCAACTTCTTTTAATGTGAAATTCAAATATATCAAAATGTTTTGAACAGTCTAAACATTCCAAGAAGAGTAGGTTAATGTCATGAACACATTTATTACATTAAAATTGGAGTTACTGTTAATTTTAATGTTAATAATATTTTTCCGCAAGGAAAGACAAACTACAAATGAAGAGGGGAGAAACAATTTTATAAAAAAAAACCAGGGACTATTAAACTAAACATCAGGAAAGCCCAGTGCAGGACAATACTTCAAATGTACTACCAAATATTATGCAAGTGCTCACTTTAATACAGTAATCAAGAGAATACAGGAATCAGAACAATTTGTGAGGAATGAATGCTGGTGAAGAGGGCAGGTAACCAAAGTAGACATGTTTTCTCATTTCATTGCTTATTATTAATATTTTTTCACTTGATTTAAACACATTTTAACTCATGATTTGGTTTAACATTAGAACATATACTCAGGATGCCATGGTGTACTCCCGTGAGTTCCAACTCCTTCCATCAAAATGAGCAACCCCCCCCATCCCCTTGTTCTACAGTTGCCTGTATACCCTAAAACCTGCTTCAAGGACTGAGAGAGCCCCTGGTGCAGGTTTTTAGTGCCCAGGAGGGTTGCAGCAGAAAAGAGGAGGAAGGGGAGAGAATCCCAATTCCATTACAGTGGTGTATACCGAAATATACCAATGGACCTTTAGCCAAAACAAATAGTGGGTGTGGGAGGGATGGAGTTACCTATTTTAAATGAAATTAATTTTAAGCATATCATAACAACTGTGAAACAGTAAGGAAAAGGTTCTGTAAAGGTAAGGAAGTTGAGCATATGAAACTTGTTTAGTAATCTATTATTATGCACAGTCTTGCAGTGCTTATTTGATTCGGCTGCCTTTAACAAAGCATATAATTTTGTCAGCATCAAAATGAATGGGATAGTACATAAACAATCTGCATGTGTAATTTGGAAATCACAAATAGAAAACAGTGCTAGGTAATTTATAGGACACCCTGTCAGTACTGAAGCAGTTGAATAGTATGACCAAATCTATATAAGGAGGCTGATCTACAGCCTAGTTTTGTCGATTGCCATCCTTGATATCCGAACTGTCATCTTCATAAATGACATCATAAAGGACAAGTAATTATGGGGACAACCCAGCAAGCAAATTATAGTAATTAACAAAGAAAGCTATTAAGGAGCTGCAGGAGACATCTGCATTTTATTCAGCCCAGGAGCTCTTTCACTCTATGACAATACAGACCAATATTTCATTATTCAACACTTCTCTTTCTCTTTTTTTTTAAAGCAATATTACAATTCACATATTGGGATATTTTGCTTGAAATGAATTCATATGGTCTTGTGTTTAAATGTCTATCCCAAACAATTCACAATGTATGTACTATGATATAGGGACAAAATATTATTTATCAGCTGTAAACAAGCATATTCATAATAGTGTAAAAAGACATTTTCAGTGTCATTTTGCCGAGTTGAAAGATTTAGCAAATATGTTAACCTGAATATACTCCATGGAATCTTTAAGAATGTTACACAAGGATGCTCTTGATTGAAGGGAAAATAATGGAAAGTGTAACTGTCCTAGTAGGGGTGGGGATGTTTTGGAATACAACTCTCATAATCCCTTACTCACTGGTCCTGTTGGCTAGGGCTTCTGGTGATGAAGCCTACAATACCTGGAGGACCAAAGTTTCCTCAACCTCTTCTACAGAACAGGCTCACCACTGGCTGTTGCCTTTTGCTGAATTGTCACAATGAATATGATTATTGTCAAAGAGGAAGTATCAGTAAAGGCACAACAGGTAACAGTGCTGTTGCAGTGAAGAAAAGCTGTTTTGACCAGATGAAGTCTTTCATAAAACACCAAAGGCAAAAGATACTGTATAGTGAAATAGAAGACTGAACTGCAGAAGATAAGCACTCAAGGGAAAGGCAAGTAAAAGACAGGAAGAGGAGACAAACCGGTCTCAAGGGCCCAAAAAACAACTGCAGAAAGCTTAGTGATAGAACTGACCATAAGAAGAGGTGTAAAGTGCTAGGAGGCTTGAATCACATACTAGACTACAGACACGTTATCAGAAATCAGAAGTGTTCAGTGATGTAGATTCCACTGAACACAAGGAAGACCTGTAACTCTAGAAGAAATTATTGCTACTCACGACCCTAGGTTTTGGACTACACAACTCACATCATCCCTTATCATTAGAGATGCTGGACAGACATTCTGGGAGTTTAAATCCAAAGTCCAAAACAAAGTTCCCCACTCATGGCTGTTATTTTTTTGCTGAGTTGCTATCCTGAATATGATCACTGTCCAAATATTTCTGATTCAGTCGAAATGCCTACATTTCTGACTCAACATTCAGCAGACCAGTGGGCAGAAGCTTCTAGCAGCAGTTCAGCAGCCAGGAGAGCTCTCATTTGCATTTACTTGCTAGTAAACAGAGAGTCGGTGTAGTGGTTTAAGCACTGAACTATGACCCTGGAGACCAGGGTTTGATTCCCTACTCAGCCGTGCAAACCAACTTAATAGACCACAAGCTGAACATGAGTCAGCAGTGTGATGCGGCAGCCAAGAAAGCCAATGCAATTCTCAGTTGCATCAATAGGAGTATGGTGTCTAGATCAAGGGAGGTACTGGTACCACTCTACTCTGCCTTGGTTAGACATCATCTTGAATACCGTGTCCAGTTCTGGGCACCCCAATTCAAGAAGGACATGGTCAAGCTGGAGCAAGTCCAGAGGAGGGCGACCAAAATGGTGAGGGGCCTGGAAGCCATGCCCTATGAGGATAGACTTAGAGAGCTGGATGTGTTTAGTCTGCAGAAGAGAAGGTTAAGAGGGAACATGATAGCCATGTTTAAATATTTGAAGGGATGCCATGTAGAGGAAGGAGAGGGCTTGTTTTCTGCTGCTCCAGAGACCAGGACAAGGAGCAATGGATTCAAGCTGCAGGAAAGGAGATTCCACCTGAACCTCAGGAAGAACTTCCTGACAGTCAGGGCTGTCCGGCAGTGGAATATGCTGCCTCGGAGTGTAGTGGAGTCTCTTTTGGAGGTTTTTAAGCAGAGGCTGGATGGCCATCTGTCGGGAGTGCTTTGAGGGTGTTCCTGCATGGCAGGGGGTTGGACTGGATGGCCCGTGTAGTCTCTTCCAACTCTATATTTCTATGATTCTATAACTGAATGACCTTGGGCACATCACACACACAGCCTCAGAAAACCCTGTGATAAGTTCACCTTAGGGTTGCCATAAGTCAGAAATGACCTGAAGGCACATACCAACAAGTGTGGTATGTATGAAAACAACTGAAGGAGAGACATCTTGACAGCCCTATTCTGACAACCTGTTTTCAAAAAGAAACTTCTAATTAAATACTTTAAACTACAGATAAGACTCTCACAGAGCCAACATGGTGTAGTGTTGAGCACTGGATTACAATTAGGTAGGTCAGGGTTTGAATCCCCACTCAGCCATGGAAACTCACTGGGTGACCTTGGGCAAGTCCCACTCTCTCAGCCTCAGAGAAAGGCAAACCCCTCTGAAAAGATCTTGCCAAGAAAACCCTGTGACAGGTTCGTCTTAGGGTTAGCACAGGCCAGAAAGGATCTGAAGGCATACAACAATAATCATAATGGGCTTAAATACCTTAAAGGCACCAGATCCCATCTGATCTTGGTAGCTAAATGGGGTCAACCCTGGTTAAGACTTGGATAGGAGACTCTCAACAAATACCAGATATTGTAGGCTATATTTTAGAGGAAGAAACTGGCAAAACCATCTTTGAGTATTCCTTGCCTATGAAAACTTTATGAAATTTATGGGATTGCCATAAGTTGACAGGTGACTTGAAGACACATGCACACACATGCCCACACGCATGTGCGTACACACACATACACAAACATCACAGCCCTACAGTCCCTACCCTACAGAGACAATTTCAACCTGAAAAGGAAAATTGCTGCTTCTCCCTTAAAACTAGCCATAGCCCTCCTGTGTCTTGCTCCCCTGCCCCAGGATTTTACAATCCCATACATGGCTTTCTATACCAGCTTTATTTCTGGGGCACTAGATCCATTGCACAGTAGATTCTAAGAACATAAGCATTCCCACTTTGCTTTAAACTCCTAACAAAGGAGGTAAACAAACAGTTTAACAGAATTGTTGATGTTCTGTAAATAAACACATATGCAAACTCACAAAGGTCTCAAGACTATCACTTTAATATTTGTTAAGTACTTCTTCTGTGAGAAGATCTGGAAAGACTATCATATATAATCCAGTAGCCCTGTATCTTATAAGAGTTTCACTAATTCCAGCTACATATATACAGTCTTCTTGATTTTACACTCCGAGTTGAAATGTTTAATCATCAAGCTCTATCTAGAGGTCTAAGAGTATAGTGCAGACTGCCTGTGTTCACATGCTATTCCTTATGTTAATAAAGTAACTGTGTGGTAAAACAGCATTCTAGGACTGAAAAGACCTTCCATAGTTATGAAATAACAGTAATCCAGTTTCATATCTAGTGCACCATCTGGTCAATTTTCTTGGGATCAATTTCAGTTGTTGCAGCCTGATGATGTGGACAAACTGCTTGAATTGACCTATCCTATTTATTATATGTAATTTTGACCATTGTTCATTTTGGCTCTTAAGATCTCACAGATGTGAACTGATTGGGTGGGTCCAAGGGGTGATAAATGTTCACTAAATCAGGGGGTGGTGACTGCTGCCTGGAAAGAGGCGATATTGCACACTATTCTGAAGAGGACATCCCTGGACCCAAAGGTATGTGAGAACTACCACCTATCACTATTATCCTGTATTTGGGCATGGTGCTTAACATGTGATTGCTGGGCAGCTTGAGATGTTCTAGGAGTAAACAGGTTATCTGGACCCATTTCAGTCTTTGTTTCAGGCCAGGGTATGGTAGCCAGCAGACTTGGTTGCTCTGATGATGACCTATTCCAGGGGAAAGGCAGGGTTAATGCTACCCTGTTGGTCCTCCTGAATCTCTCAGAAGCTTTTGATACCATTGATCATGATACATTATTGGACCAGCTCTGGCATATGAGAAGAGGACGCACTGCTTTATAGTGGTTCTGCTCCTACCTGTAAAGTTGGTTCCAAAGAATGGCATTGGGGGACTCCTGCTCAGCCTATGGCCACTGTACTATGGGATGCCATAGGGTTCAATCTTGTCTCCAATGCTGCTCAACATATATATGAGGCCACTGGGGAGGTAACTGAGAGTTAGGGGGTTGGGTGCCATCAGTATCCTGATGACATTCAGCTCTACTTCTCCCTGTCATCTGAGTCAACGGGGGCTGTGGAGGTGCTGGATGCTGTAATGGTCTGGATGAGGGTGAATAAACTGAAGTTTAATACTGATAAGATGGAAGCTCTGTGGACTGGTGGTTCTAGAATCCAGAAATTGGGTAGGTTACCTTTCCTGGATGGGGTTGCATTCCCTCTGAAGGAGCAAGTGCATAGTCTGGTAGTACTCCTAGATCCATCCTTGTCACTGGAGGCCCAGATAGACTCGGTGGCTCAACTGCTTAGGACCAGCTTAGCCTGGTCCACCAGCTACAGCCTTTCCTAAACAGGGATAACTTCACCATAGTAGTCCATGCACTGGTAACTTCCCAATTAGACTACAGCAATGCATTCAATGCTAGCGTTGAAGATGATTTGGAAACTTAAGCTAGTGCAAAATGCAGCAGCTAGACTACTCACTGGAATTCCATTCAGATATCATATAACCTCTGTGCTAGAAGAATTTCACTGGCTGCCAATATGTTTGCATTCAAGGTGCTAGCAATAACATCTAAAACTCTAAACAGCTTGGGTCGCAATACTTGAGGAATTGCTTCTCTCTCTCTCTCTCTCTATTAGGGACAGAACAAATCCAGAATTTTCCAAATCCGAATCCCTGGAAGGTTCTGGAAATCCATGAATCTCAAATCTTTTGAATCCTTTTTTTTAAAAAAAAAGGGTTTAAAAAGCGAGGGAAAGGATAACTTGGGCAAGACACACACTCTCAGCCTTAGCAAAAGGCCTAGGCAAAGGCAAACTTTCCTCTGAAGAAATTTGGCCAGGACAATTGTCATAGTTTTGCCTCAGGATCTCCCCAGACTGAAAATGACATGAAGGCCCTTTCTACACAGGCAGGAAAATGTGGATTAATCCCACATTTTCCTGCCTGTGTAAACAGGGTCACGTACTACAGTATAGAAATGATCCAGGTGAAAACTGGATTTTCTTTGCATAGCTCCATATGGCATCCTGGGGTTTGTAGTTTGATGATGCACCAGCACTCTTTGACAGAGAAGGCTCTGACACCTTATAAAACTGCAAACCCCAGAATTGTGTATGAAAGAGCTTTGTAAAGGAGCTATACAAAGGAATCTTTCAACTGTCTTTGAAATCTCAAGACTGTACCTTCTGGTCAAGTACTGAACTTAAATATGAAATGTTCAATTTAAATATATTAGAATACAACCCCAGATGTAATCTCTGAAATTGTTAGCAAAGGCCATTATTACTCAAAGGAAAAACTCACCTACTTGCCATCTCCCCTTGTGTGTCTGATTGCCAAGATTTTCAGTTTCCCTGGACTCCCAGGGTTTTAGGCATCCCAGTCTTCAACAAACTATTTGGTTGGTGGATTCGAAATATTAAATTTGCCTATTTTAGCACAGGAATTGGATTCCCGAAATCTGAATCCTTCCCCAGGATTCGAGGATTTGGTTGGCCAATCCCTACTCTCTCTCTCTCCCTCTCTCTCTATATATATACACATCTGCTTGAGAACTGGGATCCACTTGAGGGACCCTTCTCTGTGTCCCCAGTAGGGGAAATACATTGTGGGAGAAGATGGGAGAGTCCCTTTCTGCTGTACAACCTTAGTTGTGGAATTTGCTCCCTCTGGAGGCCCAAAAAGTGTAAACACTGGAATTATTTTAGCGCCAAGTTAAAATTTGGCTTTTTATGAAAACCTTTGGGGCTGATTTTATCCAGGCTGCACGTGTTTTATGGTCATATTATTCAAGTTTGTCCTAACTGGTTTTAAATTGTCTATTTTTAACTGAGAAACTATTTAATATATTTTTAATCTTTTTAAAACTTTGATAATTATTTGTTGTTTTAAATTGATTTTATTGTAAGCCACCCTGAAATCTTCAGATAACGGGTGGGATAGAAATATCTTTTAGACAGAAAAACAAACACCCAGAGACACACACACAGACACACAGCCATACTGGAGATATGAGATATATATTACCTGTCCCTCCCCCTTTAAAGAAGGAAAACCAATAAATATGTGACAATTTGACAGTGTTCACTTTTTCCTATTCCTACTGCTATTGGACTAGAATTACCTGTTTCAATATAGGACAGGGTCCTTTGTTTTTTTACTCATTGTTTAAAAAAGGGAAGTGTTCATGCTAATGCTCAGAACACTGAGGATGCTTTTCCCTCATATATGCTAGAACTTTTTAACTTAACTTGAACTGTCAAACATCTCACGACAAATAAACTAGAATTAAACATTAGAAACAACCTAAGCTAATCCAAAATTTCAGAGACACAAGAGAATGTCACCTAAAACCATAAATAAGGAATCTTGCTGACGTTAGAAAAGTTTGCCAATTCTGAAAAGGAATTTATAGTGCAATTCTATGCCTGTCTGTTCATAAGTTCAGTTAGGTTTATTTAGATGGTTAGAGGATTAGAGTTCTAAATGTTGTTTCATAAAACAGACCCTAACCCTTACTTGAAAAAAGGGACAAAACTAACTGTTGCTGCTGTGTTCCTTCATTTCCAGTTTGTATTAATCCTAAGATAAACATATTGCAGGTTTCTCTTGGCAAGATTTGTTCAGAGGGAGTTTGATATTGTCTTCTTCTGAGGCTGAAATTGTGACTTGCCCAGTGAGCTTACATGGCTGAGCAGGGATTCAGACACTGGTCTCCAGAGCCTTAGTCCAACACTCAAACCATGCTGGCTCTCCACAAAACTGATTCCAACTTAATAAACAAAATTAAAAAAATAAAAATAAACAAAATAAAATAAAATAAAGTTCAAATAAAGTTAATGCCCCTGGATTTTACCAGCCTCAGGAGCAGAACACAGGCTTCATCAGTCTTCACACTACCACAGCTTCAAAGTAATGAGAAAACCCCAAATATCCAACATCTATTTGAACCTCTTCAGGTTCAGGACCCGCACCCCCCACTTCCAACATTCGCACACACACACAACTTTTCTGGTTCCCTTCTGTCTGTGGAAAGCAGCATACAAGTCCAAGTGCTACATCCAGTCAAAAGAGCATCTGTATAGAAGTTTTCTAGTATTACTAACTGGAAAAAAAATGTCACCTGCCATACCTGTGTGAAGTATTTTCCATCAGGTTTCAAGACTTTCATGGAAAGGTCCAGAATCATCCTTAGAAACTCCCATGTGGAATCTGAGGTAATAGGAAGTAATAACAGTTTAATTAGGAAATCACTATTAAATGCTGTTGGTGATGGCAACAGGCATCATCTGCAATATGAGTGTATTTCTTTTTGTTCAGATTTATCTAATACTGTGTGGATAAGCAGGAAATAAAACAGAATTAGACCATACAAATACATAGCATGATCCATGCATGCAACATGAAGTTTGACAGTGTTCTGCCTCCCCTCCCTACACCTATTACAAATGTACCACACAAACCATTAATGAGTTTAACACATGCCTTATTTCTTTTATCTCCCCTAGATGTAAGTACCTCATTAAAAACCATGCTTGCATTTGAATGAGTTTTGATTAAAACCAAATTTGCATCAGACAGTTCATACATATGAAAAATACTAACCTTCTTCTGGAGATGTGGAGATTGGAACAGCTGTCAAGTCATTAATTACATAATCAAACATCCTTTCTTCTTTGGCATACCTCTTCAGTACTGGAATACAATCTTCTATTAGAACCTTGAAATTCAGACACAGAGAAGATATATTTTAGATGTGCTTATCCTGAGAAAATGCTTAATTTGTATATGTGAAGGAGCCTGCCACTTCCTAATGATTACTGAACTGTGCTGAATGTCTGTATGTAAGTCTAGGAGGAGGGAAAAAAAGCCTTATCTGCCATAACACTGTAGATCAGGGCCATGATCATTGTGTTAGGCAGAGGCCGAGTGATCTCAACCCTCCAAACACATGCCGGCTTCAGTCCAACATTCCATTACCATCGCATAAACATCTATATGTGCAAACTCTTTGCACTAGCACTATGCAACTCCATGCAGGATAGTAATATTTTGTAACGTATCAATAGCTGGGTGCTGTAATGTAATGTAATGTTATGCAATGTAATGTGCATCTACAATGCCTAACCACAAAAACACAATGCACATCATTGCTGTATATGCAACTCTGCTTCCACCCCTGTCAGCAAAATGTGTCTACTGTAATACGCTAAATAATTTGCCCCATTTGTGTAATGTGTCTTACACATATGTGTATCACTAACAGAATACCAGCCATAGAGATTCGTTATCCACCAAGAGTTCATTTTACTTTCACAACCATTCTTTGGAGGAAACACAACAAGCTGCCTTATAAAAGCCACTGATCCATCTAGTTCAGTATTGTCTACAGACAGGCTGGCAGCTGCTCACAAGGTCGACAATAGATCTGGAACTGATGATACTGAAATCTAACGGACAATAGACGGACAGCAGCACAAATAGAATGACTTCCTTTCAAAACTCCATCTCCCAAGCATTTTACACATCTCATAAACAATAATATTCGCTGCTTTAAATAAAACAAAAACAAGCATACCTGATAGCATTCTCCTTTCAGATTGTCCAAGACATCTCCACATGTTTTCCGCATGTATTTTCGACACCCGTCGATCACCATTTGGTCAATGTTTTTGACAAAAGTTAAGAATCAACTCATTTTGTTGTGATTATAAAAATACCTTTTCCTTCTGAATAGTAAGGCTTAGATTTTATAAAAAGCAAGCAATTGTTTCATGCTGTTGCTGAACAACAAAATACAAAATGGCAATAAATTTTTATTGGACCCACATGCAATAATCTAAAAAACAGCTTTGGAGTAATAATACAACTCTAAAGCTGTTCTCCTTTATAAGCAGCTGCATTTCCCCACAAGCACAGGCATATGGTTCTAGTAAAGTTTTTTTAAAGTTCACTTAGCACAGACCAGAGTTTTTAAAAGTTGTTGTTGTTGTTTTTTGAATGATTATCAGCAGCAGCTGTTGCCAAATCTTAAGTATCTTGCTGAATGAAGCAAAACAGTAAAGACATAGGACTAAATCTAATTACTTGTTCCAACTAGAGCAGACTTATAGTTTCAATGGGTCTTACTCTACTTGGGACTAGCAACTGGATTTAAGCCACAATCACAGTAACAATCCTGTACTGAAAACAGACTATCTTGGCAAGATTTAAATTGTACAGTACCTACAAAATTTGAGTTAGTTCTGAGAGATGTCAGCAAAAGTCATCATGAAATCAAAACCACCTATGCCAAGTTTTCAAAGTACAATGGAGAGGCTAAACAATTTTTTTTTAAATGGACTATCAGCCACTTACTCAAAGGATATCTCTACCATGGTGACCATCTTTGGTTTCAATTTAACTATTTCATACAATATTCCCCCATCGCCGCCTCCAAGAATGAGCACTTCTTTGTCAGTGTAGTCTTCCTTCCCACTGCCCATTATAGCTTGAGTATAGGCCAGGTCACTCTCTGCCAGATCTTAAAAGCACAAGTATTAAATGTCTAGATATATCAAACATACATTGTAAGAAGTTTATGCCAAACAATAATATAAAGTTACAGCTTCTTAATATTTTACAAATACATAGTGACTTGGACAATACTAGGAATACTTCCTTTTCAAGGTGTTTGTGTGTGTGTGCTTTAAATGGTGGCTTACATTGGTCAGGGTAGATATTCCTCTTTGATTGACTCTGGGGGAGCATTTACACACGGGGGTAATGAGGGTATCTGAGATAGACAACGCTCCATAAGCTCTTTGCTAGCGGAAGGGCTTGTCTACCCCATCTAGCCCCTGCTGGGGGATTAGGATTGTTCTTATGTTGATGATGATTGCTGCTATCATTTCAAGCAATCAATACAGACTGAGCAGATAGAAAATAAACATTGCAAATATTATTGCAAATGTCTAACAGACATGAATATAATCAGTCAGTTTTATTCATATACCTAATGGCCTGGTTCGGGCATAATGGTAAGCTGGTTTGGGCATCATGGTAAGTTTTCGTTCTACTTAATTGTAAGTTATTTTAAGTCAGATTATTGGGAAAAGGATGAAATATAAATTGAATAATAAAAAAATAAATAAGCCTGAATTGTTAAGAATTCTGATTTACTGTGAACAAGCAAGTGTGCTAATACACACTGCTCTTTTGCTTCTGTCTGGCAGGAGTGATTAAACAAGCCAAAGAATCTCTACCCATGGTTTGTTAAATGACAAGGACAATCAGTCTTCCCTTACAAGCCAAAATCTAAAATCAGGAACAAATCCTGGCTTATAACTCTTGATTTGTTAAGAGAGAAACAAGATGGTGATCCTGGTTCAGAAATGCTGCTAAACAAACCATGAACAGAAGCTCCCTGCTCTGTGTAGCCACTTCAACAGGCAACAGAAACTAAGTGGAAGCAAAAGAGCATCATGGACCAGGAAGTTTGCTCATGAAAATCAGCTCAGACTTCAATCGTTAGTATTTAATTTTATAGAAACCAGCCCTCCTGTCCCCCCATTCCACCTGTACCTAAGTACACTTTTTTAAAAGAGGAACTGATTTTCAATTTATTCTTCCAAAAACATTAATTGAAATAACCAAAATGGCTTCAAAATCTGGCACTTTACACATTAAACAATTTCAGTCATGAGTGTTTGAATCACACCTGACACACTAGAGACCAACATTCTCACTAAAAAATGTCCATATTGTCTCTTCATATATAATTATCTCTATCTGCATATCTTAATAATATAAATATGTCTAGGACAACTACTTCTAATAACAATTAAAGCTTGAATTCAAGTCAACTGAATCTTACCTGTTACTTTCACCTAACAAGACTAAATTTCAACAAAATGGCAGTAAGAGCAGAGGCATACCTAAGGTGGGCCAAGTAGGGCACATGCCCTGCCCACCAATTCCGGGGGGTGGGTGTGGACGTAGGGGCACAATTTCCACACTTGCCCTAGGCACTGTTTACACCACATTTGCCTCTGAGTAAGAGCGTAAGAAATGGCTATCATTAGCATTCTATTTCAAGCACTATGCTATACTGCATCAAAAAATTACTGCTTTACAGTAATTGATGGACTGATAGAGAGAACTGTGTGCAATCTCAGCCAAACTGCTCTTTGCATTCCATAGGTCATACTTTCCAATGGAAAAGAAAAGGAATTAAAGAACAAGAGGACTCTCCAAAATTCTCTGGTGGGTCCAAAGACTACTCTGTAAGGACTCAAGAAATAGCCTGGTATTTTATTACCTACCCAAGACTGCCTCACTACCAAGCTAAGAGGGGCATGTTTCAAGCATTTGGCAAATCATAATATGTAGCTGAGATTTGGCTTGAAAGGGTCATAACTTGTGTGGACTGATTTATAGCAACTAAAATAATTATAGGAATACTGCTGTACTCACTGACATCCCCACTGAGGATAAGAATATTTCCAAATTGCTTTGAGTGTAAAATTTTAATATTCTGATAAGCTGACTCTTCATCATAAACAACTTCATCTATGTCATATTCCACCAATCGTCCATCAGCTGTGGGCCAGTATCTATCAATGGTATCTCCTCTCACAATGGCTGGCAACCTGTGAACAAAAAGACAAAGCAAAGGGACACCCACAGCAATTAGAAATAAAATGTTCAAATTAACAAGATGGATATTACTTCCTTAAACTGGTAACTTCCTAGAAGCACTCACATATATTTACAAAATGTTCCAAAGAACCAATCTGTATTTTAAGCATTTGAATGTCAGATAACTGATATACCTATAAATCTTCAGCACTGTGAAATTCTGTTGGTGAATTTCACAGTGCTTCACAGAAGAATACAAGGTAAGTAACACATGAAGGGTTTTTGAAATTAAGATTGTTTATAGCATTCGTCAACACAGCAAAAATCCAAGCAAACTCTTGTTTTAGGTTACCTGTACATTTTAGGAATATCAGTTTGAAATCTCTGCCCAAGCTGATCTCACAAACATAATTCCCAAGTTTCTATGTGAACGTGGAAGTTACAGTTTCATAGCTTGGATATGAACCATAAAATCATTACTAAAGAATGGTGCATATCTCAGCTTTTGCATATTTTACCAAGTCACCCTGCGAGTCTTTTAAAGAAACAAAAAAAAGTTAAAATTAAAAATCTCCAGTTCCACATGCTCAGTCCTAGAGGAAGGCAATGACAATCCCCATGATAGGGTTGCCTTGTGCATGTATGCATGTACGTGTGCCTTCAAGTCACGGATTGACTTACAGCAACTCCACAAATTTCATAGAGTTTTCTTAGATAAGGAATACTCAGAGGTAGTTTTTCCAGTTCACTTTAGGGTCCCCATAAATCAGAACTAATTTGAAAGCACACAAGAGCAATGAGAACCTACCTGATCCTGCTTTCCTGAAAGTCAGCTGTGACTTTCAATAATTTTGAAACACACTACTTGAGAGACACTAGAGGGCACCACCTGATTGAATCAAAACCAAGGTTCAAATTGTATGAATATAAAAATCAATTTGTGGTTCTCAGCCACAATGATTTTAATTTGCAAACAGAAAACACACCCTAACCACCTCACATATTCTTCACACACACGTGCACACGTGCACACACACTAACTTTTAGGGTTTATTGATGGCTGTATGCCCGAGCATCAGCTGCTTAAGCAGAAGGCTACAACTATGCTCATGTCCTACTTGTGGGCTTCGCATAAACAACTGGTTGATCACTATGGGAACAGAACCCTGAACTAGACTGGCTTTTGGTCTGATCCAGCATGACGTTTGTTATGGCTGTCTAATTTCAGGGTTCTACCCAATATTCAGGTTTTCACAATCTTTCTCAAGTCACTTCCTCTACTCTAGTCAGCCAGAACTAGGGTAGCAACTGTTACTCAGAAGACTTTTTCTTCAGCTGCACCCAAACTGTGCGATGACCTGACAGAAAAGACTTGGACAGAGGATACTCTGTCCACATTTAAAACAGCACTAAAGACTGATCTTTTCTGGCATGCTTATCCAAATGATTTTTAAATTATGAGTTTTTATATTATGAACTGATTGGTTTAACCTGTATGCTCTTTTGACTGGTTATGTATTTTAATTGGTATTCTGTGTTTTTAGCTTGTATCTAACTGTTGTTGCAGGAAGGGGCAGATAAGAAGAAATTAATAACAAGAACAACAATAATGCCTCTGGGGCTGAGGAAGTGTGACCTGTCTAAGGTCACTCAGTGGGTTTCCACAGCTGAGCAAGGATTCGAACTCTGGTCTCCCAAAGTTCTAGTTCAACACCTAAACCACTACACCATGCTGGCTCCAACCAAATGTGCAAAATTTCTTACCTTTTCACCCGTTTGATGTTTTTGTGAAACAGTTCTTTCATTCTTTCTTCTATCTTGTTTAGAAGCTACAGCGGGGGAAAAACCCAAAATGCACTGGGTAAATGTAGTCCTAGTGAACCTAAACTCTATACTGCTGTTTAACAATTTATTTATTCAACCAGCATGTCTCTCTTACTCACATGGCTCACAATGGCTAACTGCTTTAAGTTGATCAATAAATTATTAGTAGATGTAGACAGGAGGCAAGGATTAATTAGAAATATTTTGTCCTCTTACATGTCCATTTGTGTGAGGGAAAGTGCAAGCAAACATTGATATTAGAAAGATGCAGTCAAATTTCAAAAATGCATAGCGTTCTTTTTTATTTTTATTACCTCATTCAGAAAGTTTAGATGTTTGGTTTCTATTTTAGCAATAAGCAATGTTTGGAAAAAAAGAGAAAAAACAAAAAACTTGTGTTCCTTAAGGGTAAACAAATTTAGTATGACTTTAGCTTCTATGATCTAGAAACTTCTTTAGGAGAAACATGATGTGTGAAGTTTCTTCTTAACTTCATTTAGTGCAAGTGCCAGGAAAGTCACCTACAACATATGTTTCAAAATACACTGAATGTGTGAGCAAATCCAGAGTGCTTGATATTTCTGCTTATTACACAAACAGAATTATTTGTGTGTTCATAATATTTATAAGTTACTATATAAGCACATTCTTGGGAAAGCCTACAAGATTAGCGCATTTTATGTTCTGTTTTTATTGACAAATGTTACTTCTTGTCCCACTCTTCAGCAGGTCATCAGAGTGACTGATTAAAAAAAAACCTAAACCAAACATCGGATTTATTTTTATTTCATTTAATTTATATAGTGAATATTGTGTTCAAGAAGTATAAGAATAAACAAGTAGATTCTAGAACATGAAAGCTACAAGCCTTGGCTTGTGAGTCCACTCCCCTCCTTCCTGCTGCCAGCAGAGAGATGGCAAGCCTTCAGTCCTAGCTTGAATCTGGTTACAAAACAGGCCGTGATCTGCAACTTTGGTTTATTGTTGGCTTCTCATCCTTAACAAAGTCACAGCTGCATGAGTTTTGATATCATAGGATATTACAGCAAACAAAAAATTGTTACTAGTTTGAAATAGAAAGTACATTCTTTCAATTTCCCCCCCAAACAGAGGTGTTTGTCAACCTGAGACTCATTCCTAATATAGCAGGAAACCATTATTTCCCTTTGTGGCTAAAATCAAGCCAGATCTAACATGTTACCACTATATTGCAGAGACTCTGGGCTCAGTGGAAAAAACTAAAGGAACATTACAGTTCAGTAAACTATATACATAAAAACAGAAGACAACCAGTTCTTTTTTAAAAGAAAAATAATTCCTATGTTTGTATAAAGATAGTATTATACCTACCTGATCTGCGTCTTCTCCTCCATTCAAATCATTGTAGCTCTGTACATCCACCAACACCAAACCATGAGGATAAATTCTCAGATTGGCAAAACTAGACAATAAGAGCAAAAGAACATTCTAAGCAATGAATCAGTCTGGTTCTCAGATATTCATCCTGCCTATGTGCTGTGCTGCTAATCCTCAGCGCTCACAAATAATATGAAGAAAAAAAATTAACTTTAGATAGAAACAGAAATCCAGGGGGAGCCATATTGACCCTCTCATCACTCAAGCCCAGTATTTTGGAATTCAAGTTTCCATTGCTAAATAAAAACAGAGAGGAGAGAACCAACTTCACACTTTATCTTGTAGTAATCTACCTCTCAACTGGAATGCAGGCAAGCACAGAATTATATTTTTCTTAATGCAAATATAGCTCAAGAAGAAAACACAACTAAAAAGTGTCCCCAAACGATCTGTAACTATATCAAACCCTTGAAAAAATGTGTCAGGCTTGTTATTACTTAACTATATCCTACAACTTCGGTTCTGACAGGCTCTTTCACTGCATCAATCACAAATGAAAGTAGCATTGTTCTTTATAATCACACTGCTAAACTGGTAAAGACTAGCACAGCTTCGGCCAACACCTCACATTGTTCACAGAGGATGTAACTGTAGCATTCTAAACAGAAAAATATCTAAAGTTTTCGGTCACCAAGATTTGCCCAATATCTCAGTGTAACTGAGTTCACATAGTACATTTTATCTGTGTGAAACACATTTTTCTTGTTTTCACGACTGTGGGAGTGGAGTAAATGTCTTTTTATCTTCTGAGAAAGCGAACATACAGTTTAACAATTCCTTTTTCCTGGATGACAAATATTGATCGTGACACCTTTCACAAATCACAGAAACCAATTCAACTTACCTGCCATTTTTATTGACATATGTTGCCAGGTAACCATGATCTTCCCAGTTATGAATAGTCTCTGTCATTCCCTGTTTTTGGAAGATAGACTGTAGACCTTTAAAAATGGCATTACAATCAGCTAGAGAACAAAAAAAGAGAGAAACAAATGAGCAATTAATATACAGATACCTAAATAGTTCCCTACTACCTTTAATGCTTACATTAGTCATCACGAGTTTAACATGAAAGTACCAGCAATGTGACAATCTATGTTTTACCAGACATTTGACTTTTTGTTAGAATGTTTTTCCACGACTGAAGAAAAAGACATCAGAAGAAAATGTTTAACATTAATAAACACTGGAACTCTATGCTGGCAGAAAATCTGGTTGTCCGTCATGTTCATGTTACTCAGGCACTATATTTATTTGGACAGACTTTCAGAGTTTAAGTGATTATATTTATTTGTTTTTGCTATTTATTTGGGTTGTGGTTTAACTGAATTTTATTGGATATTTATAATTTATGGCTTGAGTTACTTATAATTTTTTATTTAAAATTGTGTTTTCATGTAGGCTGTTAGCCATCCCAGAGTCCTTTGAGGAAAAGATACAAATCAGATCCATGCTGGTAATAATGGCAAGCTAAGCCACAAACACAGTTGATTTCTATTTCCTTTACATGTGAATTGGAATATACAAATGTAACACCTGCATTTTTGCAGCATCCAGGAAACACACAGTACCTATACCTAGAACTGCTCTAGCTTTCCAATGTATGTGCAAACAGTGACAAACAGTTATCTAGGTTTTGGTGGGCAGTCTGCATTACCCCAGATGTTACTAAGCTGTAACGCCCATTGTCCTAGCCAGCACAGTCAACACTGAGGCATTGAATGTTCCAGTTCAACAGCAGCTGGAGGGCCACAAGGTGCCCAGATCATAGAACATAAAGCAGAACACAGCAAGCTGCCTTATACCAAATCAGTTTTTGCAATTCAAGCTGAGTACTATCTGTGTTGGCACTGACTCTTCAGGGTTTCACACATGAGTCTTTCTCAGTTTGACTGAGGGATTCCCAGACTTAAGCCTGGGGCTTTCTATATGCAAAGAATGTGCTCTACCACTGAGCTATCAGTTTTACAAACAATTATCAACAACATATCTCTAATAGAGCACCTCATCTTTCATAAAAAGTCCCATAATTCTATTTTAAACAAACCCATTGCTAGCAAACGCTAACTCTTTTGCAATCCTGTTCACTTCAATCTGAGCAGTGGGGACATAGGATTCCCAACATATATTACAGGTAGATTATCCAGGATGATATATGTAACCCCTGTAACTAAAGACAATGGTTTATATGGGTAGGGGGGATTATGGGGCCCCTGGGAACCTCACTGACCTGCCCCAGCATGCCCCCCCAAATTCCCCAGCATACCTAAATGCATCTAAGTGCCCTGAAATACTGTTTTAAGGCCTCCTTCACCTCCAAAACAAGACCCCTCCCCTAAAAAGTGACCAGAATGTGATGTCACTTACTGTTGCCAAAATGGCAACTACAGCAGCATGTAGATAAAGCATGAGAAAGCTATATAAAGCATGTTGTGGTGCTCTGCTCGTGGCTGAAAAGTGGTAAGGCAGCCCTCTGAGTTTTGGAGGGTGCACATCTCTGGTGTATATCAAGGATGGAAAATCTTTGGTTCTCCAGATCTCCTGTACTTCAACTCCCACGTTATCTTATCACTAGCGTGGGTAGTTGGGACTTCTGAGAATTGAAAGTAAAACCATTTGGAGGGCAAAGATTCCTCACTATTAATTTTTAATGGACTTCTTTATTTGTACATAAGATCGTTTGGGCAATCTGTATCTAAGAAGCTGCTCACATTATCTGTATATTAGCAAAGGTAGGATTTGTGCATCCCTCCAGATGATGCTGGGCTACAAATTCTAGCATTCCTCACTACAAGATATGCTGGCTAAGGCTGCACAATTCAACTACATCTGTATGCCCACATGATTCCCACCCCCTTTTTATATCTTCATCTTTTGAAGTTATATTCAGTGATTAATCCATGGTGGTGGTGGTGACAATACAAAACAGTTTTCCTAAATCTCAGACCCTTCAGCCACTGTTGAAACAGAATGCCCTAACACAGACTCCCTATGTTTCCTCAGATTGAAGAGGGCTGAGAAACAGTCCAAGACTTGGACAGAGACAGAGAATGATGTGGGAAGTAAAACACCACAACATAGGGGGAAGAAAACCTCATGTTATTACCTGGAGAGCTAATTAATAAAAAATACAAGATTACAAGTAAATATTAACTCTTACTCAGATGAATATCAGATCATAATGCTTGCAAAGCCAAATAAACTTTTATCTGTTCAATAATCTTAATTGTGAAGTAATCTGCATGAAAGGATGGTTTTTGTTTCACCTCAGGTCAAATTCTTTGGCATCTTTGTTATGTCCCAGTGTATTTAAGTTAATGTAAGAAAATAAAAAGCTGAAAAAACAGCCAGTTTGGTTCCACATCTCACAGATTTTGTTCAGTACTTTTTCAACAGAGACGAAACTTCAACTGAAGGTGAGTGTATTTAGCAACTGTTCCTGAATAATATATGTGTGAGTGTATGTGCACACTTGTATGCCTTCATGTTATTTCCAATTTATGGCGACCCTAAAAGAAACCTATCATGGGGTTTTCTTGGCAGGATTTGTTCAGAGCTGGTTTGCCATTGCCACTGCCACTGCCTTTGCCTTCCTCTGAAGCGTGAGAGTGTGACTTGCCCAGGGACACCTTGTGGGCCTCCACAGCTGAGCAGAGATTCAAACTCTGGTCTCCAGAATCATAGTGCAACACTCAAATCACTACACCATGCAGGCTCTTGTTTCCAAACGATATTCTTATTTAGAAATTGCATTTTACTGCTTATTAGCTGACTACTGCTTACAGCTTTATTGTCTAACAAACAGAATTTTTAAAAACCTTGAAGTGAACCCTATGCAGTAAGTATTATGACAAATATAAGAGGCTAGTCCAAAATTGCTGTTTCCTTCACTGGACTATGTTTGGAGAAAATGCATTTGCAGGTTCCGCTATCTCAGAAGACTTTCAATAACAATAAGGAGTGTCCCTCTCTTCTACGCTTCCTGCAAACAACATGGGTCAACCATTTTCTTTGCATTTATCCTCATTCTTTAAAAAAACAAAAACAATAGCCATCTCAGGGCTATTCTTAAACTGTACAGTCATATTTGTAGGGATCACATTCAGTAAACTATCACATAGATTAATAATGGCCACTTGGCCACCTTTTTGAGGGGGAAACTATGATGTGTTTATCAGGAGGTATGACAAAAAGCTCACAGAATGGTTTGAGAGTTGAACTAGAATTACAGGAGACCAAGGTTGGAATATTCAGCCATGAAAACCCGCTGTGGTGATCTTGTGCAAGTTACATTCTCCCAGTCTCAGAGGAAAGTAATATTTTTCTGAACAAATCTTACCTAGAAAATCCTATGACAAGGTCATTATGAATTGCATCCAACAACAACGACTATCAATTAGTATTTGGGTGTAATAATTTGTCTGCCTTTTATCACCAAGAAAAGGAAATAATTCTTTTAGTTTAAATAAACAGAATCATCATCAAGCCTAAATTTTACTAAGCTTTGCTGATGCTCTTCATTTTTGGAGCACGAGATAAATGTGACTTTGAATTGAAATCCTTCAGTTGCAGGATGCAGGGCCTAGGGATGAACTAAGCTTGAAGAGATCAGGGCTGAGTTCCATAAAAAGTCATTAAAGGTACTTGCCAAAGCAGTTAAGCTTTTATCAGTTTCCCTGAAACTCCAACTGCTGAAGTGGGGGAGAGCATGAAGAAGTACACATGCTTCCTCCAGTGCTTTAGACTCTAGAGGAAGGGCAGTTAAAATATGATAAATAAATAGCCCACACATTTACAGTTGCAACATTATTTTGTTCTGACAAAAAAGTGTCTATCACTGTGCTCCATTCAACAAGTTACCAGTTTTTGAGCCCTATCCTGTTTTCAGTTTTCATTAACAACTCAGAACTAAGCCAAGCTAAGCAGACAAGAAAGGAATGGTTTCTCAGTTTTCTCAAAAATGCAACTATAAGGGAAAAAAATCCAGTGAAGGAGGGGGCTCAGTGGAGTACTTAGTAAAATAAACAACACTGTAATATACAGTAACATGCAGATGTATTCATCTCTGTCTTTGACTCCTCCAATATTTTGTTGTTATATCTTGTAACTGAAAAGTATTAAATTGATATTATAATATTTGACACACACAAGATACTGAACATTGTTGATGCTAACTCATTTTATTGTGGTACAAAAGTTAAGTAAACAAAAATAACCTGGTGAGATAGATATTTTTTGCAAAGCCAATAAGAAAAGTGAATATGAAATTCAGTTATTCTTTTCTGGGGCATCTCTCCATCTCTCTTTGTATGAAATACATTAATTCTCTAAAAGTGATATCCCTTGCCACAGGGAACACAACCCAGCAAGAAGTTCTGAACATTTATAATATGTCTTCCAATAGTAAAGGAAGACATGCAAACTCCCTAGATGTTTAATTATGAGAGCAGCAAAAAATGTCTGTAATTATACATCCTAGTATGTCACAATTTCCCCAACAGGTTTTGAACAAACTTCACAGGGCGCTGGAAAGGACTGGAGTAAACCTCAAAGAATCACTTTAAGTTTCTGGGAAAGGAAGGCCATTTGACAAAGCTGTTTGTTTGTTAAAACACTCTAAACTGGCCTGCTGAGTTTCAGTATTCATATTCACTGAATATGAGCCTGTAACTCAGAGTTACTAAAACGTATTACCAAAATGTGCCCTCCAGATCACATACAGCCCCCTCAGAGAGACCCTAACAACCTCACCCAAAACATATGTAAAAGGCCCTTTGTGGCCATGGGGGAGGCAGTTTCGCTATGTTTGCTGTCTCTCCTCAAAAGTCAAGGGGTACCTTTCAAAACTGGAATTGACTTCTAGTCATCTCTGGTTTTGAACAAATGCCTCTCCTGGGTCTAAAACATGTAGAGAACAGAAAAGATAACAGAACCGCAACCCACACTTCCTAGAGGACTTTAAATTTTACATGATTGTAGGGGAAGGAGGCATGGCCCTCCAAAGGTTTGTGTGCACAGCCTTTGGACCTCTGGAAGTTACCCACCCCCACTATATACACAGTGAGGCAGTTTCTTCTAAACTCTGTAGAACAACCCAGAAAGATAAATCTAATCAGGAGTAAATATTCCTGAGATAAAATTTAACAGCCTCAACATCCACAGGTAAATATTTCCATCTCACAGGCAATCAGGGACCTTTCGGTATGCAAACAGGATCCCAAGAACACCAGCAACAGAGCATATTGAGCCCTTTGTGTGAGAGCAAGAACTCCAGGTTTGGCAGTAAATGTCCGAATTCTCCATGTGCATAGTTTGTGTCACCTGCCAAAAATACCTAGGCTGAAGTAGTACCTATAATGTCAGTGGTTCCACAGATGTTTTTATACTACAAATGCCAGAATCTTGACCACTAGCCATGTTGGCTGGAGCTTCTGGGATCTGAAATCCAACAACTCTATGTTAGTCTATTAGGTGGTCACATGTGTGTATTTGCACAGACACTGCCATCACTGAATCTACCTGTGAGGCTCAAATATCTTTTTAAGACAAAAAGAAAACCTAATTTTTTAAAAGACTGTAACAAGTTCTTCAGTATTTCAGGTTTGCCTCTGTTTTGAAATATATTTTAAATGTTTTAAATATTCTAGACTCTAGTATGCTTGAAATAAAGTGGCAACTGAAATGTTAGTTGCATGAATACAGCTGAATTCTGTTTAGATAAATGGGAGTCTCTAGATTACTGGCAACCCACTATTATCAGAAAAGCTGCTTACTACAGATTGGTACTACAAGCTCATTTTTTTTCAACCTGATGTGAAAGCTAAGAAGACATAAAATCAAGTTAGCCAATGTCCTTGAGGTTTTTTTTCTTAAATAGGATGTAACAAGTGTATTTAGAGATGGCATTGATTCTGAGTACATCCTTACTTATTAACATACTAATCTTGTCACAGTAGAATATGACATGCATGGCTCCTAGACTGAAATCAGGCCCCTTCTCCCAATGGACCATGACAACTTTTTCAAGTTGTAATGACTACTGCCTTTACAGCATCAGTTCCAGATCACTGTCAATTTGATGAGACAGCCTATAATTCTGCAATTAAGAAAATTGGTTTACCCTTCCTAAATTCCTAAAATATATCATTAGAAATGGGCACAGCAGCAATTATGTAATTATCCACAGACAGCCTTTGGCTTAAAAAATGCTTAAAATGACTCAACAAAGATAAAACATGTCTGCACATATTTTATAAGATATTGTATCTGTGCTTATTCAGGGTAATACTTGCATGCGTTATATGATATGCCTGACTATCTCTCAACACTGTTTGTTCTGCAAAACCAATGTGGAAAAGGCTGAGAGCCTAGCTTGACTTGCTTATTATCTTTCAGCTTTAGCTACACAACACCTTTGCGTATGGGGTTGCATAGGTTTATGCAAGAAGAATAATTTGGCAAGCTAACATATACCACATGATAACAAGGATTAACTCCTACAATAGTCTCAAGAGTGCAGACAGAACATACACAAGCACATTTGCTTATCTTAATTTTAGACTGCAAAAGAGGTGCAGTGAAGAAATCTATGTACCATCATATAGAGCTTGTTCACTCCTCCATTCTCCCCTCACCGTTTTAGGATATAACGCTTCATCTTAAAGCATTACTGTCTTCTAAAGTACAAGGACACTGTTGCTGGGGGAGGAGAAGACTAAAATATGAAGCATTCTCCTATAATGGAGCTACAGACTAAGAAGCCATCACTGCTCTCTGTCTGAGAGAATTTACAATCTGGCCTATGCCAACAGTGTCAAATGGTATTTAGTCCATAGGCTTGATTATAAATTCTCTGGGATAGAGAACTGTTTTGGACTATAACTCCCACCATCTGACCATTCCTTTGCAGGCTGGCTGATTGTAACTATAATCAAGATTTGGCAAGTCCTCATAATCTTGCTACCATGATTAGTTCCAGATCCCATAATCACTAACACTGGAATCGGTTTCCTTAGTCCAGAGTTTTCCAAACTGTGTGTCATGACACGTTAGTGTACAGGCTGCAGTGTGTAGGTGTGTTGCTGCTGCCACCTTGGGCTGAAAAGACCCTGATGAAGGCAGTGAGCCAGACTCGGGTGGAGGGGCTGCCTCTCCTGCTACCACCGCTGCTGCTGCGGGCTGAGAAAGACCCCAGTGAGGTTGGTGGTTAGTTAGTTTAACCTCCAGTTTGCTAGTAAGTAACCTCTTAATAAGAGATATGGACACATACATAAATTGTAATAATGAAATGTATAGACCTCATGAAAACCTTTCATTTACATTTTTAAAATATATGATCTATGCTTTATGATTTATTAATTTATAATACATAAAACTGAACTACTGTGTCATGAAATTATGCATGTCTAAAAAGCGTGAAACCAACATGAAAAGTTTGGAAAGCTCTTCTTTAGTCAATCTATCTTGGTGGTGAGCTGGCAGATTCAAGTGAGCACAGAGGTTCCCAAAAGCTTCTTGCATGGCAGAACCCAAAATTATTCAGAACAAAGTTCCCGGTTATTTATTTATTATATTTTTTTCTAAGGAACTATTTCATACATATAGATGTCAACACATCTCAGTACACCTCAAAGGCCCCTCCCTAAACTACAAACTCCAGGATTCCATAGGATTTTGAAAGTGGAATAATAGCACTTCAATAGTCTGGTGTGGCAATGGCCCAAGTCTCACTGCGACACAGCTCCTCCTCTTTCCATGTCCCTCTTTAGTCTCCAGATAAATGAGTGGGTACACCAACAGAAACAGCAAGATCTCTTGGTCTCTTGACTTCCATTAAAGCTAAAGAAATGAAGTGCACCCTTCAAATAAGGAATGGCTCCCCTTTATCCGCTAGGATAAAAATAAACCTGCTGCTCTTGAGGAAAAACTGTAATCCACCTATTGCCATACAGCAGTGGTTCTCAACCTGTGGGTCCCCAGATGTCCGTGGACTTCAGCTCCCAGAAGCCCTGAGCATTGACCATAGTGGCTGGGGCTTCTGGGAGCTGAAGTCCATGAACATCTGGGGACCCACAGGTTGAGAACCACTGCCATACAGGTCATTGGCCCAGCTTCTCCAACTGGAAGAGGGCTAGTGTGGGGGGGTGGGCATACAAATCTCTGTCCTATACACACACATCCCACTTAATTCTTCATTATATCAAGTATTTTAGTAGTAAAATAAAAAGGTACTTGGCCACACTCCTCACAAGCCATTGAAGCTGCACTACTGCAGAGAGGGCTGGGTATCAGCCCTGCAGAGTAAGTGGGGTTGCAGATCAAGCCCTTTAGATCTGGACTTGAAGATCTGTAGCACAGATGGTAAACTATCTGGCTTTACAACCAAATGTACTCTGAACCCTAATCCGATAATTAACGATGAGTAAGAATAAATGCTCCCTTCCCTCACAGCCACTTCTTTCTCACACAGGACTACTGCAAAACGAGGCATCCCTCGTCTTTTCCTTACAACTCCAGCAACGAGGATCACCGTAGAGAATGACAAGGCGTATTTCCAATCCGGTTCACCTAAACAAGGGGAACTTCCTGGTCTTCCACTTCCTGCTGGGTTTCTCCCTCTCTCTCCCCCACCCGCGCTTCCACCGCTTCGAAATTATAATTAACTCACTAAACAAACTGAGATGTACCTCGGTTCCCCAATCAGCTCCACTTCAGTCCCCCCCGCCCAAATTTTCCTCTATCAATAGATCACTTCCGTTCACAATTGTAAGGATCAATGGGGGGGGGGTGAACTGAATCACCTTCCCCACCAGCAGGAAAAGGGGAGGGGGTGAAGCCACCCGCCAAAGGGACAGGCTAAGGTCACGCATGCGGCCGCATTGTCAGCCCTTCCAAAACGCAGCAAAAGAAAATCCGGAGTCGCCAAGTCCAGCTCGCATGCAATGCGAGTCACTGGACTTTTGTGAATGCGGCTTTTTTAAAAAATGCGTTTTGGAAAGGGTGATAATTTCGAGGCATGAAAACAGAGACGCAGACGCGGGCACAGCATGCGGCGGCGAAGGCCCTCGCTGGTCTGTTTTCGGACATCGGCCCTGGATCCTGTGACCGTATAGCCCCGGGAGTATCGGCTCAGAGAAATGAATGGGAAGGTCCTGCACGACCGCTGGCGGGGAGGGAAGCCGCGTGCAAAAAATGCACATGCGGCCGGGAAAAGCCGGGGGGGGGGTCCCGAAGAAATCTGTCTGGTTGGAGACGGAAGAGGAGGGAGGCTGAGCTGTAGGCAATCTGCGTATTCCGAAGGGGAGGAGCTGCACTGTTAGAGAATCATTGGGGGGTTTTTTTAATATTAAAAGCACGGGGGAAATTAGGAAAATGGAAACATGTGGTGGGGAGGCCTAAGGTGGTGGCGCAGGAGGCCTGTCGATAAGGGTTAGACTAAGGGGCGCTGCTGCTGCTGCTGCTGCTGCTGTTGTTGCATTTTCCCTTTGGGGGGTGGAAAGAGGGGTTAGGGGACCGGGGTCGGCGTGGGGCGAGGGGGAAAGCGGGGAGGGGCCGCAAGGGCAGCCCGGGCGAAGGCCTCCCGCGAGCCATGGCTGCCCAGGGAGGAGAGGGGCGCGCAGGAGAGGCAGCAGGGGCTGGCCGCCGAAGCGCGCTGCTCCTCCCGGAGCCGAGGGAAGGGGAAAGGGGAAAGGGGGAAGGGCAGGCGCGGCCCGCGGGCCCGCGAGAGGGTGGCCGGGGTGGCCAGGCGCTGCGCGCCGCCTCCTCCTCCTCGGGGGCGGCGGCGGCGCGGCGTCCCTCACCTGTGGCGCTGAGCATGAAGTCGAGGGTGCTGTGTCGCGCGGCTGCCATAGTGAGGTAGAGCCCTGTGCCATGCCTGGTGGAGCGGCCGTGGCTGCGCTGCGGGTGCCACTGCCGGAGTGCCTCTCTGCGGTGCGAGCGTGTGTGTGTGCGCGCCTGAGAGAGAGAGAGTGGGGAGGACGGAGCCTTGCGCACGCGAGGTTGAGGCCGGGGTTGCCGCCGAGTTGGAAGAGCCCGAAGGGGAGGGGCGCAGTCGGGCGGGGAGCGAAGGAGCCGGTGTCGGGGGCCGGCCGGGGGGCTGGGGGCCGGGCTCTCCTCGGTTTGTGGCAGGGACCGAGGCGGGGGGGGGCCACGGGGAAGCCGGCAGACGGGCTCTGGGGGTCACGTCTGTTTTGTTTTGTACGGAGCATGGTTTCACCATGGCAGCAGCCTCTAAACCAAACGGGTCGGCCGAGCCAGGCGAACGAAGCTTGGCAGTTTGAAGGAAGGCTGTGGTTTAGGCAAAACCAGACCAGACAAAGCAGCAGATGGTGGTGTTATTGTAGCAACATCTAGTACCGCTCCAGCTGCAACAGCAATAAGAATATGCCACCCCCAGTGTAAAATGTAAGAAAGGGATGCCAGCTTTTCTAGTCACGCAGGACTCTTGTTCAGGCTCAGAGACAGGAGGAGGGAAGCAGCTTTTTCAGGCTGCAACCTGTAGCTCGTTTAAACGATACCTGCTACCTCCCGAGGCTAGCTATAGGTCTGCTTACATTAGCCCTCCCCTTCGTGATCACCCATCGCATGAGCCCAGAAACTTGAGTCCGGCTGGCTTCCTAGCATTGCAAAGGCAGAAAAGGAGAGAGGCAGGTGGGGAGGTTAGACAGCTGGCAGGCTTAGTGGATAGGCTGCTTAGCAGACACCAAACTGATGCCATAATCTTGGACAATGAAAACTAAAACTGTTTAAGGCATAATTACTTTTAAAGACACCTGACACCAGAGGTAGGGTGGATGAGGCCAGAGGAGTCTCCACCACCCACATCCCAGAACTTGTTTTTAATACTAAGGCGGGGATCAGTCCTGAAACATACACTATAAAAAAAAAGAATATAAAGCATGCCCAGATATTCAGTACTTTATGTTAATGGCTGTGACTAGTAAAGACAGTTGGAAATTTGCTGCAAATGCACTTTGCTACAGCACAAGGTACATAACTTCAAAGTGCATGACGAAGGTATCAAAATAGTTCAGCATATTCTGTACCTTGGCTCAGTCCGTATACTGGAGATGATAGCGAAGAATTTTTTAAGAAAGACTAGGATTTGAAAAAGGAGCTATGAAGTACTGAAATACCAAGATCAGAATTGTCCATGCAATATTTCTGATATCTATGTATGGTTGTGGAAGCTGTACAGTGAAGAAAGCTGACAGGAAGAAGGTCAGTTCATTTGAAACATGATGCTGAAAAGACAAATAAATGCAATCAAGGAGGCCACAACCCTCTGTTTGAAATAGGTGAGCAGGTGGTGATAACTAAAGCTTATGGAGGTCTCCCATTTATAGGTTGCGCAAGTCAAAGTTTACTTGATGGCAAAAAAAAAAGACACAGCAGAATGCTGAAATACCCATTACCTCTCCAAATTCTTTAGTGTAGTCAGTTGTTAATGCATAAGATAGAGCACTTGGCTTGATTCTAGGCACTCAGTGATCAGTAATGAGTGTCTTAACCAGCTATCATGCACCGGGAATCAGCAATAAAGCTTTCTGTTTCAGACATCATCTTTCTTTTCCCTTTTCTAGATAAAGTAAGGAATGCATATACAGACACACCTCATAGGCTTCTGATAGTGACGCTTCTCTTTACAAAGTCATTTTGCACTCCCAGCCCTGCTTTTCTCCTCGTCTTCTGTCTGGAGGGAAGATTTTTTAAAGCCACATGGGGTGATGGTGAAGGAGGGCTGGAGAAACACAGAGTTTCAGTGTCAGGTTGCCGTAGTGTGTCTGCAATAAACAAGCTTCAGCTGGGAAACAATGGTGTTTTGCTGGAGCCAGTCCTACTGGGCCAGTCCTATAACAGGCCAGGTAAACAGCGTCTATTTTCAGAATCCTGTATTGAGCATGAATGAACAGCAAAACAAGAAAAGAAGAGAGCAAATTAAGCCTACCCACCCTCAGCATGTTTAAAGAACATAGATGTAAAAGTTGGCCATCAAAATGAAAAATGTGAAAAGAAGTGGAGGCTCATGGGGGGAACCGTCATTCCTAGAGGCATTTTGGAAGAAGCCATTACGTGGTCTCAAGAGGGTGAATGTTCCTGATACGGTTGTGGCATTTCACATGTGCATATTGTTAGGTTTTTTGGGAGGGGGGCGGGATTTGCCTGGAATATGTTGAACTGCTAGTCTTTTTATGTGGTGTAGGAACATGTCCCTGTTCTTTTCATGTTATTTCTGCCTCTGGTATCCATTTCTCTGTCAAAGAAGTACTGTCCAGGAACACATCTGCTTTGTTACCTGAGCTATAAGTGTAGTCAAGATTACTTGAGTGATTCATTGACACTTGCAAATCAACCATATAGAAGAAAAGAGAAGTCTGTACATGTTCTCAAGGCAGTTCAAGGCCTTGCTTTTGCAGTTTCAGATTATATCCCGTGCTCTAAATGGAAGAAGGAAGAGTTTTACCTGTCAGGCATTTTTGTACAGCTCACTTCTTTTCAGAGGAGGCTTTTATCACCATTTGCTTGTCTCATCTCCTGAATTTCATTCATAAACTTCCTTGTTTTTCCATTGCTGCTGCTTTCTCCTGAAAAAAAAAATCCATTAAAGAGAGAAAGGTGGAACAGCTGCATAGTCCCTCCTTATGACTAGAGTGAGGAGCCCTTTGTTTGGAAATGTTCCTGCTCTTTCAGGGATGGTAACCATGTGGTTCTGCAGATGTAGTTGACTGGAACTCCTTGTATTCTTCACCTTTGGCTATCCTGTCTGGGACTGATGGGAGATGCAGTCAATACCTGCAGGACCTGTTGATTCCCACACATGTGCTAAATAAATCCCATATGCTAAGCAAATCCAAATAAACAAGCATAGGATAAGACTGCAGTCTCAGGAACTTTTTGTCACACTTACTGTACCTCTTCCATATAACAGGCAGGATGGATTAAAGTCTGTCTGAAAAGAAGTGGCACAGGATCCCACCCCGATCACATTATGTCTAAACACTTATGCATGGATGATAATCATTGTAAATAGAATATTAGGTGCATGTTCTTTGTTGTGTGCCTTGGAGTTACTTCCAATTTATGATGACCCTAACGCAAACCTGTCGCGGTGTATTCCTAAGATTTGTTCAGAGGGGATTTGGTCTTTCTCTGTGGCTGAGAAAATGTGACTTGCCTAAGGTCACCCAATGAGTTTCCATGGCCAAGCAGGGATTCAAACCCTGGTTTTCCAGAGTTGTAGTTCAGCACTCAAACCACTACCATACTGACTTCTAAGCTGCATGCACTGTGTATATATACCTTCAAATAAACATTTCTGTTTTATCATACGTGTAGGGTCCTAAATAGTTAATCAGGATACAGTACCACATCTATGCACGGGAACTGAGGCAGAGTACATTCACTGTATGGGATACACACTGACGCCCTTAAAAGAGGTATCTGTTTAGGATGCGTGGCTTTCTTTCACTGAAGACAGTGGCGTGAGAGTTTTCAGTAATCAGTACTTCAGTGATTTAGCTATAGTGGAAATAAACAAGCAGACACCTATTAACTTTAATAGTGCTGGGCTAGGCCTCAAGGCAACTTGGTTTTATAGGCATAAGGATATTAAATCAACTTTAATAAGTATTTTTACAACCAGCAGGTTTCTAAAAGAAGAAAATTCTCTAAGATGTGTCATGAGACTTAGTTCATTCATGTTTGAGACGGCCTATATAGCATGATTTTAGACATTAACAGCAGTGAGTAATACATGCTGACATGCAGAACTCATTCCCTTACAGGGCCAGTGGGCAACTGCTAGGACTCCAGCACCATGGTAAGGCGTACGACTGATACAAGTCTGGGATTCCCTTAAAATTGTTTCTGGTCCAGCATTCTGAGCAGTGCTGTATGATTGGCTCTAGCAGTGGTTCTTAACCTTCAGCCCTCAAGATGCTTCAGATTTCAACTCCCAGAAGCCCCAAAGAGCTTTCTGCTATTACTATGGCTTAGTTAAAGAACGGAATCAATCTACTTGGGGTTCCACCAGAAGCATTCCCCACACTACCCCAATATTATCTTTATGACCAAGTTTTTTGTTAATTACTCTTATGGTGAATTTTGTAAAAAAATTAATCCCATCCCCACCCCAAAATATCACCACACTAACTTTTATTTCTGCTTTTTGAAAAGATTAGTAAGAATGAAATTTGCCAGTGGGCTATCCTGTGTCGAAATAGGATTATGTGTAAAAAATGTGGCTTTGCGTGTGTCATTGTCATAGTTCTTCAAAATATTAGGAAAGCTTTTTTATATTCTAGGTTGTTTGTAATGTGCCATCCACATAAATGAGAGCCAATATTGTTTGAGTGTTAAACTAGAACTCTGGGAGGCCAGGGTTTGAATCCCTGCTCTGTCACGGACACTGACTGAGTGGTTTTAGACAAGTCAAACACTGCCTCAGAGGAATCCAGTGGCAAACCTTCTCTGTACAAATCTTGCCAAGGAAATCCTGTGATATGGTTGCTGTAAGCCAGAAACAACTGAAGGCCTGTAACAATGTCAGCCACATAAATACAGCATAGGATATTTCGCAGTGAGAAGATAAAATACAAAAATTCATAATAAAATACTACAAAAATGCATGTTTTTAAAAAGGAAAATTCTTCACATCAGTCATGCTGCATAGTTAATCCCACATTTCCCGGTGATATTTCATATTGAATATAATGGCTACTTGCATATCCAAGGTGAACAAAGCCAAAGATAACAAAGAACAACACATAAAAATGCTTTGAATTACTTTTCAAAGCACTACATGTCATGGAAAACAGCTTTTGAAAAATCAGAAGAAATTTTAAAAGGAAAAAATTGGCAGGGTATTTTTGAGTCTTTTCATACCTGTTGTCATAATGCAACTCTAAGGTGACGTTACACTATTAGATGATCTCTTTTGCTGGATGCTTATTTCATAGTATGAGTGGTTGTAATGCTCAAGTTGCCAAAACATTCCACCCATCCTTTCTCAACCAGATTTGTTCACAGCAAACGCATTTAAATCCAATACATCCAGAGGGGACCTGCTTGGGGAAGGCTAGCTTAAGCTAATGACAAAAACTAAGTGAAGCAGCCACTGATAAACTGGAATGGACCCCAGAAAGTGATGTGTGTCCCCTTTGTGCATACGTCATCTCGCCCAGGAAACAACAGGACTGAAACATATGCAGCTTAGCACGTTGTCTTTTTTGTTCTCAGTTCTTTCCTATATTCTACCGTGCCATGAAAAATGTAGGAGCTGCTTCTTGACCTGTGAGCTAATTTTTTTTAAAAGACACTTTTGGATGTTATCATCCAACATCTTATACCTGCCTTGTGAGCAAGCAGGGATTCAAGACAAGGTATGCTGATAGGTCTTGCAGATGCTGGAGAAGTATGAGCCTTCTGTACAGAAGTGTCTTGGGCCAGGCCTTTGTGAATTGACAGAAGTGTGTTATTTCAGTAAATTTACACTGAAAACTGCTGTATTCATAATTATTATGCCAGAAGCTTTTACATGGATTATCAAAAGCTATTTTCTCCTAGCAATTGTAGCCTTTTCCTTAATGTAAATTTACAACAGATGTAGTTAAACCTGCAGGCCGCATTTGCCTCTCAGCTCTAACCTACATGTAGGTGGCGAGCCCCATCCTCTTTTCCCAAACAC
This sequence comes from Iguana delicatissima, assembly GCA_948472985.1. Taxonomy (NCBI): domain Eukaryota; kingdom Metazoa; phylum Chordata; class Lepidosauria; order Squamata; family Iguanidae; genus Iguana; species Iguana delicatissima. The sequence goes on along the minus strand of CAOKZL010001011.1, from coordinate 250,258 downwards.
CCAAGGCGGTCAAACAGGTGACAGGGAGACCACTGTTGCCATTGCTGTGGGTGGGATGGGCAGAGTGTTCAAGTTATGAGTTACAAGTAACATAGTTTATGTGTTGCACATTTGGGTAAAGAGAGCTTAATGAAGGCACATTTCAAAAGTAATGTAGCAAACAGGAACAAAGCTGCATCTCAGAAGTAATGCAGTGAGTGGGGACAAAGTTACTTTGTTTGTGCAATGAGTAATGCTTTTCTAGTTAGTTTTTAATTGGTGCTTTTAAGCCTTTTAAAATGCATTTTGACAGAAATTTTAAGTTTTATGCCATTATCATTTCAACTCAAAGGTTTCTGGACAAAACCAATTAACGAAAATAACAAAATTTGAGAAGTAGCACAAAAGGTATGAGTAGTTGTATGGCGTTGTGGTTTGAGTGTTGGCCTATAGCCCTAGGAAACTAGGATTCGATTCCCTGACCAGCCATGGAAACCCACTGGTGACTTTCCATGTGTCACACACTCACAGCTCCCAGAAAATCCTGTGATAGGTTCAACTTAGGGTTGCCATATGTTGGACACTATTTGAAGGCACACAAGAAAGAATATGCAGCAAGTTAGTTTTTAAACACTGTAAAGAAGAAGAATAGGGATTATTTTTCAGGTTGTACAAGGAGATATACAAATGAATTATCTTTAAACAGTAGCTTTGCAAGGGCCCATGGTGAGATGTGTTTCATCCCTGCTGAGATCATTGTTTCCCCAACTCTAAAAGCAGAAGGAAACAGCATTCTCACTGGGGTTGCTAAGCTCCTAATGCTGCCAAGCTTGCAGTTTATCCACCACCAGTCACAGAAGAGAAACAGTACGAGGGGATGCATGTATGTTTATTTATTTATTTTCTCAACTTTCTACTTGTATAAGGTAAGGGCTATATCTTCTTACCCTCCACCACAAGTAAATCCATCCCTAGAAGTCAGTATGAAGGCTGAGGAAATTTAAAACTCTCCAGCCCTGAATGCTGAGAGGTGTGTGTGGATGCCCACATGCATGTACACACACAAATGCACATACTCTTAGCATCACTTATGGCCCTTGAGTAGTAAAATTTCTGAAAGCAGAACAAATTCATTTTAAAATTAGAGTCTAAAAAGGCAGACAAAACTGTGCTCCATGAGCTAGCAAAAGGCTTCAGGTCATGCTCAAATGTGACATGTCTCTTTTGCGCACTGTGTCTCCTTATTTGCTCTGGTTCTAACAGTGGGGATTTTTACATGAGAAATGCCTTTGGCTGAAGCATGTTCATTAATGCAATATTAATGTTAATGCTTACATCTGTTTGATTCAGTACATGTAAGCTTAAATTATACTAAGAAATTAGGTTTGGATTGTTGAACTTTCTATGTTGCATTCTCTGTTCCAAATGTTTGGGGTGAGTATAAAAGCTATAAAGATTTACAAAAGAATCCAATTTTCACATCATTACAGCCTTTGCTACCAAATTCCATCAGAGAGAAGTCTGATATTGCTTGAACACAACCTGGACTTCAATGTTATTAAAATTCAACTACTTTAATTTACTAGGGAGTTTTTTTTAATTTTGGCTACATATTCTTGTTTATTGGATATTTGTGGTTTTAGATCATTTTATATTGTACTTCGGGTGGTATCTTTCAGCAGAAATCCTCTCTATAAATGATTAAAATATTCAGGAAGGAACTATTTTTCAAGGGGAGACAGATGAGAATATATTAGCATTCTCTGCTTTATATTTTATACCCAAACTGATGCACTGAATTAAGAGGCTGTGACATGTGGAGAAGATTTCTTAGGTTGAGTCCTTGCAGGTTACAGATGCTTTTGTGGGTTTTAGCAGTCATTTCAGCAAGGAAGCAAGTTAACAGACTAGCATAGGTATAGCATATTGGTGTAAGCATATCCATTCTCTTTGTGGAGGAGATACCATGAAGGAACTGGGAAAGAAGTAAGGGCACTATTCCACAGATATTTGCAAGTGAAACAAAGGGGTTTGATAAAATTCAAAAGTAGTCCAAAGGCTGCAGTACAAAAATGGTGAGTTGTTGTGTCCAGTAGAAATAAATGGAATTGAAAAAGTCTGGGGGAAAATCTTGAGTTAAATCTACTTCTAGGATTAATGTTTGGGAAGAAGAGCATGCTGAAGCCTTCTGCAAGCTCCATTTGTTTTAGTTCTATGCTAGGAACCTAAGATGGATGCAGTTCTGTGAAAAATACAGAAGTGGCCATTTTAAACACAAAAATGGCACAAAATTCCTGGATATCAGTTCTAGGATTATAGATCTTTCATTTTCTTTTGCCCATTTCCACAAGCAACTGGCCCAGAAGCTGTTCCTGTCTGTCTCAGCCCTTGCCTCCTTTACTCATCACAGTGACCTGATATCTTGGCCCTGAAATGTCATGGAACAGGATGCAGCTAACTTGGCCATTTAAATACTTAATGGTAGAAGTACAATGGCCCCTCCACATTTATAAGGGTTTGGGGTTCTATTTCCACTTTTTCCAAAAGTGGAAAAACTACAAATAACTCCCCTATTACACCATCCTCCTATTCCCTTCTGGAGCTCCCCCCTCACATTCTCTTGTCTCTGGCCCCGGCGCTCCCGGGGAAGAGCAAAGACAAGTTAAAGGGATTACCAGTACTTTCTGCTCAGAGAAGAGCAGAGCACTGAGTCTGGCATTCTAGGTACTTCAGGTCACCATCTTGAGAAGGAGGTTCCTCCCAGGGAGGAGGAGGAGGAGGAACAAAGAGAGCACCTGACCAATCAGTGGCCATTACACATTAGAATGTGCAACCATGTGGCAGAGAGGAGGTGCTTCCAGCAGTAAGAGTGGGGGCTTTGCTCACCCAAAAGGAAAAAATGTCCATTTTAAACATAAGCCTGACAAGCCCAGGTGAGGAATGCAAGGGAATAGGAGGAGGAGCATTGGGGGGAGGTGGGGAAGCAAGCATGTGCTTCGTGAATAATTGCATTTGCGAAAGTCAAACCTGTGAATGTGAAGGGAGGACTGTAGATGCACACAGATGTCAGAGATGGGAAATGTTTTGGCCCCAGAAACTAGATGCCTCCCCAGGACTAATCTGACAGGCTTGATGATGTCAGGGTGGGATTCCACACCCTGCCCCAACTCATCCTAACCCTCCTGTTCATCTGCATTTCACCTCCTTGATGTCCATTTCCACTATCTTTATGCTGAGGAGAGACACATGGAATTTCATGACTTTCTCTGTCTAAAGAAAGTATCTTTGTGCACCTTGTTTGCATCCCAAGCAAGATGTAAGATGTTCCAAAAGGAAGACATCTAACCCCCAGGTGTCACTAAATACAAGATATAACTAGAGTAAAAAAAAATACCTCTACAGTCCAGATAAGCCTATCCAGTAAAATATTTACGATGAAAACACTAGTTTCTTTTCTGCATGTTGGATTGATTGTATGGTAGGGAATTAATGTGGTCTCCAACATTTCTTCTCAACTACAGTTTTACAGGATTGAAAGAATGATCTATAAAAAGAAAAAATACTGTATATGAAATGTTAAGAATACTGATCGAGCTGCTTGATGCAAAGCCAGTGTCATTGTAAATGATGGATTAGTCATGCTGGAGAACTGCGTGGGAGAGAGAAATGCAATTTTGTACCAACAGGCTCTACTGGATCACTCATGGATGTAGTAAGCCACAACAGCAGGAGAGGAAAAAAAGTTGCTGGAAGGAAAACCTTGCTCACTGGCACATCTACCCTGAAAGACTGCCATGATAGAGATTTTGCTTCTGGGTTTAATGAATTCTTAAACCAATTACAGGTTATAATGAAGATTTCAAGTGGGCTTCAAGCTGTAGCTTTTGCAGGGTAGTTGCAACTAAGTAATCAAGAAAGTAACAACATCCTTTTCGTTGCTAGAAGTACAGAAACAGTCATGCCAAGTAAAGAAGTTTTGTTTTGTTTTGGCAGCTTTACCCTTGGAAATGCCAAATGTCATTTTAGAATATTAGGGTCACACAATAAAGACACTATAAACAATGCAGCATAGAAAACACTGTAACATTAAAAACAAACGCAGAACAAGTCTTCTCTGTAACTTTGTACTTTGTTATTTAAAAAAAAATATTGACACAATCCACACAAAACTCCAGTTCTTCCCTTATGATGTGAAACCACTATTTTTTTTCTCTCAGTTGGGTCAGTTTCCAACTCATGCACAAAGCTTTTTCTGTGGACAACTATTAAGCAACCCAGTTCTTAGTTTTCATAAAAAAATGTGATTAATATTACAGTTAATAGCTTCAGTGAAACTGCAACAAAAAGCCATGATCGAATAATTTCTGTCTTCATACCACAGTGTCTACACACAGAGTCTGGTGCAAGAAAGGCTTAAGAAGTTCCTAGCATTTTGGCATTCAAACATTTGGTTCTGGCAGCAGTTCTGAGACCTTACCAAAGTAGTGCCATGCTACACTGGGGCTCTTCCACCAACACCAGTGTGAAAATGCTAGGCACAGTATTAACATAGGAGACAGGGACAGCTCCCAGTAGGTGAACAAGCAAATACCAGTATCCAGTTTTATGCCATTTTGATGTTGTTGTTGTTTTTACCTATTTTGAGTAATGCTGGTCAAAATTAAAAGTCACTAAAGTACTGTAGAACACGACATCTGGGTTCAGTACAAACTCCTCATTTTAAGAAGGATGTAGATGAGTTTGAGCAAGTTCAGAGAAGGCAACAAGAATGATAAGGTCTGCCTTTTTCACTGTATCAGTGTAAAGCATGATATCAGTTGATGAGATACTATAAATAAAATGAGATGAATAAAACATCAAGATTTGCAGCCATGTCAACTTTTATTTCCATCGAAAGAGTTCTTGTAGGTCTGGAAACTTAAAAGATACTGGCTAAAGGCTGAATACCTGTTTATGAAATGTATTGTTCACAAACAGTGACACTGAGAAGACTGTATATTTTTATCGTTGAACTATTCTCATTAGTCTATTACCTGGAAAAAAATAATTTGTGTAATTGTTTTTAAAAACTTTTATTCACTATATACTTGGAGGAAGTCAGAGTGAACCACGTAGGTATTGTTTGTAATATCTCCAAATAAAAGGGATCTCATGGAGTAGGCAATGGAAAAGAAAGCCACTTATGGCCTTAGTACTCAGAAAGGCTAAATGTACCCATGATTCAACAGGAAGCACCTGTATTCCTTTGAATAGAGCCACTTTTCACCAGCACCTGAAAGTTCTTAGGCAAATAATTTCCCATGACAAAGCAGACCACAGGACTATACCTGTCTCTTGTCATATGTTTATTGATGGTAAATACTAAGTAATCAGAAAGCACTCTGAAAAGATTGCCAGACTTGGATTTGTATCTAAAAGTGAAAGAGGAAAATGCAATTTTTAAAAATGTTTAGTGCACTAGAACATCTGTCATTTATTTACATTAAACATTTTGTCCCATTTTAACCCTCATTAGAGGGGTATACAATGCAGGAAACAAAATCCAAAATTAAAACAGTAATCCTCAACACTAAAATAAATAAAGTGTATTACAGAACAAGAGCTAGAGACACTGTAGAAAACGAGTGAGAGGAACACAGCTATCAATAAATAACACATAGTTTAAACATAATAGGTAAAAGCTCTGTTGAGAGAAGTATTCAAGCACTGCTGGAACACTGGTAAAAAAGGGTTATATCCTAAAAGCTTGAGGCAAGGAGCTCCATCGATGGCATGTTGTAACAATAGACATAATTTTTTTTGAACAAATGTTTATTTTAATCAAACATACTGTAATCTAGAGGCTGGCTATCACAGCAGTTACTGTGGAGATTAGTTCCATATCAAAATATATCAAATCTGCAAGATCTTCTTCACAGTTCATTTGGTATCAATTGACTTTGTGGTTGAAGAAACAGTCCAGGTATCTTCACCTGCCCTCTCCATTCTTCCCTAAAGTTGGCCTTGTGGTGGAAAAGAGACAATCCATTTGGAGCAAAGCTGTGGGTCTTTTTTGTTTGATCCAAATGCCCACATGGCAGGGGTGCCAGTTGAATGGAGGGGGGACAGGCATGACTGTGTCGTGAGTCATTCAACTGGGGGTGGAACTGCATGGCAGAAGTATGCACTCCTTCAGCTCTTCAGTCATTTTACAGTGGCCAAGGGAGAACAACCTGAGAGCACTAACCAAGAGTTAACCACACGCCGATACAAGGCAGCATTTGATTTCTTTTCCAAAAATAAGTAACATCTGCCTTTCCAGGCTTTATTCAAGAACCCTTTGAGATTCCTACAGTGTTACTGGCTTCTCAAAAGTCTGTAGGGGAGAGTGGTGTGGGCTAATTGGAGTCAGTTAATCAATTTCTAGAAATGCTTTAAGGGGAAAGAGGGATGTGTATCTTGACCCTCACTATCACCTCTTCCAATTTTTTTTTCTGTATGATAAAAAGGTCACTGAACACATTAACTAACCCTGAAATTGGCCCAGAGCCTATTGGCACAATTTGCACCAACTCTATACCGTACAATCACTGTCCAATCTTGCCTCCTAGTGAGAAATGGATATATAAATCTACAGTCGTATGCACTCTTAGCTGGGAGTGAATCTCCTTGAATATAGCAAGATTTGCTTTTGAGCAACCACAAGACTGTGCTGCAAATATACCTGGGGATACAGTACAGATGACAGCTTTCACAGATAATATTTTTAGCATTTACACACTGATTCTCCTGCTGTATATTTCCTCTCTCGACTTTCCTCCTCAGCTTAGTGATTCACATGGGAGCTGAAAGTGCCAAAGCCTGAAAAGCAGCTATAAAACCTGAATTATTCAAAGTATGTCAACTGCATCATGGAACTAGTTAATTATTGAACTCCATTGGATAGCTAGTTACTGCTTGGGGCCAAGAGAACAATTATATTCTGTTAGCAGCAGACATAGTTTCTTTCATGTGAATTACAAGGTCAAATATCTGAGATTATTAGTGAAGTCAGAGACATCATTTCAAAGTGTCCTTTGTCTGTAAAACCCTCTGTGAATCAAACAGAGAAGGCTGATGACTTTGTTTTTCAAAAAAGCAAAGTTTCATCACAAACAACAGAACAAAATGGAGATCTGAGCTCTTTTTTATTTGATCTCTTGAATTATCAGAATCTATTCTGAAACAGAAAGGAAAAACAAGAACTTCTCACTTAACTCTGTCCTTCACCATTTAACCAAAGCAACTGAACAATTTTTTTTATCACTAAAGTGGAATTGCAGTACTGCACCTATGTCTTGAACCTTAGCTAAAGAATTACGCAGAAAGTAATTGAAAATTCACTTGAATTCACTTGAAAATGAAGTCATAGAAAAGAACCCTCAATCCTCATTCTGGAATGAAAAGTCAAAGTTTAATTAAAAAACAGCTTTGTTGACATCAGTACTTGTATCAGGAGCATTAAAGGAATGCTTATTTGTTAGGTGACATTGCTAATCTGAACTCATATCTTAAACCATTCAAGCATTTTATATTTTTTTTAAAATCAAATTTAAGTAACTGTACTTTTACAGTACATCCTATAGGCCGTTTACATCCTGATTGGGTCACAGAAAAGCAAGCCCCATTCATTGCAACAGAACTTAGGCAATCAAATAAGAATTCAAGGTTATGATTCATATGTTTAGTTGTGCAGGTTAGAGAGACCCTTAACTTCATCAAGCCAGAGGTCACAATAGCATCAAGAATAATCACAAAATTCTTCAGTCTTCATCTGGTCCCAGTATTATAAATCAAGCAGTATATAGTTAAGGGCCTTGCTTTCAAAAGGAGTTGTATGTGTGCTCTTGCATACAGTACAAGAAGTTCCTTTTGAGTGATCACAAGAACAAAGGTTCAGAATTACTAATTTTCTAACAAATGTCACACAGTGTACTTTTTCACATTAGAAGATAAGCAATTTGTTCTCATGCTCAAGCTGACAATATTGGCTCTAAATCACAGCTACAAATACTTCAGTGTGCTGAAGTTACATCTAACACTGTGTTGGACTGTGGCCTTGGTAGATCTTCCATGTATTTGTCCAGCCTTAAAATTATTGATACTGATTATAAACATACAAACTAACACACATACTACACGCAAGACATACAAAATTTCTACAACCCAAATATACAACATTTGTACAAAAGTATATTGTAACCTGGTTCAGGGAAAGCCTTTCACCAATGTCAGTCACCAATTCCATGGAAAATGACATATTAACTCTATATTTGTTTATAAACCTGACAGTAAGATTGGTCACTAAAGAGTCCAGTTAAATATTAATTGTGCAATGCAATCCTAAGCATGTCTACTCAGAAGTATGTCCCACTGAGTTCAGTAGGGCTTACACCCATTAAGTGAGTCGAGCATGTCAGCCTCAATTACGTACACTTTCTGTGAATATAAAAACAGTAGCTTTTCATCTGATACAGATGTTTACGATGAGCATAAATTAGCAATGGCACAATCATCATTATTATTTACACTTTAGATTAAAATTTATGTTCTGCTTCTATGCTATGACACAGTCAAGGAGATTTCCAACCAATTATTAAAATGTATAAGCATATCCTTTATATTTCTCAGACTGACGTAGGTCATCATAAATTGGTTTAGGCATATGATGTTTTGGCCATAAAAGTGCTTGGAACACACAATTTAAATATGAAAATATAACTTGGTAAGAAAAAAATTAAATATTACTTTGAATAATCAGTGCATCAATCCTGTTCAAAAAGAGCCAGCAAGAGAATGGTCACACTTTGGAGGCCATACAGAACTTAACAGAGGTGACTTATCTTCATCTTAAAAAAAAAAAGTCCCAGAGAAGCACAAGAATTTCCCTTCATAGAAGAGAAACAAAAGCTTCTGCATGCAAAGAGCTTTGAAACATGTTTTCTTTTTTTTGGTGGTAATGGGGTATTGCCCATTGGAAAAGAAATTTGTAGCAAGGCCTTTTCCACAGTCACCCAGCTTATGCATTTTGGCTACATGAGGGTGGATGTATGGGGCTGCATGTATTGGCTCCACTCTTACATCTCCATGCCCAGTCCTTCACTCTGTGATATTGCTGCATTGAATTGGAACGTCTGGAGGGATGCTCTATTCATGGTCCTTTGAACATGGTCCATGTGATCTGCCTAGCTATCCTGATTGGGGCAGGGGGGCAACAGACTCTGGAATTACAATCAGTGTGATCTACATTCTCCACATTAGATGTGAAAAAATGGAAGATACACAAATGGATGCAATTTACTGGGGGTTAGGAGGGAAGAACACGGGGAGGATTCACTGTAAAAATCCTATTATGCACATGAAATATGAGTTCCAGAATGAACAACAGGCAAAATGTACTCATCTTCCGAGTCACAAAAAGAAATATGTTTACCTGAAATCTCAAGCAGCACTGTTTTACTGTTAAAGTATAACTGCAGAGAACAAAACGTTCACATTGTCACCTGTATTTATAGTGATCTTTCAAAAAGTTCTTGACAACGTACATGTCACAGGTAATCATCCAGTGACCTGATTATGGAATCAGCTTCTGCCTGCTTTCAAGAGACTTCTCAAAGGACACTAGAGCTTTTTTTCAAAATTACATAAGCTTCACATATAGGCCACATCCAGCTGATAACAACTTTCTCTCTGCTAATCCTTCTTCTAAGCCTTAAGAACAAGCAACATATTGCCACAAGTGTCAGAGGGAAGAGTTCTAGAAATTATGGGCACATTTAAACAACAGTATAATAAAACCTGAGGCCAGATGGCTTGAAAATAATGTATGTATCACTCCTTAATGCCATTTTCATGATATTCTAACATTTTGGGGTAAACCTTTGACACAAATTACCTGCATCAACAAGTGTTCAGAATCTAATTGGAGATATGATCAGATTGAAAAAAGCAAAATAATTTTGTTGGGTGATAAGATTCACCACAGTGTCAATTCACCTAAAAAAATAATAACAACAATAATAGATAGGAGTTCCTTCCTCCTGCCAGTACAAAAGACATCAGTGTAAACAAGAATCCTGTTTGGAACCTAAATAATCCAAATTTCACTCTAATTCTCCTTTTTCAACAATTTTTATATTGAAAAAAAAATCAGTCTCAAATTCTTTGCAATTCAAAGGATAGTTATCTTTCTTGAAATATAATTTGATTGAGGCTACTTCTGTTCCTACAGAATGCGTGCACACATATACACACAATTTTGGAAGGCAACACATTTCACTATTTTCCATGTACTTTGAATATATATCTTTCAATGTCAAAATGAGCTGATATGCTATCGTGCTGTCACAATCCAGAGTCCTAGTGCCACATTGGCAGCCAAAAGCGTGCTACCAGCAAGCAAAATTAAGAAGCCAACTAGCTCCCTGTTTTGTTTTTCAACAATCAATGTGCTAAGAGTAGCTTCCAGGAAAGAGTTCAATATCCATTGACCATCCAAAGCAAAGCAGGGGACTGCATTAATCACAGCCAGTGCACCTGAGAGTGAAATCAGATATCTAGTCGGAATTAGTCAAGGAGTATAAACAAGGCCATACTTTTAAAAATAAGATCAGAATGTAATAGATCCTAAAACTTTGGAAGCTGACATCTAATTGCTAGTCTCAATTAGTGAAGACTGATGAAATCCATAAAAGTGGCATATGTGTTAACTTAACAAGTTCCTGTTGATTGACGGTGTACTTTAATTGAGACTAGGTATCAGATTTAGTGTGTCATATTTTGGCTACTTTAACAGGAATCATATTAATAGTCAATATAAAGTTTTAGACTAACAATACAACATTTTGAAAAACAAATACATCAAAATTTCAAGAAGAGAACAGCTTCAGTCCTGTATTCTGTATAGGCCTTTCATGTACAAAATGTGCTGCATTGCACCACATGCCATGTTGTTAGCCATAAGTTTCTACACACATTTGTGGACATATCAGTGGTTCTCAACCTGTTGGTCCCCAGATGTTTTTGGACTTCAGCTCCCAGAAGCCCTGAGCATTGACCATAGTGGCTGGGGATTCTGGGAGCAGAAGTCCAAAAACATCTGGGGACCCACTGGTTGAGAACCACTGATAGACACTACTTATGCAAACATACAACTATTTAACATAGAAAACAGGATTTTTTTTTAACTTGGGGATGGTAACTATCAAATCAAAACCTCAAAGTCTTAGCCAGATCTAGTTTAAAGCCACTTCACAGTTATGATTATTAAAACCCAAGTAATCAGTGTGTAATCTGAAACCACAGACATACACCATTCCAGTTAACACTGGAAGCAAATCTAAGTACTGTTCCAAGTACTGTGCTTCTTTACAAAGTGTAGTGAAGTAAATGGAATGGGTAGGGGGTTACCCAAGACATTTCACTGCTTGACACTGAGCAACAAACTATACCTTCACCCACCCAAGTCAAAGTGCATGGTGCCCAAAGGCCAACAAATTAATCTGGCAAATGAGGCAGAACATCTCCTCATCTCTGTCAGTATAAGTAAAATAACAAATTGAATAACCACAGTCTCTTACCCTTTCATGACACCCATAATCTGCTGCCTGAAGCAGTGGCTGCCTCACCCTGTCTAATAGCAGGGCTACCCACTGAATGGTATAATCTGTCAGCCAGAAGCAATGTGCAGTATATAGACAGTGAAAGCAGTGACTGGGAACCTGCCTAGCACAGATGTAGTCTTTATATAAGGAGTGCTCTTTAATGACCTTTGAGTACACTAACTATTCAGATAAATGTTAGAGAAGCTTCTGCTTTAGCAGCAAGAATGATTTGTTGAACAGCATAGGAAAGAGATACAGCTGTACATAAGAGTGACAGGATTTTCTTCCTTCAAAAAGGATCTTTAACTTCACCATTTGCTACAGGTGGTGCTGTTTAAAACAGAAGGTTTTCGCCTTGGCTGACACTTCCTTAAAGGGTAGAATACATAACCTAGATAAGATATGATTTTAAAAGGTTAGTTTTTGTGATCTTTCAAGATCCTCCCAATACATTACCAATTCTCTCAATATATCTTCTCTAAAAGCTCACAGAAGTATCAAAGGATACTTGCAAAATGTTTCCACAACCACAGGCAGGTCCATACTAAGAAAGTTGTGTCGAGGTACAAAACTGCTGAGGCTCACTGAAACAAAAATAATTTTACAGGCTTGTGTGAATGTAATGGACATTTCAATACATCTCATTCCTTATAATATGTTTGTGGCAAACACTACTTTTGTTCTGTTCCCTCATACTATGTGTCAAGAATTAATTACTATTTAAAAATATCTCTACATTGGTTAAGCAGCAGTTATAATGGTTAGCAGCATTTTGTGAGAATATTTAGTCTGAAAAAGTCATATGCTTTTGAGCATCTGCAGTGTCTGTGAATAGACTGTATAACCAATTATTCTTATCTGAAAAACCACAGATACAAGCATGACAATAGAAAGGCAGTAACAAACAGGAAATGAGTTTCATTCCCACCACTCATTGTGTTAGTGCTCCTAGTTATATGGTGCCAGAGTTTTACCTTTCAAACTACCACAGGAATATTTATGGTGCAATGCAATTCTAAAGAAGCGAAAATAGGAAAAGAAACAGCTGTACTTCTTATTCCCGAATACTGTCAAAACATTCTTTGTGCTCCTTGAGGTTTGTTTTAAATGGAAAGATACACAGTAAAAACAGTTTACAATTTAATTTTTATTTTTAAAGTGCCTGTCAAGAAAGTCTTGTTAAGAATACAGTTTTCCAACAGACACAGAGTTCTTTTTGGGAGAGGAGAGCAACCTTTATCATGTTATTGGGGTTAAAATAAACTCTTTTCAGAAGTTAACTCCAATTTCTTCAGTGCAGAAATAGGAATATACCTCACCCCTCTCAGTGGGGCTCACATGAAAATTTTCCATGTGAGCAATAATTTCTCCTCTCCATTTAAAAAGAAAATGACAATGGAGAAGGCAGGGCTAGGTGCTCTTGTGCTCCTATGTTGAAGAAGCCATGGTGAATAACCCCTGATGCTTTATCAGTCCCATTTTCTGAGCTACTGCTATCAGCATTTAGATGACAGCAGTTTCCCAGTACAAGTCCCCCCTACTTATCTTACAGGTTAAGGACTGGACACTGTCAGAAAACAGAACTGGTTGACAAGTGGAACCCATGTACCGTGCTGTAGGGAGCATGAAGGACTTACAGAGGCTCATTTGAAACTAACTACGTGCACACTGCTTGCAAAGTTTCCCTGCCAGCTTAACGCCTTCCCTCCACTCAGCTCACTTTGCAGGCAGCACACATGTGCCAGCAGTTTCAAGTGAGAAGAACCGATGAAAGAGCAGAACCCCAACTGAATTAAGGAACTTGTTCATAATTTGGAAGTGTCAGAAGAGCAAGTCGTCAGGTAACAGGTTGTCAAAAGGTGGGAGCTTCTTGAATTTTCCTGCTCCTGTACAGAGCCAATGATGTACACAAACTAATTATAAATACATAAACGGTTCCATGAAGTATGAAAGGCATGCTCTGTCACTATAAAGCTTTACAGACTTAGAATCAGTGCCTCCCATCTGCTCCAGGTTTCCACATCTGCAGTTGTTATTTTAAGAGACAGGCACCCAATCCCCTATCTAAGCATCTCTCCCAACTGACAAAATGGATATATAATTTATAATTGCACACATGTGTATCTGAACTAAAGAAGTAAATGAAAATCTATCCTTCTGCGATATTTCACCTCTTCATTATGCTTCTGCAGGCTGAAGGATTCCTTGACTTCCAGGAAGGCAGGATGGGGAATGTAAGATTCTCCACATATTCCAGCTATCAGTGGACTACAAATTCCATTGGTCCTAGTAAGTATGGTCAAAAGGGAGTTGCAGTCTGAAAATACCTAGAAGTTCAGATGTTCCTTCCAACCAGTAAGGATTCTGGCAAACCACACTGCCTTTATCAATACTAAAGGAGATACTTCCTTTGCAACTAAAGAACTTGTATTAAGGAAAAGCTACCAACATACTATCCCATTAGTTGTTCACATGTATAAATTTTGTTACCATCTTCCCAAATCATACGTACCTGTATACTGAAGATGCAGTGGGTGCCCAACAAACAACATATCAACCTGAGGAGGATGTTTCACCCTAATGAACCTGGTTTGATTTTCCAAAGAAGGTGTCACACACAAACTAGGGACAAAATCCTTCTGGCAATCCGCATTAGTCCGGCAAAGTTGGCTGGTCTCAATAGCTTTCCGTGCTGGCAGGCAAGCATACTGGGTACAAATATTTAAATAAATATTGAGTTAATAAACATTCAAAACATACTATTGCTACACACATCTTCAGAAAGTGGCACTTCCATGTAGATCTGATAACCCTCTTTCCACCATTTGGTCTTCAGTTTATAGACCTGAATAAGATCTGACGTTGTGTGTTTTTGGACTTCAGATGAGAGAAATCCAAAGTATTTTTTCTTTTTATCATTTACTAAAGCTGGATTGAAAACAGGGATCATTGGCTAGAGGACTGAGAAATTCCCCAAATAGCAACACATACTAAGATGTATCAGAAATCTCATCCTGACTGGTAGCAGTTTATCTTTAATCCTTTGAGAACGAGGAGACCTGGTAAAGAATGTGTTCATCAGAAGTCAAAGTAACCCCTCATCCCAGATTGACAACAGTTACCTATTAGATGCTTTGCCTAGAACCTACTGAGTCCATTCCATAAGCAAAACAAACAAAATGATTTTTTGTCTATTTTTAAAAATAAATTCAGTCTAAACTGTATTGGTGTATCACACAGATTTATAAAACTCTTTACAAACATGATTTTTCTAAAAAAATATTTCTTGTTTTCAATTGTGAACTCACAAAACTTGTTTTTGTATCACACTTCTTTTTGTACAAAAGGCACTGTTAGGATCATTTTTGCCCCCAATTCCAACACTCTACCGTACTGTTTCATATCATGTGAGTATGTTACAATGACAAACTATAGAATCAAATTCTGCCCTTAGTGCCACTCTGACAAATCATAGGTTTATGATGCAGACAGACAGACAGACAGAGGTATATTTATAGATATATAGATATGGATGAGTGCCAGAGCAGCTCAAAACATAGATCAGATAACAGCTGACCAATGAACACTAGTATTAATGGTTCCAAATGAACTATATATGTAAATGACAGTTTTTTTCTTCACTGCAGCACCAGAGACATTGAGGAAAACAAATCAGAATTTTCTCAAGTGTTCCTTCCCCACAAATTCAGACATATGAATGGTAATAGTTTTTCATTTTCTTAAGCTGGGTACCAAAAATAAAATGACAGTGATACAATTAACACAACAAGTCAATTCATTATTATAAGACTAATGTTGCATAGACCCTTGTGACCAGGTATTGTCAATATACATTTCCAGCAACATTTATCATGTATTTATTAAATATATTTGTATGCTATCTCCTAAAAGAAAGCTTTCCAAGTCACCTATCAATAAATGTAAAAAAAATATATATGATTGCCATTCTCTCTCTCTAACACACAATCTCTCTTTCTAATTTTTTCAGATATAGTAGACATTGCCTGTTATATTGTTTGGAAGGTACAGCCCACAGTGGTATGAGCAGCTATATTTTCCTCATAAACCTGGAACTAGTGTTTACAAGTTTTATTAAGGACACAGCCAATTATCAAGAGAGGCAGAATTAGTAGAGTATGCCACAAAGGCAGTTAATACCACTATGCTTGATAGAAAGTCATTTTAGCAACTCTGACGTTCAGATAACTGTTTCAGTTATACAGCTTTGAAATGTGCAGCTGTGCCATAGGCTGCTCAAGTTGTGAGTGTTATGGTTACAAAATTACCTTCTTTTTTTTGTTACGTATAATAGAACTTACTATTTTTGCATTGTTATAATTAAATTATGCCAATTGCGCGATCTGTTGTTTCATCCTTAAATTACTGTGAGGTCACATATAGTTCATGTAGGTTTTTGTAACTTATATTGTACAGTATTATTGATCCCAGTACCTGATGTATATGGCTTTACAGCCAAAGGGAAAGTCTCAATAAAGACATGTTTTGTTTTATAAACTTGTAAACGGTAACATACTCAATACCATTTACAAAGTATTTTATTTGTCTGTGTATCTTGAGGTACATTTGACCCCAGTACTATACATTCATGGGCTTGCCATAAGCCAAGAGGAAACCTGAAGGCGCGCGCGCGCACACACACACACACACACACTGTATTGGTACAGTCAATATTTCTATCAATTGAGTCACAAAGTTTGTATAGTAACTCATATTTTCATAATCAAGGTTTTACAATTTTTTCTTGGCCTCACTGGTTAAGCCAAAAATTGTGGTCAACAGTTTCCTTCCCTTGGCATTTCTTAATGTAAAGGCAACTGGGAGAGTGACTGTCCAGGTAACTAAGACCTCCAAATGGCAGCATCCCAGTTTCTCCACTGTTGACAAGTGGAAGGTGTTCCTGCTTTAGCGAAACATGAATGGCTATTTTTAAGCTTGGAAGGGTGATGCTATACTTGTCATGGGGTGAAGCCTGATCATGATTTGGATTAAGTAGTCCTAAAGCATAAAGGCCCTGAAACTGAATGGTTTTATAGCTTCATTCACTTCATTTCACATTCACTTATTTATTTGTTAGTGAGATAGCTTAAGAAGATATAAATAAGGACATACAAATTAATAAGATATAAAAGTAAAAGGGCAACCATTTACGTTTTTCCCTTGGAAGAGAAAGAAGTGGGGAGAGAGGGAAAGAAGAGCTGGAAGTTACAGAGTTCAGTGCCCACTAGAACATTTCCAAATCCGCCAGTTCAAGCTATTCATGCATCACTAAGTAGGTAAAAGTGGCATGTAGCTTTTAACTGATTTTACTGCACAAGGATGGAAAGTTTTCAATATCTTGATTAAAAAGCCTAGACTAAGCAGTTTAGATTTGCCTTCCACCTGCTCCTTGAATCTTGCTTACTGGCACATCTCTGCTCTGTCTGCCCAATTTAAAGAGCAGGGATAGTCCAAGTAAGATGATTGAGAGGGTAGGTGCAGTGGCCGGAAGACATCTCCTGGCTAAGAGCATGAAAATTTATTTTCTGCCTATGTCCAGAAATAAATTAATTTAACTATTTTTTGTTTCAGTTTCTCAAGTGTGTGCCAACAAATTCATAGGAATTTTTTAAAGCCAGAAACCTATTTTTAAACAGAATAAAACAAAATTATAGTATAAACTAATCATTCCCAGTTGTGCTGTTCAACTTTGACTGTTAGTATCAATACCTCACCTGCTGACTGTTCAGATTATTAGTGTATGAAAAGCAGACATCTGTGAGGCTATTGTTGCTGCAACATTCAATAGTGCCATCAAGTCTTCTATAACCTGAAGAGAAATCAAATTTAAGATTAAATTCCCAGAGATCAAAATAAAAAAAAGGAAAAGAAAGGAACTCACAACCACCTCCACCACTCTGCCTCAAACAAACAAGAAAAGGTCAAGTTTCCTCTGACAGCTTAATACAGTCAGAAAGTTAGTCATCATACATGGCAAAACTCTCTCTCCTCTTCATCTGTGATCTCAGCACGCACAAATTCATGTTTCTGCAACATTGCGTCTCTATACTTAAAATGGTGACGTGCGCAGATGCACTGGTGCACATGCACCACTGCCATTGACTGTAATGGGACACAAGCATTTGTAAATAGTGTTATCCACAGGGTTTCCTGGAACATACACAGAAAGTGTGAATGTTCGTGCGTGTGCGTGTGTCCATGTTTCAAGGATTAGTCAATTATCTTAGATATTTTTTTAAAAAAGAATAAAAGTTACCACAGGGCCAACAAAGGCTGGCATCTGTCCCCAATTCTAACTTCATATTTCATTAGGTTTACAATCTAAGGTGGGAGAAATTTATGAGGAGGGGATAAGAGGCTACCCTAGACCCCAGATGACCTTGGAGAGCCATACCCCCCCCCAAACAATTTTTTGCTCCTTTTTTTTTCTCCTAGAAGACAGGGAGACAATGGCACCATGGTTTTATAACCTCTTTGGGCAAATTTGATTTAAATTAAATTTCTGGGTCACTTCCTGTTGGGAAAAAAGGCCCCTCTTGTGCCTAGAATGGTCCAGGGGAGCAAAAGCATTGCTACATTGCTCCTACTTACACTCATCAATTAGCTGGTTTTAATCTGGAGTAAGCACGTGCTCAAAGAAATAATCTACGGTACTTACAGAATACGCACAACTATCAAATTATGAACAAGATAAACCTGTACACCCTCCCTTGAGATTTCATATCATGATTTTAGATCAGTGATGGGAAACGCTTGGGCTCGAATGCCTGCAGGAATGCCTCAAATGGGCCAAAAAATAAGAGGTTATTTAAAGGGCAGAAAGCTGTTGCTTGGAACTGGGCTCTACTTTGCAGCCTGAGCAACTGCTATACTGAAACTTATTCCTCAATAAACATGCCATCCTTTGTATACTTGGTAAGAATATGTCCAAACCGGAAAGAATTAAATTTGGCCCTGCACATTTACTTTTCTTGACTCTCTGGCTTTAGCCTCACCCACTGTAGGAACGAAGTCCACAAGACCCTTCATAAAGGTGTTTTAGGTGACTGATAGATCAGAAGATGAAAACTGCAAACATTTGCATGGCGGGGGTGGGGGAAAACATATTTTGTTTTTTTAAAATTGTTCAGACATGCAGAACATCAGGCATCATTTCCACATTCTCTCACAGAAGTAGGGACGCCTCTGTTAAGGCAGTGTTTCACCATCTTTAATTTACATAAGGTTTTTTTTTAATCTACTAAGTAATTAAGTAATTTTAGTCATTTAGAGCGTAAATAAATGTACCTACCTCTAGATGGGTAACTCAGCTGCTGTAGTACTGATGCTTTTATGCAATAGCCTGTCTGTGGCTTCAGAGAGATCTTTCCCAGGCATGTATTCCAGTCTTCCACACTATTAACTGGGCAGTCTTGCAGACTAGTGACAAGATCACCAACAAAAAGACCTCTGGGCCCATTAGCAGGAGAATCCTAAAACAAGAAAATATTAGCTGTGAAACTCACATGAACCTTGTCATGAATAGCGCCTAACATTTAATTGGCCAAATTCACATAATATGTTAAACTATGTTTTAACAGTATGATGTAGACAAGCAGGAATGAGCTGCTTTGAGTTTCAGATATGGCGCATTCTGTACTGAAACCATATGCCCATGAAAGTTATGAAAATTTTCAGGTCTGACAAACCATGATTTGTCATATGATCCGGACCAACAAACCGTGATTCACATTACCCATGTACATCAGGCTTGCTGAAGGTCATTCCTGCTTCTTTAAAACTTACTAAGCTATGGTTGAGCATGGCATGTGAAAACGACCACATGAAAAGACTGTAACATCACTAACAGACATATAAAACAAAAGAGAGGCAGTCTAGACAGGCATGCTTACAATCCAATGACAAAACTGTTATTTCATAATGCTGCTGCATTCATTTCAATAAACACTTTGCACCTCATAAACTAGCTGGTACCATGCAGTATGGAAGGAAAAGGAGACATATGCAGAAGATGAGTCCTTTCATATCGAAATGCCTCTATGGTGGTAACATATCAATTTGGGTCCCAATTATCTCCAAAGCTCTAAGAAATACACTTAGACAATGTCCCACATGTCTGGCAGTATAAGATAACCAGGTTTTCTACAGGATTGTACCAATAACAAATGCCTTACAGTCATTTCTGAATTTACTCGTGACAGTAACTGCTTTGGAATGGAAACTGTCCTTTTTTGTTAGGAAACTTCTTTTTCTGCTTTTTGCTTCAATTTTGTCAGGATATTTTTACTTCTGATCCATTATTCAGCAGATCCAGAAAATTAAACAGAACACATTTTGATTCATATAATTTTATTGTAGCAACAAACTGCTCTGTAAAGAAGGGGGAAAAAGCATACAGGTTTTGCATACTGGTTTTGCTTCAGGGTTTAATTTTATAATTATGGTTGATAATTAGAAATTTAATTTTAAAACTTTAATTTTATATTGTTTGGAAGATTAATGTATCAACCATAATTAGGGCTATACACAGGATTACATCTAGATATAGGTTGCATAATATATGAAACATATGATAAGCTGGACAGCTTGACTCTTATGGCTTCATTTCATCACATTAATAGTACGATTGATATAGAACTTGTTGTTTCACATGGGAGGTGATATACTTGTCATTGTTCTTTTCAAACAGTTACTCATGACCTTTACCTCTGTGACTTCAGTCACAAGAGCCCCTGCACTCGTGTAATACAATGGAAAAAGAATAGCTGGCAGTAAAAAGAGAACCACAAGGCCTGCAACTCCAAGCACAAAGTTATGCCAAACTCCTGAAAAGACAAAAAAACAAAAACAAAAAAACATTAACAGTATCTGCAAGGAATTCCAGACTAAATTGAGCATATTATGATTGGCCTAATTTTACTAGACTGACAAGCTGTTAAGAAAACAAGAAATCCAGGTATGTTCTGCTTTAAGACTTAAATAAAATTAAAGTCTCAAAGGTTAATTCATCAATAGTAATTAGGGATATACTTGGGAGTTCTTCCAGGTACATGTAACTTTAGTCTTCCTTTCCAAGATAAAGGTGGGGTATAAATCCAATAGATAAGTAACAGATAAATAATACTTGACAGTATAAGGATGGTGTCCAAGAATGAACAGGAACCAACCCTGCAAACTGGATTGGCTATTTTTACAATACGCTTGGTCCATGAAAGCGATTAAGTATTCTGGGTAGCAAGACTAATGTTTGAATGACTACTGAACAGAGCTATCTCATTTACCATTAAAGAGGGATCATATGACTCACATGTCAGCAGAGTATAGTGTTAAGAACAGAAGGAACAGTGTGGCTAATAACAGAGACTCTTTACTTCAATTTTGTGTTCCTTTAGAGAAAATCAATCCATTTGCAAATATTACATATGGAAAGCCTCATAGGTTACAAAATCTATGCACATTTATTTGGGAACTACCGGTAAGTCCTACTGAGAGACAGTAACCAAGGATAGTAAGTGGAAAGTTAGTAGCCCCTCTCTTACCTCAACCATACCATTACCATTTAGTCTCATCTGGAATTTGGAATACAATAATACTACCTTATTTTACAAGGTAATTGTTAACGTGAGAATGTTTTATAACAGACAGGCAAAGCCACTCTAAACACCAAAAATTGTTATACATTAAGTGCTAAACATCATTAGTACCTATTACGGATTTCAACGAGGCTATTTTCCAAGTACGCTTAACTGCCGTAACAAAATTGCAAACTATAAGGCACAGTGCTCCATGTAGATGTAAGTTTCCTTAGTGTTTTTTCCTTGCAACTATAATTTTACAAAATTCTACCAAAAAAAAAAAAAAAAGGAGGGGGCAATGACTCCATTTTTTTTTTGCCCCAGGATCATGTTGTGCAAGATCAAAATGGAGAGCACATTCAGACACAAGCATTTGTTCTTCTGTAGCATTTGTTTGTTCTAGATTTATTTCTCTGGTTTGCTAGATTAGGGCGTTATGGTAAACCAGCTCTGGACAAGGAGTCTGTGGTTTGTTCATCTGCTCTTATTCAGAGTGTGAGTAATGAGGCAATGTGCTGCCCTGTCCTGGCTTATTCCCAATAAAAGACTTCTACAAAATTTTGGCTCATTGTTATGTGTAAACACACCTTCTCAGGAACTACAAGAATTCAGTCCTGTTCCTTTTCATAGAATGTTTTACCTTCTATGAGAGGAAAATATTTCATTTCACATTTCTACTTGCAAGTTATTGCAGAAACAAAGAGTAATTAAACACAATCATAGATCTTAGCTGTAACTATATTAATCCATCACCCATTAGTCACCACTAATGTCTTGGGATATCCCAGGGGTAAGAGTTGCCATGAAGAAAGTCAACAAACTGGCCTGTTTAAAACTGTGTAGCTGGCGATTTGTCTACATTTCCATTACCAACTCGCTCTAACGATAATACAGAAATTCTCTCTCCTTAAAAGTGTTTTAAATGACATTTGGCTTAAAACAAAATTGGCATATATATTCAGCCAGAACACTAATCCTTCGACACATAAAATATTCACAACAAGAGCTCAGATTAAATGGGTGACTAAACTATTTCATTTTCCATTTGAAGCCAGCCCAACACACAGTTTTGGTTTTAATGGTCTACCTCAATCAGCAAAACAGACTGCACTGCACAATAATTCCCTCACTCTTTTTTAAATCATCCATTGGTGGCATTATCATTCTTGTAGTGTTAAGATGTTGCTAACTGCAGAGAAATTAACAGCACAAGCACTTTTTACCAGTTATACAATCTGAAAGCTTCAATTACAGATCCTAATCTATGGAGCTTGCTAAAAGAAATAGCAATGCTTATAGATAACATTAAAAATCAGCTTTAAAGAATGCAGGAAAAAAGATACAGCCCAATTGAGATATCTATAAATTTGGGAGCATTCCCAGTTCTCTTCCATGTTTCTCCCCACTAAACGGATGATCAATGAGAATGAAGAAAAGGTCTCCAAGTCTCTTCCCCCCTCTGCACCTCAACTGGGCGACTACAGATAGCCTGTTGAGTTGCTGCATGTGACCGCTACATATAGGTGCGTCTATATATAATTGGAACTGGTCAGATGCTGGATATCCTACAGTTACTTTGTGCTCATACGAGGTATGATCAAAGCCAGAGAATCTGTGGTCTTCTAGACCTTGCTGGACTGCAGTTCCTGCCATCCTTCAGCAGTAGCTATGCTGGCTATCTAGAGGGTCACTCTTTGCCCACTCCAGTCTATGCACACATCTCTCACCAATCTTGAATCAGTTCAAACAGAAAGATATCGCAAATAGTTATATAAAACCACACCTTGCCATCTACAAATGCACATCTTTTATAAGTCAGTGTTTCTTCACTTTTAAATATGGTTAGCAAAACTAACTGTCACTTCTAGAGAGCTCCCCACAAAAAAGTAACCATTTCCCCTCTCAATCCTATTGTTAACTTTCTGTTTTGGAAGCTGAGTAATTTTATTTATTCAGTTTATAGCTCATCTTTCTCCCAAAATAGGACTCATCACAGCTTGGAGTATTCCCAGTAAAATGTTCTATTTTTCTTTTCTTGGTAGCCAGAAAGTACTGGCCCAAGCCACAGAAGATGTGAGTAGATGGAAAGAACCAATGAATTAATAATCAGACAGCACCACATACAGATTGAGAAAGAACATGCAAGTGCACAGAAGCTTGCAAGAAGTCACACAGCATACCTGCAGGTGCAGAAGAAAGGGGGAAAAGCAGGCATTTCCCATCCACAAACCTTTCTCTGCAATTTCTGCAAGATTTACCTTCTCACAGGATCAACATCACTAAACAGATAATTACACTCAAAGCAAGGGAGCATAATTCATGGGGAAGCAGGGCATGTTCTAAATGGCAGTCACCAGCACACTTAGAAAAGCTGAAGATTCATGTGTGAAAACAGGCCAAGATCCTGCATCATCAATGTAACTACACAGTAAGTTCTGCTAGAATGCATGTTTTTGCAATGCAAATTGGCAATAGTGTGATAAATTGACAGAGGAACATTATTGACAGAACGTGAACTTTTAATTGGCTATAGCATGGTTCCCATCTCATGTATTCAAAATTGGTGAACTGGTGCCTCTCAGCATCTCCACTGTTAAGTGGTAACCCTGCCTCCCCTCATCATGTGTGTTCAGTTCCAAGAAAGAAGAGCCCTGCCAGCTCCACGCCTAGCTAAACTAATCTGAGCCAGCCCTTCCACAAGCAAATTTCTCACAGCTGGCAAATGCTCATCATGTCTCCATGTACCCCACTCCATCTCTTTCTGTTCTGTTCTCAGGATCCTGCTACAACTGCTTGTCTCAATGTGCCCTAGGACTGGTAAAGTGCTATAGACATTATTCCCCAGTGCCCTCATCTGCAGCACTTTAAAAACCCTTCAGTCAGGTTGTTGCCAGGCTGCAAAGGTAGTTTTTCGGGGTCTGAGTTGGTTGTTCACAACATAAATGTAAATCCTTAGCAGTTATGAAATCTTAAGTCCAGTTTAAAATTGCTGAACAGGAGATCAGCCAGAGTTGTATTAAAAATGCATTCTCCAGTCTCTTCAAGAGGGTCTCTTCTCCAAATATTATATAGTTGATTTGATATCTTAGCAACAAAAATAAGTGTGAAAGGCCAACACTTTAAGGGAACCTTTAGTCTTGCAGACAATATCTCCCACATTTGCTGTGATGGCTGGAGCTTGTTTGACATGATCACATAGAATATGCCAATAACAAAATGTTTCCCATCTCTACTTTAGGAATACAAGAACAACAGTGCAGGGAACAGTTTGGATGTCAAATAGTCCTTGCACTATCTGATTCCATCTTCAACACTCATATGTTCAAAATAACACATTAACACAAATTCAGCTGCAACATAATTACTAGAGTGGACTTACCTGCACAAAATATTCTTAGCTGCTGGACTGGAGAAATTAGTTGCAAGTGAGTGGTGAAGAGATCAACAAATGCCCCAGGATAAACAATAAATATAAAAATTCCAAAGCCATTGAACCGAACCTGCTCTCTAAAAGAAAAGAAAATAAGTTGTTTTTCCAAGAGCGGAATACATTTCTCAAAAACTAAAAAGAAACTTGAAAAAAAGAGCAAACAATTTGATTCTGTACACTACATATTACTGTACCAACATAAGTAGAAACAGTAGCTTGCCTAAGAACAAGTCCACTGCAGGATGAAGCAAGAAAAAATTAACACTAACATAGCACTTCATGATATTACTACTGCTACTACTTTTGCTACTACCATCATCATCATCATCCTTCTTCCTAGTTTGGGGCTCAAGGCAGCTTATAAAGGTTAAAACAGATACTAAAAAAATTGTATCATATAAAAGTTAAAAATATAATTAAATTATCAATAAAATTAAAAGCAGTTGAAAACAAACCATTAAAAAGAAGAACAAATATAAACAACACAGTTTGATTGGAAAAGCACAAAGTTATATGTGTGCAATACTTAACTATAATCCTTCGAACAATCCTTTAACACAATCAACATTCCAATCCTTCACAGTTCAGATGTGGGGAACAGGAAGCTGAGGCCCTTTCCTCACGGGGGGTCCGAACGGGGCCGCGCACGCAGGGGCGGAGCTTACCCGAGAGCGGGTTGCTCCGTCCCTCTGAAGAGCGCGGATCCACCGTTCCAAACGCTGCCGAATTTCGGCGGTGCTCTGCGGCGCTCCACGGCTCCCAGCGGCACCCAAAATGGCAGCCGGCGCCTTCCGGTGGCGCTCTGCCAATTAGGACAGCGCGCCAGCCAGAAGCCTGCCCCCGGGCAGATCTGCAGGGGCGCGCTGCCGCGTCCCTGCAGTTCTTGACCGGGGGCTGCTACGGGGCAGCGCGGGTAAGTTTTACAAAAACCACTTTTGAGGGTGGTTTTTATAAAACTCACAGCGCCACCCCCGGGTCTGCGCTAGAACAGTTTGAGGTTTAGAACCTCACTTTTCTTAATTGCTCTAGCGCAGACCCCGGTGAAGAAGACCCCCTGGGGAGGTCGCTCTAGCGTGGGCAATATGCCCATGTGGAAATGGCCTGAGAGACAGTAAAAGTTCAAACCAGGGACTTTCTGATTCATCATTCTATCCCTACATCAGCCCACGCTAGCCACCAGAAGTGGGGACAGGAAGGGGAAAGTACATAAGATGTCAGGAAAGTGAAAGGAGCAATAGAGAGAACGTACTCTTGAAGGTTTGCCTTCTTAGTGATATTTTAATATTCCACTAAAGGTATTACCCAAGCTTAATTTTGAATTTTGTCACAGCCCATGCAGCTGTAACTCTTTTGTTCTCTTTTCACTTGGAAAATGTAGTGCTTTTGCTTATGCAATAGTATTAAGATGTAGAGAAAGTTAACTTGTTAATATGATTGTTATCAATTTGATCCAGAAGACAGCAATATCAAGGCACTTAGCACTCAAAAGTAACAAGTGATACAAGAAAAGATTAAAATGTCAGTTCTCTGTCACCTCAGTTCCTTGCTGCAATTCTTTCTTTCTTTTTTTTAAAATCTTCTTCCTCTAAATTCTTATGCTGTCTATATGTTAGGCAGTTTAACTGCAAGTGAAGATGAAATGCTTTGAGTAAGCTTTCTTGTCATGAAAAATGGGGAAAGGTGAATTGCGTTACCGAATAGCTGCCACCCCATGGCCAACTTCATGTATGACACCACTGATGAGGATTGCTGTGAAGAAATAGGACAGCTGGCTGATGGGAAGATTTACACCAGGCACCTGTTTCCAAAAACACAAGATACAGGGTAGCAAGGGCAGCAAAAACAAAGCCTCCTTCATCCTGTTAACCAGTACCCATGCAAACCACTTCACAAAGGAGAGTACTCTTAATCAAAGCTTGGACATGTTACTTTTTGGACTACTATTCCTAGAATCCCCCAAGCCAACAAGGCATGTACATCATGAGTGCACTAGCAGACGCAATGAATGCAAATGAATACTCCGCAGCATGTCGACAACAGGAAGTCATGGCCAGTGGTGCAGGACACTTCCAAAGATGCTGGAGCCCTGGCCTTTAGAAGGCACATCCTAACGAAAAATATCAACATCTTTACAGCCAAATTATACAATATATTAAACATTCCTTCAGGATCTGCTATTTTCCTTTCTTAACAAACGGTATGGAAAGGATTGAGCTCTGATGACAATGAAACATAGGAGTGAGGTCTCTTGGTGGTTTTACCAGCCAGAAATAATCCTGAGATTTCTAGATGCTTCAAATAGCATCTCTAGGGGCAAGCAACACTTTTTGGAACGTGGATGTTTTTTAGCAGGAAACATAAGCCAAGTGACAATTCAATGAGGCCATGGAAAAGCATATTTTATTTATGAAATATGTTTTGCATTTTAATTCCTACTGATGGGTAGCATGCTTATATGACTTTTTCCTTGTGTTTGCTTATACTTTTTTTTAACTTAGCACCACCTTGAGACATGGAAAATCAGTATAGAAATGCTTTGAGTAAAACATTAAAATATGATTACAAAGGTGGTGGTGGTGGTGAGAGTATTCCATTGTTTGACCTGGAACTAAATAAATATAAAACTTACCACAACCTGCAGCATCTGATCATTCTGACTTCTGGGAGATTCAGTTAGCATCTGTGAGAGAGTCTGTAGCAGTGTCCTTCCCAGGAGAATAACAGAACCAAACATAGCAGCTATGCCAAAAACCATTCCTATGTTAAACCTGAAACAAATGTATAATACTGTCTTTGCATGTTATCAGTGGTGGACTACTCAATTTTGACTGTTCTTTGTTTGAAAGAACCAGACCTCATGAGGACACCCTGTGAAAACTGAAGCCCTCCTACCATTCCCCATATCAGAAGTCAACACCAGCTCCAAGATCAATTTGGCAAACTCAGCCAGCACATTCACGATTTACCAGGGGAGTTTCTTAATCACCCAAGTCTTCTATACCATTCATTGCACTTTAAGCCAAAGAAAAGGCTATTCAAGATAAAACAAAGGGGTTTTCTATTTAGGAACAGAAAATGTAAGCAATCTGTCTCTGAAGGTAATTCCTTTGACTAGCAGGATACAGAAGAATTTCCAGGAATTGTCCCACACATGTCTGAAATATAATTCTAAAACAATACCATAGGTAAAGAAATCTGGGCTTCCATCTTCCCCAGCTGTAGAAGAGACGGTTGAAAAGAGCTGTCTGCCATCGCATGTGAAATGGAGAAACAGTCAGTCCATGGGATGTGAGCCAGTCCTCATAAGATGCCTTCAGAGAAGAAGACGACTAGAAGAGAAAGGAGCCACACTGTAACAAAGAAGGAATTCTAGGAGATTTTAGGTTACAACTATGATTGCACAAATATGCTTCAAGAAATAAGAACCGAATAAGATACAAGAAAGACAGCTATGCTTGATCAGACCAAAAGCCTCCATAGTCTAGCATTCTGCTCACATGACGGCCAACCAGATACCCCTAAGAAGTTCACAAGCACCCTCCCATACATGTTTCCTAGTAGAGATATTAAGAGACACACTGCTTCTGATACTAGAGGCAATATATAGCCATAATGACTAGAAGCCATTGCTAGCTTCATATTTCATAAGTTTATCTTAATCATTCCTTCAAAGCCATCCAAACTGTAGCCACAACTATATCCTAACTCTGTAGAACATCTTTCTCCTTCTGAGGTATCCTTTGGATCAAATAAAAAGCAACAACAGCAAAAATGCATACAGCTCTATAATCACTGCAGGCTGCTACTTACTGAGGTCTGCACAATGTCTCTGTCAAAGAACTGTGTGCATGTGTGGGTACCATCTGATACATGAATATTGCTGATTAAGTGTGGAATCTATCTGGAAAGAAATGCTGGTTGTAGAGGATGGAACCCCTCAGGGGAGATAGCAGTTACATTTGAGTCGGTTCCCTGAACAGCTTCTTTGGTCCAACAGAAGAATCAAGCACATATTGGAGAAAAATACATAAACATAACACCCAAATAGCTGCTACAATTTAAAAAAATCCTCCTTGAGGAATACCATTTAGATTATTGGATATAAATGCCTCAGAACATTCAGTAAGTGGCAACAACCCACAGCCTATGCCCAATTGAGGATAACCATGGGCAGTTGTTGCTGTTGTGTGCCTTGAAATCATTTTCAACTTATGGTGACCCTAAGGTAGACCTATCACAGGGTTTCCTTGGCAACATTTGTCAAGGGGGTTGCCATGGCCTTCCTCTGGGGCTGAGAGAGTGCAACTTGCCCAAGGCTACCCAGATGGTTTGCACGGCTAAGCACAGATTTGAACCCTGGTCTCTCAGAGTCTTAGCCCAACACTCAAACCACTATACCACACTAATTCAACCATAGATTGAGTGATTCTAGACTCATGTTTGACATAGGGAACATTCATTGAGTGGTTTACCCATGGACTAGCCGATCAGCATTGAAATACCTAGCAACTGTTTGCTTTGTTAAGCAAGAGCCCAGACTGTGTTTGACACAGTAAAGGTGGCATCCACAAGCGATCACTTTTTCACATTACTCCTGCCTTCTTTTGAAGGTAAAGCCAGAAGTTTTGTAACTGTAACTATTGGTGGGCTCCACACCCTGACATACAGTCCTTTGCAGACATATTCCCACCCATTTGACTTGTCCCCATTTTGTTATGATACAAGCTGGCATTAAAATGAACCAAACTGATATGAAGCTGGCATTAAAATGAACCAAACTGATATGATATTATCATTTCATGTACACAAGAGACCGCAACATTGCGAAGTGGCAAAATTGTTTTATTATGGCCCGAAAATGAAGGAAACAAAAACAAACAGAGGAAAAAAACAAATGCACTATGCACCATATTTTGAAGAGAATGTCTAATTCCTCAAAGAGCTTCCTGAAAAGAAAGAAAAACCCTCGTATTCAACTAAAATAGCCATTGATCCTAATACAGTGAACCCTATTCTGACATGACCTGCACAAACATGAATGGAAGGTGGCGCAAAGCGTTGCTCCCATTATGGTCAATGGAGGCAACAAGTGCCGGGCCACAGATATTGATCCATTGACTGCAATGGGACACGACACTCACATTTCTTTTTTTTACCCAGAGGTTCCTAGAAGTGAACCTCCACATAATGGCAGGGGCACTGTACAATCTCCAAATATAAACAACACAAAGAAACAATTAAGAATCGAATATGGTAGAAGTCCTATCTTTTAAATTAGGCGAGAACAGGTATATTAGCTCACGGTCATGTGCCACTAAAGCATGAGCACTTCAACTCCAGATTACAAGACCAAAACAAACAAATTCAAGTCTTCTTAACAATTCACAAATCCACTCCATAGTTAAATCTCCATTCCTCAAAATTTCCAAGCAGCCATCAAAATGTCCTGTCAACTTTCAGTTTTGGGGAAGTGCAAAGCCACAAAACACTCCTTTCCAACAGAGAAATGTAGCCTTTCTCCAATAATGTCACAGATTAATTTCTGAAGAAGTTAAAGAACAGGGAGTTAAAGAACAACTTCATTAACAACACACTCTTCTCTTGTTCCTTGTAATGCCCTATTGTTTTTGCCTAAAATATCCCCAATTTTATTCTCTAGGCTTGAATATTCTAGGCCTTTTGAGAACTAGGCAGCCCCTAAATATGGGACTATGAGCAATTCCACAATTACAACCTAAAAGAGAAGAATATATAAAGATATGAATGTCGGGGGGGGGGGGAACCTGAAAAAACAAATTAAAAAAAGTTTTTCCTGAAGCCTTTTTTCTCTGGAAGAATGGAAAAAATTGATTGTGTAATATTTTCTTTTAGAATGATAAATAAAATGTCTAAGACAAGGTGTTCACATATTTACTGCCCCAAAATCATTTCTAAAAACTAGGTAAGAGATAAACTTTTACGTAAGACTGCATATACTACCAGATAACAACAATTCCTGGTCTTGGTTTCCTTTTTTCAGTTCTTTTTTATGGAAAATGAGTGCATTTTAACTGCTTGGCATGATAGAGAACTAGTGCAGACAAAATAATTTTCTCTGTTTTACAAATTATGATGTTTTCTTCTGTTTTTTATTGTGGGTTTTTTGGCTGCTCCTCAAAATGGCAAAACCAAAGAGGTTCCTTATAGTTCAGGTGTTCCTTACAGCTAAGGACCCTCTGGTTACATTGGTAACAAAGAAATATTTTTTTAAAAAAAGTTCAATTTGTAATTATAGTCTGAATAAACTGCACTTTTATATGTTGTTGTTCTTGTGTGCCTCCAAGTCATTTCTGACTTATGGCGACCTAAGGCAAACCTATCACGGTGTTTTCTTGGCAAGATTTGTTCCTAGGGGGTTTTCCTTTGCCTTCCCCTGAGGCTGAGACAGTGTGAGTTTCCAAAGGTCACTCAGTGAATTTCTATGAACAGGGATCCAAACCTCCACTATGTTCATATATCAGACATGGTAAGTTTATACTAAAGTTACATACAATGAATTTTATGTTCCTAAAGAAACAAAATGACTTTCAGTCTGTAAAGGGGGAGTAGTTAATGTTGCATTTTTTTTTTCAATTTTTCAAAAAAATTATATTTTTTTCCAAAAAACTGGAAACATAGGGGGTTCTTTCCATTGATTTAAATTTTTGGAAATTTTAGATCTCTCAAGAGAGCCACTACACTGGTCAGATGAGTGACAGCTCTCACACCACACAAATTTTATACTTCCCTGACACACTGTTTCTTTATGCCCCAAAATCTGGTGCCAAAAACATTTAAGGAGGGATATAAGATCTAATCCCAAAAGCCCAATACTGTAGAAACAAAACAAAAACAAAACATTTTCTGTCCCTTAAGCGCAAAACTAACAGTAAGAGCAGAGCAGTTTGTTTAGTTGTTAATACAACTTAGGCCATTTCCCCCCTACACTGTTTCAGCATCCTGTGGAATTCTGGAATTTGTATTTTACTGAGGCCAAAGAGCAATCTAGCTGAGAATTCTAAAAATGCCCCTCTCTAAACTGCAAAGCCCAGGATTCCACAGGATGTTGGAAGTGGAATAACTGTGTACTGTGGAAATGGCCTTAATCTAAAGACACTGACATCAGGCTTTGAGGCATTAAATGGAACTGCAAAAATAACTCTGCATTCTCTGTCAGGAAGGCAGGCATGTTTCCCCAATGTTCTCAGCTCTTGCAATTTATCAGGGTCTTCCTCGCTCTCACATTTCACTAGTAAGGCTCATGCCTGCACATGCCATCGCCTGAGTTGTGTCTCCGGGCCTTTCCGCCCTAGATTGTTAGAGCGCTATTATTCCACTTTCAACACCCTGTGGAACTCTGGGGCTTGTAGTTTCCTGAGGCCAAAGAGCTCCCGGGCTGAGAATTCTAACTGCCCTCCCTAAACTGCAAAGCCCAGGATTCCACAGGATGTTGAAAGTGGAATAATAGCACCATGACAGTCCAGGGCGGAAATGGCCTCCCGACTCCCTCAACCACTCAGCCAGCCTTAGCGGGTCCAACATCCTCTACTTTAGCACCTGTCGCACCCGATTTAAGCACGACAAAATAGCATCACTATCATCATCATCATCATCATCATCATCATCATCATCATCATTATTATTATTATTATTATTATTATTATTATTATTATTATTATTATTATTATTTTCCCCTTCCTGGCAAAAGCACCACAGCTGATCTCGTCTTCTTTGCCTGCCTCCCCGTCCGCTTCTCCTGCCCGCTCGACTCCCCCACTAGATAGGGCTACGGAGTTTTTCCTTTTTCGATTAGAAAAAAAAGAAAGTTTTGCGCTTAAAAAATGCACGTTTTCCTAAGCTTCCTTTCAGCAACAGCCAGTCCTAGCACCACAACTTGTTCCAACTGGTTTCGAGAGCTCTCAGACAACCCGAAACGGAGCTCTTGTTCCTCCTTTCCTTTTCCTGCACCTCCGTTTCCTCCCCTTCAGCACCCCCTTCCCTTCCCTTCCCTTCCCTTCCTCCCCCTCCTTCCCTCAGGCGAGGAGTCCCTGCTGTCTATTCTGTGGCCCTGCTTCTGGAGAGGAAACCCCCTCACCAAGGTGCTGTTTCCTTCGGCCGAGGCCGAAGGAGGGGGGACGCCAGGCTCACCTTCAGCGCCGTGTCGGCCAGGTACATGGCACACCAGCCCCCCAGGACGCAGACCACCACCGGCATCGGAATCATGTTCGCGCCCAGGGAGGAATACGGGCCAAGCTACAGTTTTCACTTGGTAGCCCCGGAACAAAAGGCCGCGCGGAACTATAGACCCCCAGCTCCTTTTCCCGCGGGGGTGACTTCCGGGAGTAGCACCAGGAAGACACGGTCGCATGCTGAAGTATGGGATACTCTGCCCGAGACGTCAGGTTCCTGTTTGCAGTTGACGGCTTGAAATGCCGCCGAACGGGCTTTCTTTTTTGGAAAGAAAGAACTAAATCTGGGGGGAGGGGGGAATACAAAACAAGGAGTGCTTCCTTCACCCCATGTCAGCGTTCACACTTTTCCCGCCAACGTTTTTAACAACCTCACACCGGTGAGAAGGAACGACTGGGAAATCCAGGGATGAAAAGTCTTGCCCTGTTGAATTTCCGCCTGTCTACATTTAACGCTAGAGAAGAATTTAACAGTGGAAATGGGATTTATTTATTTATTTATTTATTTTGTGGTTCTTCGAAGCGAGCGTGTCCTCTATCAAGCCTCACTCCCCGTTTTTAAAAGACTTTTTAAAGAGAGGGTGGAAGTGGAATTAGGAATTCCTGAGGCTGGCTGACATACAGAGGGGAAAGTTGTACCAGTAGAATTTCCGCCTGCTGTGCAGTTTTCTAAAGCCACGGCCTTCTCCAGTTAAGCATGAAAGGCCGCGGTTTTGAGGATCTTTTTCTCTCCAAAAGACTCACGCACTAGACTGTTACAGCGCTATGATTCCACTTTCAACATCCGGCCGGCCCCTCCCGAAACTGCAAACCCCAGGATTCCATAGGATGTTGAAAGTGGAATCATAGCGCTGTAACAGTCTAGTGCGGAAATGGCCAGTGTACTGCAGAAACGCTTTCATTCTGCAGCGCCCTGTGATGTTATTTCTAGAATTCCAAGGGGACACTTTTAGGCAGATGTCCTCTTAATAGGAGGCGAAGTGTATCAAGTTATTTCAATGCCTTTTCTGGTTCCCGATTAGGACTATTGGAACAGCCAGAAATACTGGAAATATAGTAGTAACCGGGACGGGGACAATCGAACTTCATTTGCAACAACTGGCCATCTTTTCTACGCAAATAACTCCTTTACTGGCTCAACATGACCTTCTCATGAGTTAATACCGCCACCTGCTGACGAATTTGCCTTAAAATAAAAGGAACTGAGCTTTTTTTTTTTTTTTAAGCGACGTTGCAGTGGTTCTCAACCTGTGGGTCCCCAGATGTTTTTTGGACTTCAGCTCCCAGAAGCCCCAGCCACTGTGGTCAATGCTCAGGGTTTCTGAGAGCTGAAGTCCAAAAACATCTGGGGACCCACAGGTTGAGAACCACAATTTAGCGGGTGGAGAAGATGCCGGAGGTGTTGGCCTCATTTTGAGTCGCTTCTCTTCGGCGTAACATGACCGTGTCAATCAAAGAAGAGGAGTCAATAAATTCCTTTTTTCCCCTCGCTATCTACTGCCTGTAGGCGATTGGGTTAGACTAAAGCTGATGTTCGCAAAACGTCTGCGCTCATTGGCATAACCTCACGGCGAGCTGGAAGATATAAATCAAACGGTGTCCTAGCTTTTCCTAAGAAAAACTGGGAATTATAGTTTTGTTTCGGTATTGACAAGATGCTGAAGTTCAGACAAGCAAAAGAATCTGCTTTAGAAAACAAAACAAAAAAAGATGCATACAGGTGTGGAATATATATATTACACAAACACAATGTATACTGTTCAACAAACAGAATTCATGCTATTTAGACTACAATGCTATATGTACTTAATTGGGAGTATGCCCTACTGAACTTATAAAACATGCAAGAATTAAGCTGAACAACTACATTGGTAAGCATACTTGCAAGCAGGCTAGTCTCTAGGGCTTCTGAATCAACCTATTGGGAGTACCATTAGTAGAATGTTATCTCATGTGGTTTTGAAGAACAACAAATGCGCAATGTGAGAAGACAGGCAAAAACCTAAATTTCAGTAACTGAATTAATAATATTAAAACAATTCTAAGAGGTTTAGTACACCACCATCCTAAGAGTACTAAATATTTGTATTCCCACCCTGGACAGCATGAGGATATTTTACACTCCTATGTTTTTTATACCGTTACTATTTAGTTCATGTTGCCATAGCGAATTTATTCTCATTTTTTCCACACAAGGAAAATGAATTTTTTTCTGCTGTACAGACATTTAGACACAGAGCAACAACCCCCGGGTCCATACCTTCCAACATTTCACAGAAGAAAACCAGGCCAAACAACAAAGTGCGGTCAAGATGGGAAAGCTTATTAATGAGAAAACACACATACTAGGAAAGGCTGCAGCAGTTTGTTTTTGCCTCAGCCTTCTTTGAAGGGCCAGACTTTGCTCCCTCTTGTCCTCTCCCTGCTCTAAGTTAACTGAGTATAAACCACTTGTGCTTTAAAATCAGTTTGCTGCAACTGAAGTAAACTCAGAGCAAAAGGGGAGTGAGGGAGAAGGTGAGAGAAACTGGGACATTTTGAAAGCAGCTGTAAAAGTGAGAATGATGTATTTTCAGAGATGGAAAGACTCAATAATACCTACAGAAAAAGAGTGGATTATGAAACTCTTAGGCCATTTCCACACTAGGCTGTTATAGCGCTATGATTCCACTTGCAACATCCTATGGAATCCCGGGGTTTGCAGTTTCGGGAGGGGCCAACCTTTAGATTTTGAATAAATATAATTGAATAATAATAATTATGAATGAATAATAATGAATGAATAATAATTGAATAACAACTAGATTTTGAATAATAAGAACAAGAAGATTTATGGTGGAATAATTAACTTCATTTCATAGAATCAGTTGGAAGAGACCACAAGGGCCATTGAGTCCAACCTCTTGCCATGTAGGAATACACCATCAAAGGATTCCCGACAGAGACCCATCCAACCTCTGAAAATCTCCAAAGAAGGAAACACCACCATGCTCTGAGACAGTCCATTCCACTGTCAAGTGGCTCTTAACGTGAGGAAGTCCGTCCTAATGTTTAGATGGAATCTTTTTCCTGAAGTTTGAAGCCATTGCTCTGTGACCTAGGCCATTTCTGCACTACACTCTTACAGCGTGATTATTCCACTTTCAACATCCTGTGGAATCCTGGGTTTTGCAGTTTCGGGAGGGGCCAGGTGGCTGTTGAAAGGATGTTGAAAGTGGAATAATTGCACTATAAGAGTGTAGTGCAGAAATGGCTTAGTTTCTAGAGCAGCAGAAAGCAGGCTTGCTCCATCTGTTTGTATCTTTTTATATTATAAAAATATATAATATACAAAAGTATGGATTATCATATTCAGGTAGCACAAATCCTTGACATATTCTTTATATAAGTATCACAATCATAACATCTAGTACATTACCTTTTTTCTAAATTGTGAGGTATACTGGGATGCTGTAATTTGATCTGTTTTTGAGAGGTTGGGAACCAAAGGTGATAGTTTATTCTTTTTTTCTTCTTTTCCTGTTTTGTAGTTAGTATGTATTTGTTTATTGTGTACTTAGTTAGGTCTTTCTTGCTTTTTTTCACACTGCTTTAGGTTATACGTAAACATTTTAATATATTTAGAAACTAATAAAAATATTTTTATAAAAATTAAAAACAGCTGAAAAAGTGAGATAACAGAGGATTAATCAAGACTAACAATCAGGATTGTTAGAAGGCATACTTGTGTAGTATATATGGGTCTACGAAAGCATGGTGAAATTGCCTTCTATGCTCCTAGTGTTACCACCGTGAACTGACCTGGCCTTTGGTAAACTTTAGATATCATTTTGATATCACAATTCGGCCCTGTTTTGCCCCCAGCCAAGTATTTGCGAGGCTACCGAACAAGCACAAAGCTAGGCATGGCTATTATATGCTGACTCATACTTTTTTACACTAAGGCAAGCCAGAAACTGCCAGATTTGCTTTAGGAGACCTCCCGAAACAAACACCTTCATTACAGATGTGCACCAAAACAAAGAGACCCCTGCCCTGAGCGGGCACCCTAGCGAGCTGAGTGCTCAACTGCCAAGCTAGCCGCATCTGCATACTGGCTATACTATTGTCAATTTGGACCTTAACTTAATCATGTAAATTCTGACCTTTCGGAGACATTGTCTCCAGCCCAAGACTCATTGTTTTCACCCAAGACCAGACTCGCCCACGGTCATACTTTCCCTAATAAAAACCCCCAGTTCCGAGAGCTTCCTCGGATCGCTCCAGACTCCCATCCAGCCTTGCTGCCGCTCTGTTCAGCGAATTCCCCTCGGCCGCCACGCCGAGCTTCTTCTCTCCAATTGGACCTCTTCAGGACTACAAGAAAGGTGGTGTATCACCCATTTCCCCCAAAACTCTCATTTCCTATTTCTAGTCAGCTGTGTGGTTGTGTTTTCTTAATATTTGTCTGCTTGTTAATAAATATCATTGTTGCTATTTCAACTGTCTGACTGCTCACTGGCCTGAACATACATAGGGTAAAAGATTCCCGCTAAGTTACCCTGCCTCTTGTTAGCTTAAGAGAGTGCTCCAGCTAATTTCCCTATCTTTGCTTGGTTTGGTTTGGTCATTTGGGCGCCCCTCCCGGGACCCCCAAGTCACAGGGTAACACTAGTGGATACATGAAGTATTTTGAGTTTTTAACAAATGAAAATGGGGAGGGGGCCATGAAAAACAGTACTTGGAGAGAGGCTGTGTGGATTTTTGGGCTATAGCTTCCCCACTTCAGGTATTACATGAACAGCTGAATATAGAATACAATTTGGAGTGTGTACCACAGTAACGTTCATTTGGAGGCAAAATGAAATATTTATATTCCTTCTTTTACATAAATGCCTGGGCAAGCTAACATTACAATAAACAATATTAAAATGATCAGATACAACACATCTAAGGAAACAATTACAGGGTCTAGCATGCCACTGTGAACCCATGTCATCTCTTCTGTTTTTGGAAGCTAAATAGGGTCAGGCATGGTTAGTACTTGGATGGGAACGACCCGGGAAAACCAGGGAGATAGGTCTTGGAAAAGAAACCCTGGAGAGTTGTATTCAATCAGATTTGATAACACTGAGCAAGATGGTCTGATTCTGTATAAGGCAGTTACCCATGCAGAAATAAATAAATACACAGCATATAAGCAGTCATAGGTCATTGACTGCTTATAAATATCTAGAGAAACAGGTAGATCAGCTTGGCACCAAAATGCTAACTTTGCAACAAGGAAATAGTTTCAAGGCACACTACCAAACACTAGAAAATCCTGTATCATCTCACACATAAATTGGAAGATTTATGGCCAAGTTCATAATTTGCATTGTTCTGTATCCCGCACTCCATCCCACAACTGTGTAACTATGCTTTAAAACCTGTGGTGTTGATGTCAATCTATCAGGGTATCTGAAGAAGCTTGAGATTCACAGGGAATCACAAGCTAAAACAGATGAATTAGTCTTAAAGTTGCTACTAGCTTCCTCTCCACCCCCTTTCTATCTTTTTATGTTCTTGAGCAAAGGCATTCCAAAGTTGGAGCATCACATGGAGACCCTGTGCTCTGTCACTCCCAATCCAATGTATGTCTACTAGTAAGTGAACAATGATACAGACTTTCCTGCCAGATTGAAGGGTCCAGGCAGGGTGGTACAGGGAAAGGTGTTCCTTCAGGCATCCCATCCCTAATAGTATAAGTAAGATATATGTTACATAAAACGGTGCTTTACACTTGCCATGTTTACTCAGAAGCAAGTGTTTTTCAGTTCACTAGGCCTTATTAAAGTATGCAGAATGGCAATTTTAAAAGAGAAGATGGAAACAGCATTTAAAGAGAAGACAGAAAATTATAGAGGTAAGCATTCAAACTGTATACTTACAGAAAAGCAAGATTATCACATGAGCATAATTTGGAATGTTTGCAACAATGGTGGGCAATGTGTGACCTGCAGCCTCCAGGGCCATTTTTGTTGCTCCCAACTGCTCCTGAGATTAAAACAATGCATGCATGCATATATATATATATATATATATATATATATATATATTTGGTAGCAAATGCCCCAAAATTA
Organism: Iguana delicatissima; assembly: GCA_948472985.1. NCBI lineage: Eukaryota > Metazoa > Chordata > Lepidosauria > Squamata > Iguanidae > Iguana > Iguana delicatissima. The sequence continues at coordinate 211,306 of CAOKZL010001011.1, read as the reverse complement.
TATCTAAGCCCTCCAAGGGATTAATGCAGCTCCCTATCCTTCCACAGTGGCAGACTCCTCGTTTAAGAATATGTATTATTATCATTATTAGCATGATGATGGTGGTGTGATCACCATGTGATATAAAAACTCTTGAAAATGATAGTTACAAGAAAAATGTCCTTGTTATACAAAGATGAATTAAGTTGTAATGCTGTGTTTGTTTTTCAAAGTTAATATGATCACTGCAAAGAACCATTGAGGCAGCATCTGTTGACTTTTTCATTCAACTGCAGAAACTTAAGACTAATGAAGAATTGCTTTGATTGATTAGCTCAGGATAACCTAGGACTTTTCTGCATCTTACCTTATCCCGTCGCCCTGCTATTGTGATCCCAGCAATGCCTTTGTTGAGAAGGGAGTGCAACGGGAACACTCCCCTCCACACAGGACTGGCTCCCTGCGGAAGGGAGTGAGAAGGAAACAGCTCTTCCTTCTGCAGCACAGCCAGGCTCTTTCCCATGTTGTGCTGGGGCAGGAAGCTCCTGCATCACACTTATGGCCCTTCCGCGTGGCAAGCAAGTGTGGAAATATTATGCAGTCGGAGATAATTGATGGAGAAAATCCATCAGTGATTTACCCCACAATTGTACCAACTGGCTACACAAGAAGGACGGAGCACGATGACATCTTGCAGAAGAATTGTTGCTGTCCTGCTTCCCTTGCATGCAGAGACACTACGTCCATGTGGAAATGGCCCTAGTATAGCCTTTTGTTTCCTGCAGCATATATCCCTAAGGCAAGTAAAAGCTTTAAGGAAATGGATATTCTCCTTCTTATTTATCATCCAATAACAGAGTTTCATTTTTTATAACCACTTGCATACATGTCCTCCATGAACTTCAATAACCCTTATATAGTTAATTATTAGTTGATCATTCTTGGACTAAATCCAATTGCTCCTCCCAACTAGTGCAGACCTGTTGAATCGATGAGTATTACATATTAAGTGTTGATTTACCATTTAACAATTTATTCAATGTATCTTCTCTAATTGGAATGAACAATTGGATTTAGAATCATACATCTAATGTGGTGTAGTGGTTTGAATGTTGGGCTAGGATGCTGGGAGATGAGGGTCTGAATCCCCACTTGGCCACAGAAACTCACTGGGCAAGTTACACTCTCCCACCCTCAGAGGAAGGCAATGGCAACCCCCTCTGAACAAACCTTACCAAGAAAACCCTGTGATAGGTTTGCCTTAGGATCACTATAAGACAGAATTGGCTTGAAAACACACAACAACAACAACAACAATCTAGTACAGGCAAGGAAGACAGAATCCATTCATATGCATCTTCTTAAGAGGCCCAACTCACAACCTTTAAATACTGAAGCTAAACTAGTGATGATTAATGATCTATTTGCAATTATTTTCACTTATGTCTTGTATATAGTCTGATGTTGGAGCAGTACATTTAGAGATAAGCCCATTTAGAAATTCATCATTCCAAAGCAAAACATAACAAAACAATCAAACGGATTTTATGATTAACTATCATGGGTTGTTAAGGTATTTTACTTGGTACAGAGCAGGTAGTAGGCAAGCCTGGCTTTGGAGAGTGTTTTGCACGACAGCATGAAGGAAGTGACCAAAGTTACAAAACCATCTTAAATTTGAAAAAATCCCAGCAGCTCCCCACTGACAATGTGACTGCACAATATCACCTGAATGCTAGCGCGTTTCTGCTTGACACTCGAGCCCTGATTTTAACTGGGAGGGAATGAAGTTACAGGATGAACCCGACTCTATATTTAGGAAGAACAACTGTAAGCTATGAAAGGAATTCTCTTTTACACTTGGCATCTAAACTCAGCTCTACTCCAGTGCTAGAAGGACACTCAGATGTACACACAGGCACAAAGGACTTCGTCTGCTGTAGCCACAAGGAAGATCTGAGCTGACTGAAGAAGGTGTCTCACTCAACATCAAAAGGTGTACGTACAGCCACACTCCTGACTCTTGGAGCTTTTATTACAAAAACAAGCAGGTACATAACAAAAACTAAGATTTGTGTTGACAGGACTGTTTTTAAATGATTGACTGGGGGATCAATTTAATATACAGCCAGAAAGTGAACGAATGAGCTACATTTCCCCGAATGTTAATCTCTCCATACCAGATCAGTAATGCTGAAGACAGGCTGTTATTATAAGTGCTTTATATTCATCAAGGGTTTTTTAAAGTTATTTGAAATTAAGAATATGGGTCTGAGGCATAACATTATCATAACAATATCCAGTATATGTGTGCCAACATGATTCCTGTGTTGTGCAGTTGGTAAAAAGATAAATAATGCAACATATGATATTCTTCTCCTTATGGTTTTCTTGAGATAGTTTAATCTAAGACAAAACTAAGGCAAACTTATAACAGCTGCTTTGTAAAATCATAAATATTTCTTAATTGCTATCATGCAAGCCATTAACTCTGCAGTTACAGAGAACTTTAATTGCTTTGTGAGTAGTAAAGTTCCAACATGGAGTTTTCTGCTCCTGCTTTTAGCACACGCTAGGCTCCCAGTGGTGTCATTTCTATCTAGGTCTAACAGGGAAGACAGTGTAGCTTTCTGTTTGTAACACTCATGCCAGCTTTTTACATACAGCAATGAGAAAAGGATTGAGTTACTAGTTCCTTTTTGACTGCTGTTAGCATAGCATTATGAAAGATAGAAATTATAGAAGTACTTCGTCTATAACAACCTACTTAAAGCAAATTGAAAAAGAAGTGACTTGGTGTCAAACAGCTGCACTTGCTTCAGCACCCCCCTTAGGACTTATTTTTAGAAAAGGCAGAGAAGATAAGCTGTTTCATATTCTCCCTCCACCCCACCCTTGTTTTCATGTCTTGCTATCTCTTAGCCGAGGTCAGGATCAGTAGGGATATTTACCTATGAAATAAGATGTTTGCCAAAGTAGCTCCATAGAGAAACAGTAGTGGCATTGCCTTTGATGGTAGATATAAGTCATAAAAGGTAAGGTATGAGACAAGTGTTTGTATGCTCAAAAGTCTGTGTCGGCCTTTGCAGCTTCTTTGTTAGAAGTTGTATTTTAATGCTTAGTGTTGTTAACATCAGTTCATTCTATGGTTAGGAAAGCTTTGAGAGTGATAAATGGTTGAGTTTTATTTTCCTTTCCCCATTCCTCTTGTTTCCCTTATGCATGTTAGGGTGGCAGTACAAAGGGACTAGAAATTTTGCTCCAGATCAATCACTTACTTTTAGGATTTCTGTCACACAAAGGTATACAGAGGGAGGTTTAACTTACTGCTGCTGTAGCTACCTTGGGTCCTGCACTGCACTGGCACAAAGATTGGGAATAAGAGAGAGAGAGAGAGAGAGAGAGAGAGAGAGAGAGAGAGAGAGAGAGAGAGATTTACAAACATGCAGAGAATGACAGAAGGAAAGAAATGTCACCTTGTGCCAGATCTTCTGAATTGGCTTTTTCCAACATTGTGACCATTTCCACACTAGACTGTTATAGTGCTATTATTCCACTTTCAACATCCTATGGAATCGTGGGGTTTGCAGTTTAGGGAGGGGCCAGGTGGTGGAAATTGTCAATGCCTTCTAGATGTGTTGGACTACAGCTGCTGTACACCACCAGCCAGCAGAGTAACAGACTGGGAAAGGTAGCAATTTGGGATCATGAAATAGTGCAGAAGAGTAAGAAACAGAGGAAGAACTCTTCTGTTGACTGACTTTGTAGCCCCAAGTGTGTTTGAAAGATCTGGTGTAGTACAAACTCAGTTTCTTCCCTCAAACTCATCATTTCATGCTGGTGTGACAGGACAACAGTGACCTTCCCTGGTGGATATGAATGCTTCTACATCATTTACATATATGGTTGGACTCCAGGTGTTCTCTCAGTGCAAGAGGAAGACAGAAAAGCACAATCTATTGTGCCAGCTTAACCTCTGGTTCACATGCCCAAATGCGGAGATATTGAAAGGCCTTTATATTTTTACTCCTAAACATCTGATGGCCCGTACTTGTCCTAAACAGAGAATAGAGAATGCAGCCCAAGAAGGTTGTCTATTTTTACTTATGTTGTCCTGATTTCTTTGGCAGTAATGAGGTCAGCAGAAACAGGCACAGAAGAAAGATTGCTTCTGCTAACAGCCATCTTGCATAGTGATATCACATGTGCCTTTCTTGCAGCGTTTTCAGTTCTGATTGCATGCTGTTTGCATGAATTCCATTTAATTCTAAATTTTAAGATTACAATTTTAACAGGAGAAATCAGTGCTGAAAGAAACCACACATATATAGTGTTGTATTTAATGAGATGGGACAGAATGGGAAAGTATGTTGATGATGTGGATTTTGTGGCTGAGATTTTAAGTAGTCATTAGACAGCGCTTTCTCCCACAGATCCATTTTAACAGGCCTTTGAGTAGTTTGTTTATCACTTTCAGACTGCAGTTTTCTTTGACTCTTGAGAAGGATGCATTACTCACAGTTTGAAGTTAATGGAATTTTTAAATTTTTTTTTTTTTTTTTTAGACAAAGCAAATTGCATTTGTGTTGATAAAAGCCAGGCTCCAGTTACAAGGTTTTCCTGATTCTGGTTTTCAGCTTGAAGCAAATAATACATAAACCTTGCTAAGAAATGGCTCCATGAGCATATGCCCGTTGATGCACAACCATGGAATAGAGACCAGACACAAAGTTGGGTTAACTAAGGCTCACTTCAGTTTGATCTGTTTTGTTTAAATTGTGTTGGCCTGAAAGATACAAGCAGGGGAGCAACATGATATGGATCCAGTTGATTCCTGGGGTCACAACGTGACAACCCACTCAGCTTTTCCATGGGCAATAACACCTCAGCCCCAGGGGCCATCCAAATTGCTTTGGTTGCTCCCCAGTCCAGCATCTTGGAAGGTAACCCAGGGACTCTCACTCAAGCAGCACAGCTCTAAAAGTGAGAGTCTTATTCCCAGGTAACCTCAAGGGTAGCCTCCTTCACCGAACCCCCTGGGAGGCAGGGCCCTAAAGAGGTGGTTCTAGAGCCCCACTCTACACCAATTGGGTGCCAATAGGTGATCACCGAAGTTTTATTATCCCCCATTATCTGTCAAAAGGACAACCTGTTTAAAGACAGAAGCCAGAGCCAATTTTCCCAATTACATCAAATAAAGTATGGAATGGAATTGGGGGGAAATTCCTATCCAGACCCAAAGTGGCCGATTAACTCACACTGCAGTGAGGGTGCGAGGGTGGGTCAACAACAAGCACTGAATGACACATGTAGAGGATGAAGTGCTTCACTGTCTCCTTTGCCCCCATGATGTGTCTTGATTTGGTGCTTAGCACCAATCCAACGTAACACTGTAGTCTCACTCCGTGGAGACCACCAAAAACTTACCTTCCTCTGCAGCAACATTTGCCACACAAGTCCATATTTGCTAAACAGTTGCAATACAGTCCTATGAATATCTGCTCAGAAGTAAGTCACATTAAGTTCAGTGGGGTTTACTTCTAAGCAAGTGAGTGTAAGGTTGCATGTCTCATGTACTATTGTCTTACAAAAGTGATCTTACTTTTTTGGCTTATGAAAAATTCAGTAAGAAAGCTCAGTTGGTCTCAGTCCCTTGCAGTATTCTGCGGATGTATCTTAGTAACTCTGAAACTGAGACTGAAAGACAATCTGGACTGATAAATAAATACCTGTCAAGAAGTACCCTGGGTTAAATTTAAGTTAATCAAGCCCTCCTTTCAGAATGTCATTGTAGCCCATAATAATTTATTTTTTATTTTTTATTTGTTTCTTTGCAGGGATAAGTATCTTCCTTAGAAATGTCAAAACAGGCAGCTTCAAATGTCAGGAGCATTCAGGTAAGAGACCATATACATTACATTAGTGCTAGTAAATATGGAACCTTTCACTCTGGGGAAAAAGTCAGTTTGGTGCTCAGATGCTAACTGGGAATTATTTTATTAACTAGTTCTGCAGGAAACTGAAGCTTTATTCAGGGCTGATCATGCATTTTACATATTTAATTATTAGCATGAAATAATTAGACTTTTATGTGTCCATGTTGTACTAAGACAGAAGACCAATTGACAGACTTTCCCACAATGCAGACAATAGGGATTATTTTTTTAAAAAACTGACTCTCTTATACCTTCTAAAATCACAAGTATTTGCCTGCACAGACATCACATATAAGTGTTAATTGCATTGCTCATTTCTTCTTATTGACCAGCAAAGTTCAGTTTTCATTCAAAAGTTTTGTTTTGCTTATGATTTAGAAAAAAATTGATGTAATCCTATTCCTGTTTAAAAAGAGGACAATTCTTTTGAATAGACAGTATACCCCGTTCCAACTGAGGCTACAATCAGAATAAGCCCCATTGGTCTTTTTGCACTTTATATTAGCTCTATGGCCATTTCTACCCTACACTGTTATAGTGCTATTATTCCACTTTCAACATCCTGTGTAATTCTGGGGTTTGTAGTTTACTGAGGCCAAAGAGCTCTTTGGATGAGAATTCTTAATGTCCCTCCCTTAACTGGAAACCCCAGGATTCCATAGGATGTTGAAAGTGGAAGAATAGCACTGTAACAGTGTAGTGCCGAAGTGGCCTATGTTAGCTAACAGTCCTGTGCACATTCAAAAGGGAGCTAGTGAAATCAAATGTTTTTATTACCAAGCAAAACTGTTTAGGACGGCAATGTATAGCATTGCTGAGACTACAGGAGTGAGGTAACAGTAACTAATACATACTCAAGTGAAAGTGTAGTGTTTGGATTTGGGTCAGTTTCACTTCATCGGCATCAATACATTCCCCTTCCCCTATGGTACTAATACATATTCATTATACTTATATCCTATCATTGGCTCAGTCTTTCAGAATGTCTTCATTTGCGTACACTGGATTTGAGGTGTCCTACCGGAGGGAGGAAAGGAAGGCACTTCTCACTGATTCACCTCATGTCTCCCAGTGCTGCTGCTGTATCTTCTCCCACACTGTTCACAAGAGTCTCCAATGCCACAGAGTAGCCTTTTCAGGAGACTGTGTGTGTGTGTGTGTGTGTGTGTGTGTGTGTGTGTCTGTAAAATCAGTGACCCCCCCTCCATTTTTTCCTGCTAGAGTGTCCTTTCACACTTCCCTCCACTGGGCAGCAATGAAGTCTAGAATTTAATAATAGTTTCCTGTGTTGTCTGAACCAGAAAACTATTATTACCAGAACTGGAACAAGCCAGGTGCCTAAACTAATTTCAAGTTATAGTTTAAGATCATATCTTGTCTGGAAACCATACATTCCTTACTCCACATTCTTGGGTATGACCTTTCCGAATTTGATTATTCGAAAGGTGCGCCCATGCCTTTCCCCTTCTTCTCCTTCCATTCCCTTGCGTTTTGCCAGGCATAGAGAAGGAAGGGAAGTGGGCACAGGCATACCTTCCTTCTCTTTTCTAGAGCTTCCCATTCCCTTGTCTCTGGCCTTGGCTGTGAGAACTCTCACGGAGGCAAAAGGCAAGGGAACGGGGGGAGGCATGTGTGTGCCTTCCTTCTCCCCTCTGGAGGAGGAGCCCCAGAAGGAAATGGGAGGGGAATTACGGGGGCGGAGGTTATTTGTGGTTTTTCGACTTTCACAAGAGTTCTGTGCCCCAAACCCTCATGAAAGGAGAGAGACCACTGTAGTTTCCAGACAGGTTAACTGGAAACCTCCAAGTTTAATGTCAGCATGCCATGCAGGCAAAAGTTGTTTATCTATGTTGTCTCACTAAACCCAAATATGACTGTTTGGATGGTTGTGTTCAAGTGCAATGCAAAATCATAGAGTAACCAAACAGTGGCTTACAACAGGTTGTTTCTCATTTGTTAAAGTTAAGCTTCGTAGGTTCACTCTCATCTCTAAGGTACAGAAATCTTTTGAGGTGGAACACTAGCCATAAAAGTGACTTTCAATGTACCAGAAAAAGCACAGGTGGCAGAGACTGCATTTGAAATTCCAGAGTGTCTTTATAGATCTTGATTTATTATTCTCAGAGAAACAGCAGTTTGTGGACAAGTTTAGGTTCAAAATAAACAAGCCAGAGTTATATATTATATCTAAAAAAGTAGATAAGCAATGTTCCTAGGAGGCAGGGGTTCAGAAGGAGCTATGTACAATCTTATTCAAATACTTTAATCCAATTATTCCTTGTTAGAACAGTTTAATACCAGTACACACAGAAGAGTTCACTATCTTTAATTACTTTCCTGTCCAGTTCACATGAGACGAAGCAGTGTTTGTGTGTGTGTGTATGCCTTCAAGTGTCCTATTGAGTTATGGTGATTCCATGACTTTCATGGTGTTTTCTTAGGCAAGGAATTTTCAGGGTGATTTTGCCAGTTACTTTTTCTTAAATATGCATGATGTATATTGAACATATATAATATTGAAGGATTTATTAAAGAATGGAGAAGTTCTGTTTTACTGAAGAACTGAGAACTCCATTGCAGAAGCTTACTTGCCAGTATGAAACAGTGATGCTGTTCTCATGAAAAATTCTCAGAAAAAAGCAAAGGAATAAATCAACCTTGGGAATCATGCAGCTTTCCAGGTGTTGGACTGCAATTTCCAGCAGGCCAGCCAACATAGGCAATGATAAGGAATGCCGGGAGTTGTAGTCAACAACATCTAGAGGGTTGCATGATTCACATTCCTACAATAAATACTTATTTAGCTTAACCACATGATAGTTGTTAAAATTAGGAAATTCATGATTCATAAGCATAGACACTTCAACTGTGCAATCAGTTGCAGAACTACAGTCCTCCCTTCATATTTGTGAGTTTGACCTTCATAAATTTGATTATTCGTGAGGTGCATGCGTGCCCCCCCCCACACCATTCTCCTCCTTCCATTCTATTTTGCCAGGTGCAGAGAAAGAAGACAAGTGCCCAGACAAAAGGCAAGGAAATGCGGGGAGTCACTCACGCACCTTTCTTCTCCCCTCCAGAGTTCCTCCTTCCCATCTCCTTGCCTCTGGTCTCAGCACTGAAGACTTGCGCTGAGGCAAAAGGCAAGGGAATGGGGGAGGCATGCACACATGCCTTCCTTCTCTCTCTGGAGCTCCCCCTCCCATTCCCTTGCCTCTGTCCCCAGCATGCAAAAAGCAAGGGAATGGGAGGGACGAGCCCCAGAAAGGAATAGAAAGGGATCATGGGGGGGGGTTACTTGTGGGTTTTCCATTTTCGTAAGGATTCTGCATCTGAAATCCATGCAAAAGTGGAGGGTCCGCGCTACGCTCTTATAGTGCGATTATTCCACTTTCAACATCCTATGGAATCCTGAGGCTTGCAGTTTAGGGAGGGGCTGACCGGCTCCTCCCTAAACTACGAAGCCCCAGATTCCATAGGATGTTGAAAGTGGAATAATCACACTATAAGAATGTAGTGCGGAAATGGCCTGTAATTGCAACTAGTTTAAGAAATTAATCTAGAAAATATTATCTACGTAGCTAAGCCTGTTTTACAAAAGTAAATTTGCACATAGGTGTGCAAGGTTGTACATCCATGTATGGAACAGTGGAAATATCCTGGCATGTACATGCAAAATCTGTTCACAACATTCTGAATTGATTGAGTCTAAGAACTTGGTATCCAATATGAGCAGCAGAGGCATAAAATCAAAATAGTTGCAGCTTTGTACTGGTTCTGAAAACAGAAAATTCTTTTCTTCCTCATTGTACTTGGATTCATACCTTAATAATTTTTTGCAAGGTGAAAGTTTCTACTGTGGCTAGACAACGCACACACACACACACACGCACACGCACACGCACACGCACACACACGCACACACACACAAAACCCAACATAGTAAAGATTTAAATCAGTAGATTGATTACTTTTCTCTTGAAAGCAAACAGAACAACGTCTGGGGAAAACAACTTTTATGTATAGATTGCAGTATGCAAAACATCAGTCAGTAAAAGTTTAAAAATTTTTTAAATACAGATAGTTTAAGTTTTTGTAATAATGTTATTTTTTTTAAAAAAAATTCACTTAGGTTAATTTGCACTGTGTGAGTCTCATCTTCAGTGAGAAAAGTAAACAGGTTAAAATCTCTCTTACTGAAATCAATTGGAGTTAATGGTGGCTGGCACTGGTTAGATGGCATGCCCTTTGCTTTTTAAGAGAGGTAAAACTTGCAATTCTGCAGTCCTTTCCTTGGGAAAAGTTTTTTACTTCAAGAAGACTGCTTCTAAATTAATATGTATGGATCCATACCACTGTTAACCTTGGCTATATTGAAGAAGGAACCATCAATATCACCTGAATTTTTTTAAAAAAAAATTGCTATGGGAAGTGTGAACATAAGCGTATCTACAAACATGCAATACTAAGTACCGTATGGCTAGTCAACACATGCCAGCAACTCCTGTGCTGATTGGAGGGTGTGCAGAGATTCAGTTTAAGCAATTGTGGTATAAATTAGGTGTTAAAATAGACAGTAAGGGACCTGTGTATTATCACATCATTCTCTCTGACAACAGGCTTTCCTCAGAATTATACGTCTCACGTATACACTTGCAAATTAAGCCTCTGTTTACCTTTCAGTGACCAGTCACAAACCAAAGCCTCTATCTTTGCAAGATACAGAATTGAAGAAAAGCACATGTTAGGACAAGCTAACAAATATCTTTGACCTCTTATGGAAGCACTGATTTGAAATATGAGCAAAGCATATTGTCTAGTGGACTCCAAGTGGCCTCCTCTCAGAGCCTGAGGTTCAAATACACAGTGCTTCCATATGAATAGGGCCTGATTGCAAAGATTACTGTTTAGATCCACAGTTACTGCTAGTGGAAACCACAAGTATCCCTACAATTTCTGTGATTCTGAATGATTTATTCTGGTGATTGATTGATATAAATATGATCATTTCCAGGCTAATATCAACATCCCAATGGGAGCACTTTTACCTGGAGCAGGTCAACCGCCTAAAAGAAAAGAATTCACTGAACCTGATGAGGTAAGAACCTGATGAGGTATTTGCTTATATGAGCAAAATACCTTCAGTTTAAGTCATTTGTCAGCTATGAAATGAGTGATCAGTATAAATCAATCCTTTTCAAGGCCCAAGAAAACCTATTTAAGCTCAACATAAAATATGCAAAACAAGTTCTGAATTGTTTCTCTTCTCTTCCATCATGTTAGGAATAGGTAATATGTAGCCCTTCCAATGTGTCTGAACTGCAGCTCACATCATCCCTCTCTCACCATTTGCTCTGATGGGTAGTGGACTGATGGGAGTTTCAGTCCAACAACATCTGGAAAACCATATGTTTCCTACTGCTGCTCCAGGTGAAAGGTATCATCCTTCCAAGGTCTGGCAGGTATGTCATTTCGAAAGTGATTGTGATGGTGATGGTCAAGTAACTACACATTACTTAGGAGATCCATTGCTGGATTTCTTGAAGTAACTGTATTCAGTTACAGCTTTGGAGAACTCCAGTCTGGATAAGGGCCGCGGTGGCAGGTTGAAGGGGTGATGAATAGGATTGCCAATAGTCCCCCAAACTACTGACCCAGTCTAACTCCACACCCCTTCCTGGAGCCATAATAGCATTTAGATGGGTACCTTTATGGTTTTCCCTCTAATGGTAGCACCAAAGCTCAGCAGGGACAGTGAGTGGTTTGCGTTTTACATACCAGAGGAAGATCACTGCTGAACAAAGTGCACCACTAGCCTCACCACCACTTTTAATTGTACAATACTAATATATTTTAACTGAGTCATACTAAAAGTTGGAAAATCATTTTCAACGCTTCTAAGTATTAGACATTTTGTTCATTGTATTGTTAAATTGAGAGCCAGCATGGTGTAATGATTTGAGCATTGAACTACAGCTCTGGAAAGTAGGGTTCAAATACCTATTAAGCCATGGAAACCCACTTGGGCAAAGCACACTGTGCTTGGGCAAAGCACACTGTCTCAGCCTCAGAGGAAGGCAAAGGCAAACCCCCTCTGAACAAAATTTGCCAAGAAAACCCCATGATAGGTTTGCCTTAGGGTCACCTTAGGTCAGAAACAACTTGAAGGCACAGAACAAGAACAACAACAGTTGTTACATATCTCTTTCATTTCATAAGTGATGCCCTCGGCGCACCAATTGCCTCCCCCATAACTGTTAAGCTAGGGTCATATTGGTAACCATAAGTGATAGGGATACCATAGAAACTGGGTATCCAAAATCAACAAGGGCATGCATAAAGTTAAATGGAAAGATTTGGCAGAGGAAAGATGGAGTGCTTCCATCCTTTCTCTGTGCCCAATGTAGAAACCAAGCAGGGTACTGGAAGAGTGACCTGCTCAGTGTAGAAAAGCAGCAGAGTCCTACAGGGCTGGTAGAGCCCTCTGTTTCTCCTCTGCTAGCCACCAGCAAGGTAGTCTTTTTTTCTTCATGATAGCAATAATTGTAGTCGTATTTAAAAGGTTGTTTTTCTGCTAGGTGGTGCTAAGCTGATTTTATATTGAGCTTGATCATCCATTATTTGCCTGCGGAACCAAATGTAACCCCTAATCCCAGGCTGATATCCTGAGAATGCAGAAGCTTCTGAGTATACAGAAATTCCCCATCACCAATATAAACAGCAAAGCATGTGTAAAGTCAATGAAAAAAAAAAGACAGCAAAATTATTTCTTTCTTTGGAAGCTGGTCCAATTAAATTTTAAGTACTTTTATGTCCCTGTGATTTCAACAGAAGAAAGCAGGACTGGTCTGCTTTTGTTGCCTGATGCAAATGAGGCAGCAAACAATCATTTCCCTGCCTGATACAAGTAAGAAGTTGAGGATCTTTTCCTCTCATTACCCCCATTCTATGTGCAGCCTGGCAGTTGAATTTTGCTTCAATGTTAGCAACAGGACAAGATCTTCTGTTACATCTGATGCTAGCAGACTTGCTTAGGGCAGTGGCGAAGGTGGGAGTGGGAGAGGGCATAGCCATGTTGCCGGGGGCGTGGCTACGAGCTGGGACACCCCCAAAACATTACCGCCTGGGGTGAACTGCCCCCATTGTCCCCTCATCGCTATGTGACTAGCTTAGGGTAGAACAGAACAGGCCTTGGGGCACATGCAGGCTTTATCCTTCAGCTTCTTACTGGTGTTCCCTACCTGCCAGCATCTGATGCCTGAGGTGCTCACTGCCTTCTGCCTACTGGTAGACTCAGCACTGGAAGAGGAGTAAGCATGAGCCAGATAGGTCTCAGCACATGTGGCCTACAAATAGTTCTCTTTGGCTTGGTAGGCTCTTCTCCATCTCTCAAAATACTCAGTGTCATTGTAAATTCAGATGTGGAATACCTACCACACAGAACTGCTGTAGAAAGTTCATAAAGGTGAATGTCCTCCTCACAGAGCAATAAGCTTGTGTCCATACAGAACTTCTACAGGGTTTTTTTCTTGACCTTTGGAGGCTCTTCACTTACTGTCTTTCACGTGTGGGAGTGCACAGTGTTCAGTCCTTTCAAAAGATGGCAGGGAGGATGTTCTCTCATGGTTTAAAAAGAGTAGTAGTATCACATTACTGTTGCTGGATTCTAGTTAGCAGTAGATGCTAAGAGTATACTAAGAATTAAGATCAAAGAACCAGGGAATGGTAGAGAAAGAATCCTTAAATCTACAGGTTAGTCATCAACGGTGCTTTATGAACGCCCCCACTCCAGAAAAAGAGCAGATAAAGTAATCTGAGTACTTGAAGTATACATGTAGACTTTAGGGGGCTGAAATGTAGATAGATTGTCAGATATAGAAGGAAACTGAGTGAAAGGGCAAGAAGCAAAGAGACTGTGTAGGAGGTGTGAACATTTCAGAAGAGAACACAGTCTGTTCAGCTAGAGATCTGTTAACATGAAGTAACCACTAGACAGCTAATTGACTATAAATTTCAAGGCAAAATCTAATTTCAGATGCATGGAAGTTAGCTGAAAGAAAATGTGAAATGCGCAGCTATGCTTCACGAACTTCTGAAATTAAGTAGTTGCTTTAAAAAGAACTTCTAGTGTAGAACCTTTCCAGATCACGGCACAATCATCACATAGTCCCATGGTTCCACTTACCTAGTTACAAAATAAAACCATATTTCAGTAAGTAATTTTTACTAGATTATCTACATTTGATACTGCAGAATGACTTTACCCATGCCTTTCCCCACTTCATCCAATACAACAACCACTTTGTATTACAAAGGGAAAATTATTTCTCTTAAACATAAAAAGACATCAAGGAGAATTTTCTTTACTTTTTTTTCTTTTTTTCTGTAAAAAAAATTTATTAAACAAAGACCAAACAGCAACACTATATAACAATACATCAAACTAAGAAAAACATAACAATACCATATAAATGAAAAAACAGACAATACATGACAAAACTTCAAGCATCTAACAAAACTACAATTAACTAAAAAATGCAAAAAAAGACTACAAATAACTAAAAATTGGTTCCCGACTTTGTTGCCAAAAGTATGTATTAATTAAGTGGTTACACCTATCTATTAATCCTTAAACTTAAACTTATATCAAAAATTAGTATTTGCTGCTAGTAACTTTTAACATCTTAGACATACACATAATAAATTAATCATTTAATAAGCATCTCGCATAAACGATTATAATCACATCAATTTATTCTATGTTAGTTTAAACTAGATATCAATCATCAAGAGACAGTAATAACTCTAAGAAGGTTAATGAATCTAAAATTATTTGCTTACTAATTTAAATCATAAGTATATAAATCAGTCCTAGCTTATTCTGTATTCTATACAAATCATGTCCAGCTAATTCCTAATCTATATTCTATAGTAGTTTAAAATAATAACAATTATCTAGAAGAAATTTTTAAAAGCAACAAGTGAAGTAAAACTATAAATTCCAATTACACTTCTCATATAGCAGTAAAGATGTGAAACTTTAAAAGTCTAAAAGATTTATCAATAGCATCATGAAATCCACCTCTTTCCCTTCCCAACAGACAATAAGTCCCTTTTTTTTCCTCAGCATCCTTAGATTTTTCTCCTGATTCTTAGAGATGTTTTCCTTCACCAAAATCATTCCTTTTTCTTTCCTCTTTCTTACTTTCTTCTTTCTTTCCAAAGATCAGATCTTTTTTGAGTATTCCTAAGAAGCCATTTGTCAAATCAGTCATGCTCAACGAATAGGCCTTTCTACACTACGCTGTTATAGTGCTATTATTTCACTTTCAACATCCTGTGGAATTCTGGAGTTTGTAGTTTACTGAGGCCAAAGAGCCCTCTGGCTGAGAATTCCAAATGCCCCTCCCTAAACTGCAAACCCCAGGATTCCACAGAATGTTGAAAGTGGAATAATAGCACTATGACAGTTTAGTGTAGAAATGGCCATATGTCTTTCATTCTTGTAAGTAAAGATCAAGTCAATCCCAGGTGGAAGATAATAGTCTTTCTGATAAGTTTGTCCACCAAAAATATATAATTTTCCCTTCTCCTGAGATCTTTTAGAAATACCAACAAGTTGTTGTAAGTTTTCCATAATATCTTCTGAACAAACTCTGAGATTTGAGCTTTCCTCTTCTTAATTGAAAACTGAGCTAAAGCAACACTTGGGGCCTTCATTCTTCTTTCATAGGGTATATTGACTCTCTCCAATTCATGCTGTGTAGTTGTCTCAGTTTGGATATTCATGTTTTCCAAGTCTTAAGTTATTTCTGGCAGGATTCCTGTTGCTTGCTCCTTGTCTTCAATTTGAACAGATATTTTTTCGGGCATCTGTTGAATTCTTGTAACTTCACCTGTCCTATATTGAAGATCTCCTGTCACTCACTCTATAAATGTATCAAACTTTAAATTAACTGAAGTCTGCCAGGAAATTTACAAAACAGTCAGAAATGTCATCCTCCTCAACTGTGTCTTTTCTACTTTGATTGACATTTTCCAAAACTGGAGCCATAGTCATTTTATGTAAGAAAAAAGAAAAACAATACAGAACTTCCCCAAGAATTTTCCTTACTTTTAATAAAGGGATTTGATCCTGCTTGTGATGGTGAAGAATTATCCATAATTAATGTTATGTTACATAAATCCTTATGTGTTGACTGTCCCCTGTACAAATTGATATTTCAATGCTTATTTAGAAATCACTGAATATATATTTGAAGAGGTTGACTTTTTAAATGTTATGAAATTATATACAGCACTCTCAGCTAATGGGAGATAGTACAGGATTCTGAACATCTTCCAGGAAGTGTTACAGCATTCCACAAAATATTGTGTAACAGGTCAGAAACAATGGCACCTTTCCCACAGATAGGATAAGCGCTTTCACCAGAATGTTTTTGTCGTGCTTTAAAAGTACAGTAAAGAAACCATTCACCTCATGTGAACATGTCTACTTCAACATCTGCATTTGTTCCATCCACATGTCTACTGTAGTCCAAATCAAAATTTGGCAATATAAACATAAACCCATTGAATCAACAATTGTTCAACAATTGACTCAATGGGTCTACTCTAATTGGGACTAGCAATTGGATTTAGAGCAAGGCAAAAAATAACATTCATGTTTATGTTCTGTCTGCTGTTTCATTGAACTCATTAATGGTATCCACATAATGAAATATTAAAAATTACTGGTATACTTTATGGTCATTTTCCTCCTTTTTCTCTCTTCCTGTAGAGAACATGTAGCACAAATGTATGTGCACTTTAGCAATTAAGGTGCCCTAAAACTTGAATGAGCTGGTATAAGTGATGGGCAGCAGGTTATTTTAACTTGCACTATGGCGAGTTAAGCTGGTTTCTGTAAGCAGCTGAGAGCTAGACCAGTATTCTTTAAGACCTGGTAGAGCTGTTCTTCTGTTCTTTAATATCTCTGCATTAGATAATGTCAGCTGTCAGTGCCCAACCCATGTCCCTGGTTATGTCTGTCATCCAGTGTGTTATTTTAAGCTGTCTGTTTTTCATGTAGAGTCTTCCACCCCCATCAGAAGCAGAAAAAAAGAAGACTCTCCCAGGTGCCAAAAAGCTACCAGGTCCTGCTGTTAACTTATCAGAGATCCAGAATGTAAAGAGTGAGCTGAGATTTGTCCCAAAAGCTGAACAGTAGCACAAATAAAAAGGTAAGTAGCAAGTGCTGCACCAAAAATTGCACGTACACATGGGACTGCCTCTAAAAATGGTCAAACTATAGTACAAAATAGATGTGCGAGATCACTATCTCAAGCTGAGTGCCATAAGGAATTTACAACACTGCCCAGCAAACTTCACTGCCTCCATTTCATTCCTTGGCCCACCTCAAAGTGCAGATGTTGATCTTTAAAGTTCTTTACTGTTTGAGGCCACAAGAGCACCTGAAGGATTGCCCATTGCATGCTCAGGGTTGAGTTCCACTATGAGAGAAAGACACAGCCAAGGTTGGAAGGAATCATGGCCACAACTTTATTTTGGCTGCAGTTGTTACAGAGTTGGCATGCGCATGGGTCTGGATCTAGGCATTGGCCAATCCACCTGTTGACTGATGAGCCCACTGCTGAAACCAGCATGGTGACAGATGTCGGATAAACCCAGTGATGAAGGAGTGCAGGGAACATGTACACCTCTTATGCTGTGCACACCCACTTCTTCCCCTGCACCCCTTGATTCCATTAAGGAATGCCCATACCTTACCATGCTCAAAGGCACCATTAACAGTTATCCCAGATCCAGAACCCATGCCAACTGCCACAAAAGGCAGTCAACAAAAACTCCACTCCCACCTTCCATCAACTTGCAGCTGCAGCCAAAATCTCATGGCTGGCCTAATTGGCATCCCCATGACTGTCTTCCCCTCCAAAGTCTGCAAGTTCCGCATTTTCCTGGCACCAGTCTAATGTCTTATGGCTGGCCCACCAGGCCTCCAAGCAGACTCCACAAAGACTTCATTCTTCCTCTTTATTGCTCCTGCTGCAGTCCAGATACTGTCTCTGCCTATTTCTTCCAGTAGGTACCATTGTGGCAGCCATTGAATCTATGCCACTCACTTCCTAGCTAGCTGTCAGCATTGTCCTGGCCTTGTCCCACTGTCTGGACTCCCTCTGAGACACTGCCATAACACCTCTCTGACCTCATCCAGTGGTCCTGCCACTTGAAAAATACAACTTGTTACTGCTCACCCATCTCCAAACCCGGCTGGATGTAACCCACAAATGTCTCAGATTTCCACCTGCCAATCCTCTTGATGGCTCTGGCTGACAGCTCACACTGTGCTGCCACTGTGGCCACTCCTATTCTGGAGGAGCGACTGCCAAATTCTTGTGCTGGTGGTCCTTGTGCCGGCTATCCATACCTAAGCATGGCTCTCAGGACTGCTACCCTCTGAAAACTAGGGAGAGGGGAACCATCCCTGTGGATGAGCCTAGGCAACCCTTTGGACATGAGCCTACTCAAAACCTTGACCAGGCATGGGCCCAGGTCCTCGATACCTCATAACTGGATGATGGCGCCCTGTCCCTGCTTGGTTGCACTTGGACCACCTAACTCTAATACTATAAACAGAAAAGCTCTGCCTCCGTCTTGGATCGGCAAGTGTGAGGCAGCTTCACTTCACTATGTGTCCCCTCTGCCATTGTTGGTCCCAGGGATAGGCCCCCCATCCTATCTACCACCAGCTGCCCTGCCAGGTCATCCTAAGTGAAAGGGCTGCTGCACATTGCCTGAGTTTAGGCAAGAGAGTTTAGAGCAAGGTCCAAGGCAGCTTTCACACTAGTGCTCAGACTTGCATCTGACATTTTCCTTGGTTAAACTCCCAGCACATCCACTTCCTGGAATGCTTCTTCCCTGCCCAATGAGAAAGTTTAGGTCCTTCATCTTTACCTTTTAAACCAGCCAAAGTTTTCCATTGATGACATCCCAGAGATCCTGCTTGCTCTAGGAGGCCCTCTTACAGAAGACCACATCATATTTGATGGCTACAGCATTACTAGCCAAGGCTCAAGCTTTTAGAATGGTGCCCAACTGGTTGGAGAGGTGCCAACCCCTCTAAAGATAGGCCGCCTGCAGTACCCCATTAAGATGTTGAAGACAGCCAGCCAATTGTTGAATGAATGTTCAACCGCCTCACTCTTGTCCTTTTGCTTTTTCTTCTTACCCCCTTTTGGAATGTGACCCTCATCCCCTTCAGGTTTGAGGAGAGAAAAACCATGTATATAATACACACTTAGGATACACTCCCTGCTGTGTCTATGTAGGTGGATACTCAGTGGGCCTCATGATCACTGAAAACATTGAACTGGGCAGTGTACACAATATTATCCTATCCCTCCCATGCCATTTGGGGGCACCTAGAAACCTGGCTCCCCCTCTCCTGCCTTCTAATAGCCTATGCCAGGAGTCCCAGAACATTTACCACTGCCCTCCAGTAATCCCTCTTACCAGCCTCCCCTTCTACAGAGGACTCACTTGTTGATCCCTCACTGTCTGTGTCCTCCTTGTTCTTACCCCTCTTTCATCACTTGCTGCCCCTTTCTCCCTTTGAAGACTCCTCCTCTGTTTTGAAGGTATGCTCTGAACTGCTGCTGGACGGTGATCTGGCCACGTAATACCCCCTGGCCTTGCCTCCTGACCACTGCTGCTGGCTGCCACCTCACTGTCTTGAAGCCCTTGACCCAAGGATTGGCCTGATGCTGCTACCTGGGATTCCAGCCTTTTGTCTTTTCTCCACCACTTTTTCCATTGTCTGTGAAAGGCCCTCTAGTAAAGCTATGTTGCCTTGGTCTCTGCTCAGTTATGCTGGTGGCTTTCTTTTTTCCTAAGCAAATACCGATTCTGCCCATGACTTCCATGGCCATCCATCCTGACCGTGGGTTCTGGGCCCTTGCTCCTAAGCAGATTTTAGACCCTTCTTTGATGGCATAGTATAAAAAAAACCACTCTTTAACCTGTCAGCTCTCTACTTTAGCAGTATTGAAAGGATCAGAAGACTGCAGAGCAACCCCAGTGATAACAACTCTTTTAAAGTGAGAAATGAAGCAGTCCAGAACATGCAGGCATGCAGAATTCAGCAAGAGGAGGGCAGACCTGGATTAAACTAAGCTTATCCAGGAGCCAGCCATAGAGGGTCGCAAAAGATATGGAGGTCAGATGCCCAGTGGAGTTGAGGTCACTGCAGCAACCAGACCATAGGGTGGTAACCCCAAGGATAGTGGCTGTGCAGGGAAGAGGGACAAAAAGAGGCCAGCCCAGAGAGTGCCTCCAATGTGGAATACTAAAAGAAATATAAGCAACAATAGGTGTTACCCTGACTTCTGGGGGCCCCCTGGGGGACACCTTGATTTGTTCCAAAGAAGCAAAGATTGGGGAAATTAGCGGAGCACTAGTGTGGCAAAACGAGGGGCCGGGTAACCCAGCTGAATTTTTACGGTGTCATACCAAACAAAAAGCCAGACAATCGTACTAATGAATGGATTTTATTAACAAGTGTGTTCTCACGCACAAACACAGTCACTCACTCATGCACACAAGGCCTATCGAGAAGGGAAAGAGGTGAAAACTTATAGGGGATAAAGCGGAGAGGATGTAAAGGCAATGATACTGCACCTGTCCAGAAGTCTTCGGTCCCCGAAGCAGCAAGAAGGAAGGAACTCAGTGAAGAGAGGCAGCTGAGGGGATCACTCGACTAACAGAATGCCGATCTGCTAGTGTAGTGGGGAGTTCTCTGAAGAGAGTCTCAAAAACAGGGACTACTTATAGGGCAGAATGTACCTTGGGGGCAAGCCCTTTCCCAGGAAGAACAATGGCCAAAATAGAGGAAAAATGCCACACAATAGCAACTTGATGGCTTGCATGATTGGTTCATGTAAATGGACCTCGCCCTTGTAGGATTCGTTGAAGTAAGCATTGCTCAACAGGGGGAAAACCCAGTAATCCCCTCAAGTTGGCTTTTTGTGGCTGAGGACCCTTTGTTTGTGTGGATGTGCCTAGCCTGAGGTCTCCTTGGGAAACTTGACTGGGGATTTTCCTGGCCTTGATCTATGTCCGCTTGATCTATTTGCCTACGCACTCACCCGGGCAACTTCTCTGGCATAGAAGATGTATTTGATATTAATTTTATATGCCCTGGGATGGGGTCTGCCAAGGGGGTAACATAGGGGCAAAGAAAAGGTTGGGGGGTTGGTTGAGGCACTATCTAGGGATGATGGTGGTCAAACTAGGAGTAGCCTGGATTGAGAATTAGCTAAGGAGAATGCTTATGAGACCAAATAGCCCTGAAAAGAACTTTTCAGTGATAATCAGCTCCACCTTGCTGCCCTTGCTCGCAACGCCTTCACCACTGGTTCTTCTGGTATTCTGTACTGTCGCCCATTTGTCAATGCTCCCTCAACACTTTCTGCCACTCGCTGCTGCCCTCCCATCCTCCCAATCACTCACTGTCACTTCTCTGCTGCTCCTCCCCAGTTGTCATTCTTCCTCTTCTGGTCTCTTCAGGTGACACTCCAGAAGAAGTGAGTGAACCCCTGAAAGTACCTAAATTTGTACTCCCTCCCCTGACTGAAGGGAAAACGAGATGAAACTCCAGCCATAGGAAGTGCAACCAATGAGTTTGAGCTGAAGTTTAAACTCATTGGCTGCTCCCCCACAGCCTTCCCCCTCCCCTCCTGCTGGGAAGGAGAACCTGGAAGCCCTCATCATGGCAGCATGGGTGAGGCAAGACACCTTGCCACAGCTGCCCTAAACTTCAGATTCACCTGTCAGAGGAGTCAAGCAGCTTTATTAAGTAACTTTGGAAACCTCAAGATCATCCCCAGAGTCCCTTTTCTGAATGCCATCATCAAATCACCGTGAAGGGATTCCCTGCTGCCCAGCATCCAAGTACATGCTTGCCTACATTCTGTCTGTCTGCATCTTTCAATACAAACTAAGCTTTGGGTTCACACATTCCCCAAACCACAGCTCTTAAACTGGAATCATAGTGCTATAATTGTATAGTGTGAAAGAGCCCTAATACTAAAACTATCTCAGCTTATTTCAATTCAGAGACAACATACCAGAATTGGAGTTCCTGGCAGGGGCCCATTATGACATCTCAAGTCTTGCTGGAATAAACATCTGCTTCCAACTCTGGGCGCCCTTTTTCTGCACTCACACAGTGGTCCACTCAGTAAAGTTTGCTGTGGCTGATGGAAGTATGCTTTTTTAAAACTTCATTTTGGGTTTTCCCCAGACACTAAGGTCATTTCTTCACTACACTGTTGTAGTGCTATTACTCCACTTTCAACATCCTATGGAATTCTGGGGTTTGTAGTTTACTGAGGCCAAAGAGCTCTCTGGCTGAGAATTCTAAATGCCCTCCCTAAACTGCAAACCCCAGGATCCCATGGGATGTTGAAAGTGGAATAATAGCACTATAACAGTGTAGTGCAGAAATCGCCTAAGATTCTTGTTTACCCTCCTTCTGAACATAAGAACTCTGGAATACAGAACATAAACAAGGAAAAGTATAACTCTTGCATTCTAGGTTACACCTTTTCAACTCACTTGCCCACATTCTTTCCAAACACCAATCATCATGTAGCCTCTTTAACTCATAGTAACCTCACTTTTCATTTCCTGACTACCTTCATTTCCTGGATCAGTCTTCAGTATTAACTTACAAATTGCTTTTTTGTTTTATTTTCTTAATAAAAGCTTGTTTTCCAGAGAAGCTATGATCTCATTTCTGTCATTCTTTACCATGTCCCTTACAAGGGCAATCTGCTACTTAGACTTAAAGTTATATTCACTATGCTCCTGTGTATTTTTTAAAAACTTGCTAATTTCTGAGTCAGCTCTACCAAGGAGGTGAAAAAAGGTTTTACTAGGACTAGAAGTAAATCCCCCAGTCATTTCTGTTTTGGAAGGACTTGTTCTTTAAACACATAGTAGTTTGAAGATGTGTATACAGAGATATATTCTGTGCAAGTGTGGGAATACAGTTAACAAGATACCAAAAATCCAAAGAAGTAAAACAAAAATGTTTTAAATCCCTATATAATCTTGAACATGAGGTTTCTGTTCTGAGATCTGTTTATAATTCTGGTATGGAAGACTCTTCCCAGCCTGTGCATTAAAAAAAAGTAAACCTATAGCAATTTTTTAATTTTTTTGAAACTATTATTATTTTGAAGTGATTAACATTGATTACAGATGAACACTGCTATCAATATTAACATAGATACAAATACAAAAAAAATTATTGTAGTGATAATACAAAACAATCAATGCTCCATCCCCAGTGGACCAACAAATTAATTTTCCCAGAAAATATAATACTGCTTTTACCTTTCCCTCCCTGCCATCGCCCTCCAGGGAATAAAAGTCAATTTTGATTTAAAATCCCTTTCCTTTGATGTGGAGAATTATATTAATTATATCTTCTATAAGTTTGTACCTCTTCCTTTCTTTAATTGTTTCTATTAGTTTATTGGTTACTATTAGTTTATACCACTTCCTTAGCCAATCACCTTCATTTGACTGACCCAAACACTCCAGTCTTCTTTATAATATAAAATCAAACATTACCTATTCCGAAATACGTTGCCATCTTTCCACCTTCTGTTTTCCTTCCTCTTTCCAACTGTATGCAGTAACCGCTTCAGCTGCCCTTAACATTTGTTTTGCCAGGCATTCTTTATTTCTATCCAGTCCCAGCTTTTTCTCTATTATTCCATTTATTTCATTAATTATTTTCTGCCAAAATCTCTGCAACTTACAGTATTCCCACCACATATGTATATATGTGTTTTTACTTCCACATCCATGCCAACAATTAGATGGCATTTTTTTAATTGTATATAATAACTGCTGTGGTGTTCTGTACTATCTTCCAATTAATTTTAACTGTTGCTCCCTTATTTTATTATTTTTTGTCCTGAAGACTTCAGTTTGCTACTCTTGAATTTGTTTGCTACTTATTTTAATATCTCCTTCCCATAATTCTAATAAACCCTCTTCTAGTTTAAATTTGCTTTCCAATAAAATTTTATAAATCCTCCTCCCATTCTTTTTTCCCCTCCAATCTTTCTTCTTATTAAATCTTCTAGGGGATTTTGAGTTTCTCCATGCACCTTTAATTCTAGCAACCTCTTATAAATCCCAGCTAATTGAAGCCAAAATTGTTTCCTAATTATATAAAAAACCTATGGTAAAATTATCTTAAACTGACACCTGATTTAAAAGTTAGAGCAATTATTCATGTAGCTATCCTTTCACGCTGTCTAAAAGGTGATTTAACTCTTGACAAAAAGTCCTTTAAACTGGACCATCCTTCAGGGATGAATCCTACAGGGATTCAGATCGTGACATACCCAATAAAAAGAATTTGAATGCAGATCTTCTGTGTACAGAATCAGTTCTTGGTTAGACCACTTTAGCTTCAAATAACTAATGTAGCTTGAATCACTAAAATGACTAACAAGAATTTTGGTATTTTCTTACATCAGTTTGGCATTCAGAGAGAACAGAACTAACTGTGAGTCAGATCAAACCAACTGCATTTCAAACATGATTTCAAACAAGGCAAAATTCAAAAGTCTAGTCATAATTGGAGAAGAAATATGCCACTTTTCTAATATTCAACAATTAATTTCTGCAGGACCTTCAGTTATTTACAGAGATATATAAACTAAACTGGCTTCATTAACTCCTTAATTATTTTCTATTGAGACTAAATGATTTAATTCTTTCAGGTGGCATAATTATGCTTTTTGAGAGTCACTGTAGTCTAATGGTTTTAGCAGTGGACTAGGCCTTTGAGGACAAGGATTCAAATCCCTACTCAGCCATGGAAGCCCACTAGTTGACCTTGGGCAAGTCATAGGCTGTTTTCGCATGTTACCCGTTTGTGCAGCTGAGGGGGCGTCTCGCACGAAAAGCCTCAGCAGGAACGCTGCTGCTTCCCTCCTTTGTCCCACAACTCGCTTCCTGGTTGCGCGACCATCGCGCGAGCACCCCGCCCCTTCCTACTGCAGCGCAACCTGGGAATTGCAGGCTAGCGCTGAGGCAGGAAGTGTGACTGGCCTGCTCGTCTGACGTACCGCAGTGCAGGTAAGTGCGTGAGCGCCCCGCAAGCATTGTGCGACCGCGCAGTATTTTCGGCTTAGAGACGAAAATAAAAAAATGCACGCGTGCCCCGCTTTAGACTCGTGAGCGTCGCGTAAATGAGAGTGCGTCATACAGACAGACACTCCCATTTACATGATGCTCAAGGGGCCCTCGCACAAAAGAAACTGCGTGTGAAAAGGGCCCTACTCTCTCAGCCTTAGAGGAAGGCAATGACAAACCTCCTCTGAACTAATCTGGCCAAGAAACGTCTGTGAAAGGTTCACCTTAGGGTTGGTGTAAGTTGCGAATGACTTAAAGGCACACAATAATAACAATTACACTTTTAAAAACACTTCAGATAGAGAAACCATCTATAGGTGCAGCTGGGTTTCTATATGCATCTATATCTGTCTCTCTCCAACTTCCTCTTGTCAAAACCTAAGATGGCTATCCTGCATTTGCTTCTTTAGAAGGGAATGGGCAACTATGGCCATTTCTGCACTAGCCTGTTATACGGCTATTATTCCACTTTCAACATCCTATGGAATCCTGGGGTTTGCAGTTTAGGGAGCGGCCTCAAAGGCCACTCCCTAAACTGCAAACCCCAGGATTCCATAGGATGCTGAAAGTGGAATAATAGCCGTATAACAGGCTAGTGTGGAAATGGTCTATATTCCCTCATACTTCCTTTGATAGCTGTTTCAGCTGTTGCCTGTAAGAATTGTGATCTGGGATCAGTGATCTGGGCCAGTCTTATCCTAAATTAAGTGAATTCCCAGACCACAGGCTGTAGATGAGCACTTTTCTGAAGAAATCAATATGAATATTACAGCTGCATCATACTGAAATTGAGTGTGCATACAACCATTTTTGTTTTTTTCTGCATGAAGAGACATTTAATAATAATAATAATCCTTGTACATAATGGTGCTCTATCCATAAGTGTCACTTAATTCCTATGTAGAAGATGAAAGCTTCATAGAATCTGTAGCAATTATAAAATTGGGCAATCATTGTGAAATTGGGTAGTCCTAGTTATCTTTTTAATGTCTTTTCTTACCTTCACAATCAGGAGAGCATAAAGAACTTTTTCCTCAGCTCATTGAAGCAACCTGGATTTGCCTGTTTCATTCCATTTTTCTTCCTGCTCTCCACCCACCTTTCTCTCTTTCTGGCAAACATCCCCTTTTTTTGCACAGAAAATAGAGCTGTACAGCCAAATTCTGCCCCACACATGCTGCTTCTATAGAAAGGTTCATTGAAAGTGCCACAGCAAAGCAGAACTTGGGTACATCTTCCTGCCAATTCACCACAGGATCATACTGCATTGATGTAAAGGCCCCTATTGCTTCAATTAAAGGATCAGTCTTTTTATTTCTTTGTAAGAACTTCATAGGAGGGGGAAATACAATGTACAGGAAACTTCAATGAGAACCTAATTAAGAGAACTCTGACTGAGAATATTATACAGTGTTACTAGTTCTCTGTACAGCTGGTATTGTGTGATCAGTTGGAGCAGCGGAATTGTGCTCAAGATATTATGGCAACAAGCACTACCAAGAAATAGTAGTGATAAATAATGCAGACAATTAACCTTAGAAATTGCACACGCTTTTCAGCACGGGGAGTCTTCCAAATACCTTCACTAAAGAGAAGGGCTAATTGTTCCCAGGGATGTGGAATACAACTCTTCCCCTTATTAATGTCTCTGTTAGACTTGATATAACTGCATAAATTATAGCCAATTAAGCTGACAAAGTGATCTCAAATATCACAGCTCCAGTTCAGCAATCGGGCTAATTTCTTTCTTATACACTTTGTCTCCATCACTTCCTTTTGTAATTCCCCCCTCACATCATTTGATAGGAGGCCACCTGTGCTCGAAATTCAGTCTAAGCTATTCTTTCCCTTCATTGCTTTTAAACTTTTTAAAGCAGTTTTATACTTTGAGCATGTTTTCACTTCAGTTTCTTTTGTTGGAGCAATTTTATTTCATTTGTTGTTATAAAACCCTTCATCTCCTCCATGGGACTATAGTACTCATCCCTGGGACTTTCTTGTAGTCTGTTCATGTTGCAGTTTTGGTCTGTAACCTAGACAGGAATATCTGCACTCCAATTCATTTATCTAGATAGTTAGGTGGATGATATCTTAATCTTCATTTCATACTTAGAATCCCAAACTTATATCATACTGGCCAGAGTTCTCTGTCATGGTCTGTGCTGTGTAACTTTATATACACATTTAACTATGTAGCAGAAGCACCAAGGAACCCTGTTAGAAAATTATGAAGATATGCAATGAGATGCATGCCACATGGCGCCATTTGTGGGGCAGACCGACAGAGCGGCATTGGCCCTCCCTCAAGTGGCTGGGGAAGGAAACAGGGCAGGCTCATCTGAGTCTGCAGTGGGCACTGCTATACCCGGATGCCCGCAAAGGCACAGCCAATGGGAGGAGGCCTGGCAGAGCCCCATTGGAGGCTGGGCTGGGCATGGGCGGGACCACCCATGCCCAGTTAACATTGGGTGGGGGGTAATATTCCTCCACTGCTCTGCATAGGGCCTCTTTTGTTCCGACTGCTCCCTGCCCAACCCTCCCCAGGTTTTTAATGTTACAGTTCATAATTTTGTCACAACTTTTGGGGTGATCGCATGGGATTTATGCTGGTGAGTACCAATGGCCTACTGGTGTTGGCACAAGGTATATCAGGTGTTTCGGGAGTTGCTAGATGGTTTAGGGAGTGGCCAGCTCGGGAAGGCACTCATTGCATGGCACCCCTTGTTGGTAGGGCTTCCTGGCTGACAGGCTAGCCCTGCCATTCTCTGGGATTCTGGTACTGGGACCAGAAGCTTGGCTTATCGGTCAACAGACAGGTTGATCAATGATTGAAACCAGACCCATGTGGGCGCCAACCCCTTTGTGCTCTGTAATCAATAAAGTTGTGGCCTTTTTCCTCCAGTTGGTTATTTGTGCTTTATCAGCAACGCATTCACCCCTGCTCATGCAAGCTCCCATTGTGCATTGAGTCCTCTTGTGCATCAATCCTGTTGTGCATTGGTCTCAATGCACAATAACCACATTACAGATTTTCCTGTGTAGGAATGTAAAAGGAGCCCCTTGCAGAATACGGACATTGCAGACTTACCCAGTCCTATTTCCTGCAGACATACATCCACTTATGAAGACTTAAGTCCTCAAGTGAATTCCAGCCATAGCGTTTAACTACTACTTACTCAGTTAAAGTGTTCACATTCTTAGAGAACAATCCTGAATACATTTAGATTTTTTTGTAGGAATATATTGTATGAAATTGTCTATATGACAGCATGTACAACCATTTTTAAAAAACTTCAGGCACTGTTTTTTTTTTAAAAAAAACTTTGAATTCTATGAACTACGGGATATTTTTGGATCTTAATAATTCTAATGTATTGTAAGGTATAAGGAGTGTTTATGTGCACAGAAATGTATGATCCAGAAAACACAAGGTTGAATGAAGAATAAAATAAAACCTAAACTTTTTGTGTGGTTGGGTATTTCCTAGTGCAAACGAATTCTAATACCTTTCCTTCCATGGGAAGGAATTTCAGCTTCCCATGGAAGGGGGAAATCTGTTGACAACCAAAGTACATCCCTTTGGCTTGCTTCACTGAAAAAAAAAATACAACACATCTATTAGCATTCTATCCATTCTCATCACCATTATCTTGTCATATATTGAGTGGGATAAAAAAGTATACCAATAGCAAAAGGCAATACTTTTCTTGAAACATTTTTGATCTTGGCAGGTTTTTTTGTTTGGCTGATATTTAGAGGCTGTGAAGGTGAAAATGCCATTACCTTATCAGGTGGAAAACATCTCCTTAACGGTGGCAAAGTAAGACACTTGTTACTGTGATACACCTAACTCAAGCCCATTGCTTCTTCCTGTTATAGTTGGATGGACTCTCACCACTGAAGTCACTTGTTGCAAGAATACCATGCATTGGCTGAGTTGTGGATGCAGCGCACAGAGAGGCCTTTCTGCGTTATCTCCACTTGTCAATGCCTCTAGTTATTAATAAGCATGCTCACAACATTATGCCTCACAACATTATTAATAAGCATGCTCATGTTGTCATTATCCCTCTCTGTTCCTACCTATTCCTGCTGCCATCATCAACTACTGGTAGCTATATCTTGAGTAACAATGGAAAACCCGATTAAATATAGGGCAATCATAGTCCTGTGCAGTTTCTGTTTCCTAGAGCAATATGTTGCAGCTGCTATATCTTTTGTCACTTTACTGTTGTCATGGGAGGCACTACCCTCAGCTATGACCGGAAGTGCATTTATATGGTTAAAGCTACTGCGCCAACTGTGCCCATTCCTGGAGAAGTCAGATCTGGTCACAGTAACGTATGCCCTGATTGCATCCAATTTGAATTATTGCAATGCACCCTGTATGGAACTGCCTTTGAAAAGTGATCAGAAACTTCAGTTGGATCAAAGAGCTGCAGTTAAACTGTTAACTGGGGCTGGCTATGGGGAGCACACAGGTTGCTTTTAACATTTCCAATGGCTGCTGGTCTGTTTCTGGGCACAGTTCAAAGTGCTGGTGATGACTTATAAAACTACATATAGTTTTGGTCCAGGCTACTGACAGACTGTATCTCCCTGTGTGAGCCTGCCTGGAGCCTAAGATCCACAGAAAAGGCCTTTCTCTCAGTTCCACCATTTTCACTGGTACGTCTGGAGGGAACACAAGAGAGGACCTTCTCAATGATTGCCCCTATACTTTGGAACTCCCTCCATAGGGAGGTTAGAAAATTGCCCCATCCTTATTGTGCAACCATTTTTATGCCATCAGGCTTTTAGAAACTGACTGGGATAGGCGTTTGATGTTGTGCAGTGATGTTTTGATGGTTGTATATAGTTTTTCTTAATGAATTTTAATGTTTTTAACTTCATAAACAGTTCAATTGTTTTTAAAGTTACTTTTATATTTATGCTTTTAGTGGAATTTTTGTATAGTTTGTAATCTATATTGTTTTTAAATATGCTCTCTAGCTGCCTTGAATCTCATTATTGGGCTGAAGATGAGATATAAATAAATAATGTCCTTATGGCAAAAAACAGTGTTCCTCAGAAGTGCTAAACAGATGGAACACGGAAACCTAGGAAAGTAAAAATAAGACTTGCATTCATTTTTGCTTGAGGGCAGTTGGGTGGAGGGAAGCATATTAATCTTCCTTTTGCCTTGAAAAGACCTGTTATTCCTCTTAGGGGGAAGGGTAAAAAGCTTGCAGCTTTTACTTATATTGTCTTTATTCATATTTGTTGGCTGGAAGGAATCTCTGTTCCAAATTGCTGTTATGCCTGGCCTATTCATAGAAAACTGTTCACATAACACAAATAGAAATGGCAGTAAGTGCACTTAAGAGAAAAGTTTTCTCAGTTCCCAGAAAAACATATCAGGGAGAGAGTGTCTTGTCTACATTTGTCCTTTTAAGTGTCTTGAACAGTGGCTCCCAAAGAGCTAAATTGGGGGGAGGCAGGAGAGCTTTTCCTGTGCAAACAAATAGAAGGCAGAAAACTGATCTCCAATAGCAAAAAAATAATAATAAAAAAAAAAATCCTATTTCATATGCAAAAGCAATATATAGCGAATGACATTGTTTTAAACCTCAAGGCTGAGCAAGCAGACAGCTTCTTTAAAATGAAAGAAAATCCTATCCAGATGGATTTGGGTATACAAAAGTTGCAGAAAATGTAATTTATTTATTTGTTTGTTTGTTGCTTCTGACAACCCAGATCAGAAGAAAGCTCAGGAAAAGGGTGTTCCCAGTGCCTTCCTTCTTTCTGCTATACCTCTGAAAAGTCTCTCTGGCAGGCTAAAGGACAGTCCTAAACAATGTGATATGGACTACAGTGGGAAGAGGAAACGGTGAAGAAATCAGCACTTGCACCCTTGACTCTGTGGGGATCCATGTTGGGGTAGTGCATGGAAAGATTCAGGAAGGCAGAAAATTCTGCCACTGCAAGCTGTCTTCCACTCAGTTCTTAGGATCTCTTTCAAGCTAATAGATATAAATGCACAATCTTAATTCTTAAATGTGCAAAAGAAATAAATCTAAAGATCAAAAGATGATATGGAATAGATAAGGTGAGGCATCTTGATGGGCAAAATTCTTCTCTGATTTAAAGCAGGAAAACTTTTGCACCCTCATTTTGCAAAATTTCTCCTAAGGGGTTTGCATAGATCACCTAGTCTCAGTACAAGATTTTGAATTACTCAGAACTCTTCAGTTCAGTGAGTTCTCTCAGTACTGAACTGTAATATTTTATATCAACAGAATGTATTACATGACCCTCTCATATAAATGAAAAAGTAAGACGCAGTGGGTTCAGCTGGACAGTTTGTTTTGAACGGCAGCATTGATCCATGAAAATCAAATCACCTTTCCAATAGATTTATTTTATTAAAGTAGTCCAAAAAGTAAGTCATCAGTTTCTGAGTACATCATCTAGTTGGACTTCATCTTTATCCATTAGAGTGTGTAGAAGTTGGGGGTTACTGTGAACTTAAGATGCTGAATGATTTAGAGATCTTTGAAATGATATCTTTACACAATGGAACAAGTCAGTGTCCTAGAACTTTTGCATAGATTCTTGAGAAGGGTTTAGTTTGCAATCTTATACATGTTTACCTAAAAATAAATCCCACTGAAATCTCTGTGGCTTCTCTTCAGTAGTCATCTATAGGATTGCATGATTAATGCAGTTTTGCTCCTGTTATTCTGTACTCTCATCATTCATAAATCAGCTTGTCTTTGTGTATGTCTAAATTAAGTGTTTGCAATCCTGTCTATCAAATTAGACATCTCTGATTCCACAACTGTGAAAAAGTATACTCACATTGTGGCATAACCAATGCCAGTAATATTTTAGAGCATTTGTGTTCATTTAATGCAGTTCCATATCATTCAATATTTCATTGATGAAAACTGGCATATATATGGTCAAGTAATACCAGAGTGTGGTCAGGATGAGAGAAAGAACACACAAGCTAGAAGAGGCTGCAGAAGTTTGCTTTTGCCCAAGCCTACTGGGAAGGGCAGGATTCTGCCTCCTCTTTCTTCCATCTTGCTGGGTTAATTGAGTGCAAACTACTTTTGTATTTTGAACTCAATTTGTGGCAATTGAAGTAAGCAGGGGACAAGGGGGAAAGTGGGAGGAGGAGAGATAAACTGGGACATTTATAAGCAGATGAAAAAAGTGGGAAATCAGAGAATTAATCAGGACTGTCCCTGCTAGACTGGGACACTTGAAGTGTACATAGTTCTGCTCAACATGTTGCTCTGCAAACTAAGTTCTGATTCTGGTTATATGGGAATTCCCAGGAAACTGCGTGAATAGTACTGGTTGCTGTCACATTGATTAGAGAAATGGCTGGTTACCACATCAGATATGTTGAGAGTCACTGATTTAAAGTGCCAATATAATGTCAACAATACATAGAATCATAGAATCTTAGGGCCATTCCGCACTACACTCTTATAGTGCTATTATTCCACTTCCAACATCTTATGGAATCCCAGGATTTGCAGTTTAGGGAGGGGCATTTAGAATTCTCAGCCAGAGAGCTCTTTGGCCTCAGTAAACTACAAACCCCAGAATTCCACAGGATGTTGAAAGTGGAAAAATAGCACACTATAACAGTGTAGTGTGGAAAGGCTCTTTGAGTTGGAAGGGGCCACAAGGGCGATTGTTTCTGTTCTGAAATAATGCAGAGCAATAAATGAGCTTAACGCTACAAGTCATGCATGACTAGGATTTTTTTTTTATTCCTGTTTGAAATTGAACTAGTGGCTTGGTTATATCTGGTGTCGTTTTTGTTTTCTATCGCCTGAATGCAGTGAAATGTTTCTCTACATATACAACTGATTTCAGCTGTAGAAATAACTGACCTGCAGCCACCACTGGTTCCTCAAGGAGGCACTCATGTTCTATTTATTTGAAATAAAGCATACAAGATTTCTTGCACAGTTATTATGTGGGATGTCTGTGACTAGAACCTTTTGTTTTGTTTTAGCATTTTATTTTTATTCTTTTTTATTTTATTGTTGTAGTCTGTTCTTCCTCACAAAAAGTGCAGGTTGGCTAACAAGCTCTATAAATACAACACCGCATACAAACACCATTAAAACCATAATTTTAAAATCACAGCAATATAATAAAACAAACAGTGAGACAAACCTATTATTTATCCAGATGTTGCTTTGATTTTGACTTTCGTTCAAACATTGTGTTTTAATTACTTTTTAAACTTCTTTTTAGCAATGATATCTGCAATGCATTTCTCTTCATCTCTAGCTCCTTCTAGGAAATTCATTTGCACAAATTAATCTACTCATTTTCCCATCTAAGGATCAAAACAGAACAAACTATTCAACTCTTTTTGTAGTTTGGCCTTCTGGGTTTCCCTGACAACCAGAAACATATTTCCTTCCTGTTTTTTTTTCTTTCCCCCTTTTTACTAATAATGTAAGTTCACAATATGTTCTTGTCACTTCTCCAATAGTGTGAAGACAACACACTGCTTTTCTTAGATGTTGCTAGTTCTGGTAATGGTTTGGGATTCGGAAACAGAAAAATACTTTCACAGCCCTACTGTGGTAACAGTACTGTGTAGGAGTAGGTATCTGGGTAGGTGTTCAAGAATTACCTAGGATTAATGACCAAGTGTTTATTTGAGGAACAGTGGAAATAAATTCTCAGTAAACTGAAGACTGCAATGAATGCAGTTAGAGCCAGTCGTCCTGTACGCTTATCTTCCCATCCATTTAACCCCTCCACCCTTTTCTCTTTCAGCTACCAACTAAGTGAATTATCTTCATCATCCCAACTCTCATTTCATACTGCTGTCAACTCCCTATCACCAACAAAGCTTGGGAAAGTTATGCTTTTAGACTACGGCTCCCAGAATCTGCCAGCTAGTGTGGCCACCACCTGTGCTGGGTGGCAGATTCTAGGAGCTATAATATTAAAAAATTACTTTTCCAAGCTCTGCTCCAAGAGATTGCCTGCTAGGTTCTTCCAGCACAAACTCCAAACATGGCATCATTGCAAAATCATTTTCAATAGTAATGAAATGACCATTTTCATAGAACAGAGTTGACCCAAAACATTTGGCTGCCTGGTACTTAGGGCTGGAACATGCCCCCCAGTTCAGAAGCCAATAGAATGTTATTGGATATTACTTGACTGTCAAGAGGATAGCACCCTCCCTTAACCTAGTTCCAGGGGCCCAAATAAGGGCATGTGAGCTAGGTAGTCTGCTGGGCTTGAATGTGTATACCTGAAGGTGAGTCGTGTTCAACTTTCTCCCTTCTTGAGGTAGCCAACCTGGGATGTTGTAGTCCTTTCAGCTTGGTGCTTGCCAAGAGAGCTCAGGAGTTCATGTCCTCCATAACAACCATGGATCCATGCCAGGGGTTGTCTGGCTTCACTCATGTTGCAAGGTACACACTAGACTTCTAGGTCTTCTATGTTGGATGTGAGGATGATAGCTTTGCTACACAGGAACATTCTATAGGTCCATTGGCATGCACAGATCACAATCTGGTGCAGTTTAGATTCACTAATCTCTGCATGAGTAGGAACTAATTAAGATGATCTGCCCCCAAAGGCTGAGCAATCTGGATGTTTTTCCAATAGCTCTTGGGGAATTTCTTCAGGAGGTAATTCTATCAAAAGTTTGGTTCATTTCTGCGATGGAGAAATGACCAGGGTGGTCAATTTGATTGAGTATTCCTGCCCAGGGAGAAGAACCAAACTAGTTTGATGGACTGGGGAGCTGGTAATTAAACTGGTGAAACAGCAGCTAGAGAAGGTCTAATCAAATAATAGGTAGAGCTCACAGACAAGCTGAATTTGTGGTAGTGCTGCTAGGAAAACAACAACAAAATTTCTGTCAGCTTTTAATCTTCTTGAGTCATCCCTCAATCCCAAATGATCAAGATCCTTTTACACTTTCGCCCCCAGGAGGAGAATATAGACTATTTAACAATTCACTGTGAACAATTTCCATAATACTTGGATCCGTTTTGATATTGGTTTTGGTTGTGGGTCCTGCTTCTCAGTAACAATGGAAACCTTTAAACTGATGCAGCCCAAGGATCTTTAGAGAGGTGAAGCATACTACATGTGCGCTATATTGTTTCCTTTCTTGACTTATAAGAGAAATTTGAAGCGGGAGAAGAAGGACTGACTGACAAAATAACGGAAGTGGTACACCCTGTCTGCAACAAGGAAAGATTCTACTGTGCCTAAAAGAGACAGGCTGTAATTATTATTGTTGTTGTTGTTGTTGTTGTTGTTGTTGTTGTTGTTGCTATTTCTATCCCGCCTCTCCCCAAGGATCGAGGCGGCGAACAACAATAATACATTAATTACATTAAAAACATTAAAAACACACCCAGTCCTTCCCACCCACATGTTTTTGTTGGACCATGTTTAAGGCTGTAGGATTTAGGTGTTAAGATAACTCTACTTGGGATTGTTGTTACGGAGTATCAAATGTGTTCAATTTACTTCTGTTGATAGTTGAACTACTGTGACTTGAGAATGTGCATGATGTAGGAGCCCAGCAGAATGAAAAACCTGAAGAAAGCTCTCTTACATTTTGAGTTTTTGAATCATGACGAGATTTTACCACATGGTTTTTACTATAGTGCACCATGGTGTCTTGTTTCTTTTAATTTTCTTCCTTTCAACATCATGCATTGTTCTTTGTTTCATTGTCAGTTGCGTTTTGTTTAGACACACACTAGGTAGGCACGAAATATCTGAAGAGTTAAAGAGAGCAGTTTCTGAACACGTGCAAAATGATGGTGGCTGCCTGATTTTGGCAGCTTGTTC
The DNA here is from genome assembly GCA_948472985.1 of Iguana delicatissima. Lineage (NCBI taxonomy): Eukaryota > Metazoa > Chordata > Lepidosauria > Squamata > Iguanidae > Iguana > Iguana delicatissima. The sequence goes on along the minus strand of CAOKZL010001011.1, from coordinate 175,328 downwards.
ATGTGAATTCTGTAGACCACACAAGTGCAAAAGAGTACAGTTTAAATGGCAGTAAATGTAACTTTAAAATGATGAATGCATTACAGTTCCAGCACGTTAGAGTGATGATTCACTATACATGTAGGCTAGGTCTGACCAGCTAATGATGAGTTTCAGTGGCAACAGTTTTCATCATATCCATCTTCTAACAATCATACAATGCTCAGGCTCATTTTGTGTTAGTCCTTGCCAACTAGAAAGCACACTGTGCTATATGCATATTCCAGAGGATGCTTTGAAGCTTTTGACCATATTGTATGCATCAAGACAGAGCTGACAGGCACTTCCTCCCTGCAGAGTACTGGCATGGCTTCCAGTGGTAGAAGTGGGTATGCATGACTCAAGTCTTGCTAAGAATTAAAAGTTCAGGCAACTGGAAGGTCAAATCTAGACAGGAAGACTGGGATGGATACTATAGCATGGCATTATGTTAGTGATATATGCATGCCTAGGTTGCACAGAGCATGTGGGGTGAATTATTTACCATAATGCAAGAAGCATATTCTGCTGACAGCGCAAATACAGGCTTGTGACATTGTGAATTGTGACAAAGCATTGTGCATCCTGCATTGTGGTTGCATATTGTCCATTGCACATTGTCTGTTGTACAAGAGCAACATGGGTTGCACACTGTTACTATTCTGTATGGGAGATGTATAGTGCTCGTTCAGCATTTCTGCAAAGGCAGACATTTATGCTATGCTGAGGGAGTGCTGGATTGCAGCCACAGTGTCAAAGTACTATGTTTGGTGAGGATAGGGAAGTGGTTGCTGCCACACAGTGGAACCCCTTCCCAAGGGAGGCCATGTGATCTCTTTTCTCCAGCAAGCAAAAGCCTATCTGATTAAACAGGGCTTCAGTCTTTGGCCATTACCACACGGGACTCTTATAGTGCTATTATTTCACTTTCAACATCTTATGGAATGCCGAGGTTTGCAGTTTAGAGAGGGAAATGAGGAAATGGTCTTTCACTGGGTGTCGCAAAAAGGTCTTTCAATGTTTGCACTACATATTGTTTACACTGTATTGTTTTGTTTGTCTTTTACTGTAAGCTGCTTTGGGTCCCATATTGAGAGAAAGGTAGGTAAATAAATAAATACCCTGAACTACCAGAGTCTTGGCCTAGATATAGGGTGGTCAGACTTCAGTTCTGCACATGTATTTGTTGGATTTTCTTAAATTGTTTTATTCATTTATGTATTTAATTTGTATCCTTCTTTTATCCCATATGGGACCAAAGGAGCTTACATCATATGTTAAAAGAAAATGTCTAAAATAACCTGTAATAGAATATTTTAAAAAGCATTAAACAACAATCTACTAAAAAACATTAATTTATAACTCTTGATTAGGATACCGAGAACTTGGTGCCAAAAGAGCATACTTGGAAGTGAAAGATTCCCAGCTCTGGATTTCTTTTGGAGTACCAGAATCGAATGGAGGCCACCATATCTCCACACACACAAAAAGCTACTCTGGGTTAGCCAGATGTACCTTCTTCTTCCTCTGGCCTAGATGGCCTTTGAAGCTCCTCTTAGCTCTGATTCTGCCTTTGTGCTAGAGGCAAGGCTGGCCAGGATAGATTATCTGGTAACAGCAGAATTGGTCTTATTTTGCTGGATATAGTTACCAGAATGTGAAGGAGTAGGTGATATCTGGGTCTGGGCAGAGTTATATATGGCTCTCAGCTGGAGCTTGGACTACAGCTCCCAGAGTCTCTCAGACAGCACAGTTGCTGGTCAAGCTGGTTGTGGGATTCTTGAAATTATTGTTCAGAAAAGTAACTATCTATGCTCTGGTCTTGTCCATATATATGGCTCTCAGAAGGAAGGAAGAAGAGCTGGTAGCTGTCACGATTTGGACTGTCCTTCCAACAGAGAGAAGAAAACAGACAAAACAAGTGGGTCAAATTTAGCATTCACTGCCATTTTCAAACCATCTAGTTGCCTATATGTGCTAACAGAAGCATCCCTCCCCCCACCCCGCCCCACCCTTCGCTTATCTGACAGGTTAGGGACCAGAGCACTGTCAGAAAGTGCAATGAGTTGAAAAGCAGAACTCAGTTTTTCTTCACTTCTTCTCCTCTTTCCTTCATCCTGTAGGGAACATGAGGGAATTACAGAGGCTTGCTTGGTGGACTTCCGTAATTCTCTCATGTTCCCTACAGGAAGAAGGCAAGAGGAGAACTGACAAAAGAGCAGATCCTGTGTCAAAAAAAATGGTACATGTCTATAATTTACAACAGTTGAAAGAGTAGAATGTCAAAAAACGAGCGGTTGAAAAGCAGAGAAAGCCTGTAGTATCCCAGAAGAGTCCTGACTGAATTTCCATGGGAGAGTCAGCATCAGATTATTTTCTTTCTTTCAATTTTCATTCTCCCACTCCTACAAAATCATCCTGTAGGGCTTTTGCCTCTTTATTTTTTTTTTTAAAGCAATCTTTTATATTTTCTTTTTCCTTCCCCTGATCCCAGAATACAATATAGAGCAGGTTTTCTGCAACAACTGAGAGGAAAATGTTTTTCCCTCCTCAGCACTGGTCTACATACATCTGTTGCTTAGGAACAGCAGGGACCAAAAAGAAAAGTGAAGGATCTATAATTGCAAGGGCTTTCTGCAAGCTTAGGAAATAAATGGAAGAACCTGAAGCTGCTCAGGTTGTGTGGCTACTGATCAGAAATTGCACTGCCCATCTTATGCAGCCTAGTTCAAAGCTGGAATTAAAAGTGTGCATTAAGAACTAGTGATTGTTAATCTTCATTAAATGACCAAGATCAATTCTATTTTTCAAAGTTGTGATAGGCACTTAGAACATATACATATTGAGATCATTGTTGCAGAACATTTGATCTGAATCTGTGTATTTTTTGGTCTGTCATTCTTACTGTTGCATCCAACAGTATCAATTGAGACAAGAAGATGGGCTCACCTGGTGTTTCTAGCTGAAAAGAGGTAATTACCCTATCAGAGAAACCATCTAATTAAACCAATGCCCCCTAACGCGTCACTTTACTTTCTCTCACAAAGGCAAAGACTTCTTGCATGCTAAACATCAAATATGGTAGTATTGCATAAGTCCCATGGAAGCTGATGGCTGGATTCCAATTAGTTTGTTCCAGCATTAAATGGAAGCCAGCGGATAGGTAAATCCAATTGATTTGATGAGTCTAGACTAAAGATAGGAATTAGGCCAAGGGGAAAAAATGGCAGTAGGAAGTAATCCCACATTAAATTGTTTCTAAGTAGAGACCAAGGCTGAAGCACTCAAGGAAAAGCCCTCTTCCAGGAATAAGGCCTATACTGGGAGGAGGTGGAGAGATGAACTTTCTCTGCAGCACTTCATTAACGCAAGAATTTCATGCCTGTTCAACCTGCACTCTATAAAGTTCTGCAAACTCTGTTGCCTGTACAAACTCTGCATTTGAAATCAGTGGGATTATATCTGACTAGACACATATATAATTGCACTCTTTTCTCATATGGCTTAGGTTGTCCAAAGTGTTACTTGAAACCTCATAGCCTTGTCTTATTCACTGAAACAGTCAATTTGTTTTGCACGTTGATGCGTTGTTGCACAAATGGAACACCGACTCTTGCCTCTCACCCAGAGGATAATGTACAGGGGGGTTTAAGAGTATAATTAAGTACCTGCTTATCACTTTTCCTTGTCTAAACTATTTAAATGCATGTGTGTGTGTGTTTTAAATGAGGCATGTATACTAACTGGGACAGTGATGAGTAATGCATCTATAATTGGGTTCAGCTGAGGAGTAAACATCACATGAGCTCTGGCTTAGGTTCCTGTTGACTGGGAGACATTTCATGCATCTTTGGGCACAGGGCACACAATTGCTTGTTCTCCACTGGGAATATTTAAAGAACCTGAGCTCAAGCCTGATCCCAGTAATGCGATTGTATGTGAAGACCTTGTGTAAGACAAAGTACTTGAAAATGACATGATAAAGATAGCTAATATGAACTAAATATGATCCCTTTGTGTGCATGAATCTTATGGCAGTCTTTAATTACAGAGCATACATAGGTTAACGTAACTCTGTCTAGCCTTTGGTCTACATTTCCAATCTTGGTGATATTATTACACTTGGATTCTGAAATCCAGATGGACAGATGAAGTTTCAGTCTAAATCTAGAGCTCCATATTCTTTTTTAAAAAAATCTTCATCAAATTCCATTGTATCTTTTAATTTCATTTTTATTTTTAGAAGCAAATTTAAACAAGAACTGAAGAATGCTATGATAATGCACTTGTTTGATTTTAGCATTCCTCTGTGCAACTGACACTACCAAATTAATATCACTTGATACTTCAGAAGCGCTCACACTTTCCTAAAAGCTGATAGGATAGGCCTTAACAGAATTCTGTAGTGGAATTACCTGGGCAATACCTGGTGGGGTGCTAGAGAGGAGAAGGAGGTAGCTGGGTCATCAAAAAATGAATATGCTTAGCACCACAGAAACTATAAGCTAACAACCAATAGCAATTAAACATGAAGGAGTACGAGAATGAAAATTACTCAAGTGTTGATCAGAGAAAGGCTGCTGCTTTGACCTGGGAAAGAAACATGCACCATTTATTACTATTTATTATCCTGTACCCTTTTTCTTCAATTCCCAGCTTTTTCATTGATTTCTGTCAGTGAACTTGAATTTTAAACCTTTGTATTTGGGATCATAGAACTGGAGTGTTGAAGCAGCAGGGGCCAGTATTATTCATATGAATAAATCTCCAGTATTTAAATGTGCCAAATTTAAAGTGTGTTCCTATATGTGTGTGGTTGCCTTCAAGTCGCCTGTCAGCTTATGGATTATCCATGAATTTCATAGACAAGGAATACTCAAAGGTGGTTTTGCCAGTTCCTTCCTCTGAAAAATAGCCTGCAACACCCAGTATTTGTTGGAGGTCTCTCATATGAGTGCTAACCAGGGCTGACCCTGCTTAGCTTCCAAGATCAGATAGGATCTGGTGCCTTTAGGCTATATAGGCCCTGTATTTAAAGTAACAAGACCTACAAAGCATTTTAAATTAAAAGTACATGCTCATTCACTTAATGAGCACAGGGTTGTCACTGGGCAAGATGAAAATCGATCCAATAAAAGAATGGGTAGCTTTTCACTACAGCTTCAGTTCTGTTTGGGCAGTGTGAAGTCAGCAACCAGAAATCATGAATAGTTTTTAAATTCCATGTTACCTGTTTTTGAATAGCAGCCAACATTTCAGAGATATAAACTGGGACATGTGTGGCCATGCAGCCTCAGAATTTGGTGAACATGGCAGGCGTGACTAATGTAGAAGAACATGCAAGCCAGGAGAGGTCAACACAGTTTGCTTTTGCCACAGTCTATAGAGAAGGGCAAGATTCCCTCCTACCTTCTCTCCTCTTTTCCCTGCTAAATTGAGTACTAACTACTTTGGTACTGTGAGTTCAGTTTATGGCAATTAAATAAGATGAGGACAGAAGGGAAAAAGTGTGAGGAAGAGAAAGAAACTGGGACACTTTAAAAGCAGATGAAAATCTGGAAGAATTAATTGGCACAGACTGGGACTCTCTGTCTCTTACTGGGACAGTTGGAGGGTATCTCCTTGGTACCAATTAAAGCTACCAACCATGTCAGAATGAATTTGTACTTTTTCACACTGGCTGAAATCTGTAAAATAACGGGGGAAAACCAGAGCCACATTTAAATATCTTTTTATGGGATTAGCAGCAGAGAAGATTGTTAACATGCAGAAAGTTTTCCCTAATCATTTTTTTTCAAAGGCTGGGGCTGCTTATTCAGTTGCATACAGATTCTGCAAGTAATGCCATGCAACTGCTTTAAACCTGGTGTTACATGGTTTCTGTACAGTGTTGTGGATAGCAGTCAAGCTGCTGCATTTTGTACTAGCCCAAGGTCGTTGCTGGAGTCTTATTAGGAAATTACCAGTGCATGAACTATCGTAGCCTGATTGTCCCTGTCCTGAAGAGGGCACAGCTGGTGGGTCAGTCAAAGCTGGTCCCAGGCACAACCAGCCACAGACTTCGTCTGGATGTCCACACACAGAGATGGGTCTACTTCCAAACTACACACCTGCTTCTCCAGGAAAGAGTTCAAGTCCCCTCAGGGAAGGTTACCTACCCAGTTCCCAGCCCTTTGAGCTACCAGTCCACAGATCTGCCATCTTGTTGCATGTTACAACTTGCTGCAAATACAGAAAATATGAGGTCCAATATAGGGAGTATATATTACCAAAAAGAGGAAATTTCAGATTATGTTCTAGGAAAGATGTTAAAATTAGATGGCAATTTCCAGTGCTGTTGTGGTAATGAAGACACAAAATCTTTTAACTACAAGCTAAGACCATTCTCTTAAAAAATAAGACTTTCAAAGTAGCTCAGTTCAATAGGCAATAGGATACACACACCTATACATTTACTTTGTATAGAAACAATACAGTCATTCAGCCTAATGAGAAATGAATACCACCCGTGAAGGAGACACAGGATTTCTCTCCTTTTTGATTAACAGTCAGATTAAATGTTGTACCAAATATAGTGTGTAGTTTAGTTTCTTTCTTTTTCTTAAAAGTCAGTGTGGAGATCCCCTGATCTTTGCTAGGACTGCAGTGTGCAGTGAAAAGAGACTACATTTTTCCCTATGCAGCTATTAGCTCAGAGAAAATACATACAGCCCATCTGGAAGTTAGCACCATGGGAGCACTGCTGTATGAGGGAACCAGTTGTAAAGAGAAATCAGCTGAGGTGGAAAGAATTTTTAAACCTCCCTTCTCCATACTATGCATATCTAATCTTACTACGATAATCTTAACTAGCCAATGACCAGCTGAAGTTGTGCTGAATCCAACCCCTTCCTAGCTTAGGATTATTTGAAATTGGTGCTTTGAGCATTGGAGTATGGCCCTGGATACTAGGGTTTGATTCCTCACTCGTCCATGGAAATCTATTGGGTGATCTTGGGTGCGTCACACAATCTCAGCCCAAAAAGCCCTGTGATAGGTTCACCTTAGAGTGGCTGTAAGTCATAAAGGACTTGAAGGCACACAACACCAGAACCTTTACCAGGCCTCAGATTGGGTCTGGCTAGTTTCTCTGTTCTGGGGGGCGGGGCAGGGGAGGTGGTTTCCAGTCCAACTTTGTTCTTCACTCATCCTACTCTTTCTCTGCACTTTGCTTTGGATCTACTGTTGGTAGAACACAAATGGAGTAGTTCTGCTGACAAGTTGCTCTGTTGGCAGGGCTCTGAGATCAGCCAGTGGAAGAGTGGTCAGCAAATAGACATTTTTGCTGGCAGAAAAAACTTGTGCCTAGTCATAATGCCCCACAGCTGTCATATCTTTGATTCAGGATTGCAGATTGGGGTAAGGCACTTACTTTAGAGCTTTATGCTACCTACTGTCAAACTACACATCATGTTAGTTTGACCCTCTTGGTTAACAGACTACAGCAGTAGCAAACAGATATATGCTGGGAAAACAAAGTCATAGATATATCCTAGTGCAAGGATGTATAGATACAGATGCATACTATATTTTAAATTGGCTTCTGTTCCTTTTAATTGTTATCAGAGACATTTGCCCATTGTAGGGCACATTATGTTCGTAACAGTAAGAGTACAGTATTGAGCTAATATGCACTGTGCGCTTAAAACTGAGGACAAGGTTTGTTCTTGTTGGCATCAATGTCATTTCATACGCCCACAGCTGCAGAACTCAGTATTCATAAATGCTCACTGTTCAGGAGAGGAATAACTAAGGAACATTTCCAAATGAAACTGCGGGAAGAATTTGTGTAGGCTGAGTGTAATTACTCAGACTGGAATGCAAGTACACTTGTGTACGTTGAATCTCTCAAGCAAACTTTAGGAGTTTAATACTTTCTCTCTCCTTCTCCACCAATGGAACAACTTTCAAATGCAAGAGAGCAGTTGTGTAGTGGTTAGAGTAGCGGAGCAGGATCAGAGACCCAGCTCCACTCTCCCTTGAAATTCACTGGGTAATCTCCTGCAGTTGTTATGAGGACCTTCAGACTTTGTGTATCAACAGGACAAATAAAACAATTAGACAAGCTTCAAAAATATACTAAATATCCTGAGGAGAAAAGTTTTGAAAATTCAAAGGAATGAAATTTGTATGAGAGTCAGATTTAGCAAAAAAAGCACCCTGTATTCATTCATTCATTCATTCAGTATGAGAGTCAGATTTAGCAACAGAAATATTGGAGGAAACAATGGGATACCCTGTAGTTGACCCTGTAGTCAACACCACTCTATAAATCAGTATCTGTCCAAGTTTTTAAAAAGTATTAATATTCATAAATGGTGTTACTGTCCAGTTAAACTATTTAAAATTAATAATAATGTGTCAAAGCTATGCCAAAGAGGTTGTGATAAAATAGGAGAATGGCAACACACATCACTAACCTGTCCCAAAACAGTTAGTTTTTGAAAGAAAATATTAAATTGTCTAAGCCAAATGTTAGACTAAACAATACACTTTATTATTAATAACCATATTTGAAAATGAAAAAAGAAGACTGCCAGACAAAGACCTCATAGCACTCTCGTTATATGGCTGCAAGATTAGAAATAATGAAATCATGGAAAACATGAAAAGGTCTCTTTGTACAAAGGTAGCTAGATAGTGTGGCCTATAGCACTACCTGCAAAATTTAAAATACAGGCTTAGATAAGAAAGAGGGGAAATCAAAGAGGATATATTTGAAGAAATTTGGAAGGCTTTTATTGCTTATGTCACTGGTGCAAATCCAGGAATTAAACCATTTCTTGATCTAGCATCTTTCTGGGAAAGTGGATATTGAAAATGAATACACAATCCATTGTAGTTCAAAGATTATTTATAGCTATGATGATTGACAGTAATATATATCTAGGTTGATCAACTAAGATTTGGATAATGGGAAGGGAAAAGGGAGGAGAAGAAGGAGTTCGCTCTCATATTGCAGTATATTTGTGAGGTAATGATAAATTTTCATGTGAAAATATAATTAATTTTTTTAAAAAAGACTGATGGGATAGAATTATTTACAGGGCCAACCTGGAGAGATCCATGAAGGAAAGGTGGGATTAAAAAGGTGATGAAACTCAATTACAGATATTTGGTCTACTTTACTAGGCCTGGTTACTTTCAAACTTATGGGAATATGTCAGAAATGGGCCTAAATCCTTGCTTGTAGAAACCCACTGGATCGAGGACAACTTGGTAAGTCAACACCTATGTGAATTCCATTGGTTCAGTGGGTCTACAGTAGTTAGAACTTCCATTGGCATTTAGGGCATGGATCACAGGTCCAGAGGAAAGTAACTGTTTCATTGGTAGTGCAGAATTTGCATAGCACATCTCTGTGACAGGGCATAAGGCTGTGAATTGGAGGGCGACCAAAATGGTGAGAGGCCTGGAAGCCATGCCCTATGAGGATAGACTTAGAGAGCTGGGGATGTTTAGTCTGCAGAAGAGAAGGTTAAGAGGGGACATGATAGCCATGTTTAAATATTTGAAGGGATGCCATGTAGAGGAAGGAGAGGGCTTGTTTTCTGCTGCTCCAGAGACCAGGACAAGGAGCAATGGATTCAAGCTGCAGGAAAGGAGATTCCACCTGAACCTCAGGAAGAACTTCCTGACAGTCAAGGCTGTCTGGCAGTGGAATATGCGACCTTGGAGTGTAGTGGAGTCTCCTTCCTTAGAGGTTTTTAAGCAGAGGCTGGATGGCCATCTGTCGGGAGTGCTTTGAGGGTGTTCCTGCATAGCAGGGAGTTGGACTGTATGACCCGTGTGGTCTCTTCCAACTCTACATTTCTATGATTCTATGATTCTATGAACTAGTTGACAGTAGTGCCCATTTAAGTTCATACTGGGCAGTTAAGAGAACAGGATCAGGCCTATACAAGCATGCACTTCAGCTATGTTGATTTTTCAGGAGTTAGGATTGACCCGAGGCCCCAAACTCGACAGGGCTGTACATTCCAGGTGTGTATGTGATTGGTGAGTGAACTCTGAATTAGCCTGGGGATGTCCCCTGGAAAACTTTGGCCAAAATGACCTTCCTCCTCTTCAAAGAGAATGCAAACAAACTGTTTCCTGCATGAGTAAGAGAAGGACCCTTTATAGTTAAAAGGACTTTTTTTATGAGTTTGAGGCAATGATTTCATGGAGCATGCAGTGTATGTGCAGAAGTCATGCAAGGATATTCACTTTCCCAAAGTCCTGGTACATTGTTGCTAGCTATATCTTTCAGTTAACAATCAACAATTGAACCCTGAGTCACATATGTTGTGTTTGCTCAGCAGTGAAGTATAGGAAATATTGTTACAGAGAATAACAGAGCACTGGGGACAGACGCTGGGCACTGAGGCATTGTCTTTGCCAATTAATGTCTGTATAATTTTAAGTAGCACAAGATACTGACAACAGGAACAACCTTTAAAGCTGAGTATAGTTCAAAATGGAGGAACTTCAGTTAAGGAAATGCAAATAGAGAGAGAGAGAATAAAAGAGAGCTTGAGAGCTTGGACATTTAAACAAGCAATATCTTCTGTGAATTAAACTGTCCACGGTGCTGAATCTCTAGCAGCCCTGCAGAGTAGACCAGGGAAGAACTGGGGAAGCACTATTCAAGGTCCTGAAACCTTTTTCCGTGCACACAGGTACAGCCCAATTAATCCCCTGCTGTCTCACCTTTTCAACGGTTTTGAAAATGTTCCAGTTTCTTTCTCCACCTCCCACTTATTCCTTTGTCCTTGGCTTATTTTAGACTGAGTTCAAAATGCAAAAAGAGCATGCACTCAATTAGCTCAGCAGAGGGTAGAAGAAGAGAGGGATTAGAGCCTTGCCCTTCCCAGTAGACTCCAGCAGAAGCAAACAGCCTCTCCCATTTTGTCTTTTCTTCTTCATTAATGACTTTTGCTATCTTGGCCACACTCTGATGTTGCTTGGCCACTTGTGTCCCAGTTCTCATCTCTGAAATATCCCAGTTTGCATCTGTGATCCAATACAATTGCAAGCAGTGTATTGTGATCTTCCTGCAATTTGATAAGTCCTGTTCTTTGCTCTCTTCAGCCAACAACAAAAGGGAGATACTCATCCAGATCTGTGTGGATTATGTTTCACTTTGTGGACTGGCATTTCTGCAAGGTGTGAACAGAACAGAGAATTTTCTCCCCTCCAGCATTTGGCTCCTGTTCTCTGGAGGATCAGAAAGGAAAGGAGATGCTAAAATCAAGAGAACAGTGACTTCACTGTAGGCAATCAGGTTTTGCAATGTGGAAGAGAAGCTGGACTTTTAATAGGCTTGTTAGTATACACAGTCTTTTATTGATAAAAAAAATCATGGTATTAGGAGCAATTTGGTATAGAGTGGCACTTTTCCCTTTTCTCTTTTTATTTGTAATATACACACATAAAAACAGCAACACCACTTTGGTCTCAAGCCAACTGTGTACACATATGGCAGTCAGGACTGATTTTCAAACAAGCTTCTGATATCAAGAAAATTTCTGCAAAACTAATCTCTGAAGCAAAGAAGTGGAGAAAAGCAGGGAAAGGCACTTCAGCTCCTCACAGCAACGAACCTTTTGAGGTAGAAATTGGACCTTTACTTAAATGTCAGCTAGTCAGATGTGAACAAACATGGAGTTGTGCCTCTTACCATTTCTAACCTGGTCATCACAATATCACTACAGATGATCTAATGTGCCTGGATATTGACACAATTAGGGTATTGATCAACATAATTCATTGGTTCCATCCAAAGACAAGGATGCACAATGAGGCCACTCATATACCTAGTAAAACTTGGACAACGCATTCTGTCTTGGTAGAAAGCAGATTTTTCACAACCAGCAGGATCTTTTTGGTAACTGCTGAACAGTGATGACAATGTTATATTGGACTGGGCATTAGTGTGAGTCATGGTGTTTGTCTCTATGTATAAGAATAAGTTATCATTTAGCATTTCCTTGCATTTTCTCCAACTGGATACATAAAACTCATTTTGATTTTCTTTTGCAGGTCTGTCAAGATGTGAATGAAGCACCTAAATGGATTATAATCAAGAAAGGCCACTGAAATAATTTATATATTTATATGACAATGTTGTACCTCCTAAGTACAAGACACTTCATAAAGATATATTTGCACATTTACGTCAACTTTCTTGTTATCTGTTTTGCTGAATGTAAAGTATGTGAATGATACTCCAGCTCAAGAGTATATTTGTACATATCCAGGAAATGAACTTGACTGCAATAGAGAGACATTAATGTTGCATAATTTTAAACATAGAAATGAAACAAATCTTTTGCATTAAAAATTGTTCAGTTTTCCTTTTGTTATGTATTATCCAAAGAACTTCCTAACAGCTACCACAAACACGCATGTTGTATGTATACAAAGAGTTAGCAGTATATATAATGGGCACATTTCACCTAACACATTGTAAAATTTTAAAATCTCATTGATTATAGTGGGAAATCTTTCACTTTGTTTGGATTGTGTTCTTGGAATTTTATTCATTAACAGCTAAATGATATATATGGAATTATGTAAAATAAAGACAAAAAAATACAGTTTTACCATTCAAATGTCCAAATTTATCAAATACTATGATCAAATTAATAGTGAACTTTCTGAAATTATCAAACATCTATAACCCCAAATAAGGAGACCCACAAAGGGAACCAGGGCTCTGTTACATATTATTTCTTCTATCAGCAACCACAGATTCCATTGGATCCATATTCAAATATGTATCTGAATGCTAAACACCTATCTTTAAATGATTTACAAATTCTTATGTACCTTTCCATTATCATTTGAGTGCGAATAATCATGTGAAGAATGAATATTTTTGTGTATTTGGATTCATTTTCAATTTGAAAATCAAAGGTGATAAACATGACAGTGACAACTATGGGACAGGCCATGGATTAGCAACGGAGCCTTATATGCTTAAGATCCAATATTTTATCCTTGGCCACTTCCCCAATTAAAAAGGATGTTGGATGCTATATAGCTGGAAAGACTGTCTGCCCAAATCTTTGGAGATTAGCTATCTTGGGTTTGCTGCCTGGGGCAAAGGACAAAATGTCCTCCCTGGACAAAAGCCAACTGGACTGACAAATGAATCTTTCATCAAGCTGTAGAATCAGAGAACATTATCTAGTACATCTGAAAGTGGTAGGGTAGTGTAGGGGGTTCCAGGAAAACTGCACGGCACATAACTCTCTTTTCTATTATACACAGCATCTGCTGCCAATTCAGCCACCTCATTCTGCCTAATGGTAGGCCCAATTCTGCAGGAAGGATGACGGCACTCGGTTTGATGCACCAATAAGCTGATTTAGGATAAGGCAGCTCCATCTGTTCACAAGCAGACCCTTTGCTAGGGTAATTGTTTCCTTGGGGAACAGATTGAAAAAAAGTCCTCCAGAAGGAGAAAACAATAGAATTATTGTAGATGCTGAGAATGTCCTTTATTGAATATAGTGTTAACATGCCATTTGAGCTTGGGAATTCAGATCATTTGAGCTGAGAATCTGTGACCAAAGACTTTTTGAGTACAGGCAATTTCTGGTGAACTTTTAAAAGTCAGAAGATGTCTCCCAAGTAAGAGGAAAAGTGGAATACAGAAATATAGGATAAGGGACACGTGGCTGGATAGCAGTATTTGTGAAAGGGATCTTGGAGTCTTAATAGACCACAAGTTGAACATGAGTCAGCAGTGTGATGCGGCAGCCAAGAAAGCCAATGCAATTCTCAGTTGCATCAATAGGAGTATGGTGTCTAGATCAAGGGAGGTACTGGTACCACTCTACTCTGCTTTGGTTAGACCTCATCTTGAATACTGTGTCCAGTTCTGGGCACCCCAATTCAAGAAGGACATAGTCAAGCTGGAGCAAGTCCAGAGGAGGGCGACCAAAATGGTGAGGGGCCTGGAAGCCATGCCCTATGAGGATAGACTTAGAGAGCTGGGGATGTTTAGTCTGCAGAAGAGAAGGTTAAGAGGGGACATGATAGCCATGTTTAAATATTTGAAGGGATGCCATGTAGAGGAGGGAGAGGGCTTGTTTTCTGCTGCTCCAGAGACCAGGACAAAGAGCAATGGATTCAAGCTGCAGGAAAGGAGATTCCACCTGAACCTCAGGAAGAACTTTCTGACGGTCAGGGCTGTCCAGCAGTGGAATATGCCGCCTTGGAGTGTAGTGGAGTCTCCTTCCTTAGAGGTTTTTAAGCAGAGGCTGGATGGCCATCTGTCGGGAGTGCTTTGAGGGTATTCCTGCATGGCAAGGGGTTGGACTGGATGACCCCTGTGGTCTCTTCCAACTCTACATTTCTATGATTCTATGATTCTATAGGACAGAAGAAATACTGGAACCCTGTTGATTACACTTAAGAATGTATCCCCATCCCAATTGCTCCAATCCTCATTTACTGGACAGCAGCTGATGTGATTGATAGGGACCTGTTCCTCTGCTGATGAGATGGAACTTGGGGGCAGATTTGGCAACATAGATTCATTGCCTTAATTATCTCCAAATTATACTCTATACAGTAATGCACTCCACACTGGGTTGAACTTAAAGCTACACTTAGTGCAAAATGTATCAATCAGCCTTTCATCAAGTCTACCATTCAGAGACCATATATCACTGGTCTTCTGCTAACTTGTTCTAGCTTCCAATTTGCTTCCAGGCTCAATTCAATGTGTTGGCCCTATCCTTTAGAGCTTTATTGAGTTTATGGGGACAATCAAGACAGTATTGTTGCATATGGCCTTTGGTTGTTAACTGATTTAATTGTGGAGGTGTTTTTAAGACTCTTTAAAATAAATTTTGACCTATTTTCAAAGAATGTTTTGATTTGTTTTTAGGTGTTGTGCACTGCTATGGGAACCCTGCTGGGCTGAGTGATGATAAACAAGTACTTAGTCTTGAAAAGTTAGTTCTTTGTTCTCCCTTCAGGAATTTGCATATAAAGTCATTGTCAATAACTAAGTGTGTAATTTATTCTCTCTTGTTTGGCCTTAGGATTTATTTATTTATTTTATTTATTTATTTATTTATTTTGCGTATTGCTGTTATTGTGCTACTTAAAGTTGTTTCCAACTTATAGCAACCTAAGGTAAATCTGCCATGGGCATTTCTGGGGCTGAGAATGTGTGGTGCATCCAAGGTCATTCAGTGGGTCTCCATGGCTGAGCTGGGAATCAAACCCTGGCCCTCCAGGGCCATAGTCAAACACTCAAACCGCTATACCACACTGGCTCTACCAGCAGGAAAAAAATCTAATTCTGAGTTGAAGATCTGTAATTCTACGAAGAAGATTATTAATAAGTTTTTGCTGAACTGGACCAAGACATATGGCTGCCTGACATATGTGCCAGGTGGCATTCTTATCTCCTGTACCCCTGGGACACCAAGTTACTTTGACAACTGAAGCAAGATTCCCATTACATGCTTTCCCCCTTCCCAGCAGTAAAACAGTATTAACAAATAAAGTAACAAACAATGCACTACCCTTTTGTGACTTTTCCACCATGGCAAGAATTGTAGATTTAACAACCCAACATTTCCAACATACTGTGCTGTGATTACTGATGCTCTTGTGCAATGTATTGTAAATGCTTTGCTTTAATACCATTTTCACCCCTCCCCTTTCCCTGACACCATTATTCATATTATGCCTGGAATCCTCCTGTTGTCATTCAGCTTGTACTTCTTTGGTTGTAGAACAATGGACATGTCTTATTCATTGTTGCACAAGTGGATTCCTGCTCACATAACTATTATGCGAGCAATAATGTTGCATAACTGTGTCCTGCAGTGCAAATAAGAAATCTGTGTAGTGTTGCCTCTGTCTATGATCTCTGTATTTCCAGATGCATTTCTCTCTTTCCAAAATATTCTACTCACTTGACCTTACATAGCCAGGTATTTCTTTATTTGCTGTTTCTCACCTTCATAATTCAAGAATATATGATGTTTGATACCATATTGTGCTGTCGCAATTGCTTTTTCAAGTGGTATTAACTACTATGTATATAAGATCTGAATGCTAAAAATTTAACCAAAATGGATTCTGATTCCTGATTTGGATTTGGATGCTTCTATCAGAGAAATTTGGACCCCCCATTTCCTCAGTTTGAAAACACCTATGAAGTGAAGCGAAACTGAGATGATACGTAATGCACCTATTGGTTGATTAAACTGTCTCAATCTATAACACTAGAGCCTCTGAGGAATTATACTTCAGCAAATAATTAGAACTGGAATTAAAACAGAGGTTCTACAGAGCACTTATCACTATCTTATCCAACAATGGCTTACACATGATCAAGATCCATCCATAATGTCTACTAAAAATCACAAGTAAGTGCAATTCTATAGGGATCTTTCTCATGTTAATTGAAAGCTTCCTGCTGGAATTGTTTCCTGGTAATCCAGCCTGGGTGGACTAGTGATGAATAGATTCTTTTTTCGTCCTTTGAATAAAGCTGTAGTCCTAAACACATTTAGAAGTGATTCAGTTCCCCTAAACACACTTAAGATTTACTTCTGGAGTATACAGACATAGTGACTGTTTTTTAAATTGCCCCAGTGCAATTTTCTCTTACCATAGAATAGCAAACAATTTATTAGCTTCCCCTTTCTCTCCTCTCCCTACCTTCTTTATCATGAAATTACCTAATTTCCTAGCTGATCATCAGGAATCAATAAAAAAGCCTGAATTTGTAAAAAGAAAGCATTCAGTTTAAACGTACAAGAGCCCTTAGATATGATTTGTGGAAATTTTTGTGATACTTCAATTATCTTTTTATCACAAAAATTTCCACTAATCATGTCTAAATATCAGAGCATTGGTTAGAAAACACTGGAATGCCACAGGTAGTGTGATGTGGTCCTAAACAGAAAGACATAATCCTCTGTCCTGCCTCTGCAAAATAGTTTGCAAGGGCACAATTTGAGGGAGGGGAGGTGCTATCCTGGTTGATTGCAAAAGAGCTGAGACCCATTCCTCATTCTTGGATTGACCTCCTTCAGGGTTTAGAAGGTATCAGAGAGAGAAAATATTTGCAGAATACAGGTACTTCTCCCCTCCAAACCAGTGCCTCTTTGTATTGGTTCAGAAGGATTACCTAGATTCTTTTATGGCTATGAACACTATTCCCTCATTCTAAGGCAAGTTCACCCATCTTTAATTACATTTTTCTAGCATTCTGTGGGAGGAAGAGGGTGCTACTGGAAACAAAGATTTATTTTTCAAGTGTTATCAACTCTGCAGTTTTGACCATCATCTTGGCTTTGATCCTTCCCTTCCATACTCATTAATTCACTCATCCTTCTTTTTAATGCTCAAGGTTATTTAGGATGAATTGAAGCATGCTGTTCTTTCACGCTCTCCCTCTAGGTTTGGCCTAGCAAATAATCTCTCCTGAGGTCACTGAGGTCTTCTAAATGTCACACAGCCATAGATGTACATGCAACTTTGGAGCTTCTGCAGGCTGCCCACATGCCCAAATGATAACTCGGTGACTCAGTCTCTACATTGAGAATACTATGATACCATTCTTTTCTAGGACTTTTTTCTGCAATGATGGTGCAGTTTGACACAAACAGAGCAGTAGCACAGATGGAGCTTTCTTTAAAATGGGAATGGCATTCAGAACACTCCATACCTAGGCTCTTTACTTGTTTTACTCATCACATGATGTTTTAGTTCACTTGAGGAAATGAGAAGGTGAGTGGTCAACTGCACTCTGAAGGTCAAGAGCCAGGGTACCAGTCAGAAGCCAGAGAACCAAAACCAACAGAGGGTGATGCAAAAGATAGTCTGGATTCAGGAACAGAGCCAAGTCTCTGAACATCCACAGAGAAGGTGATCGATTTGTTGCCAGTGGCTGTGGAGTGATTGTTTCCTGCCTTATCTAGAGAGGTTGGCTGTTCTGTGTAACCCACTGAGACCACACCAACAGAGCTGCAGGCATGCTGAGCTTCTTCCAAGACACTCCAGTCCTGCTAATACCTCTGGTAGGCCACAGCTTGCTCAGTGCCTCTAAAAGAGATTACTGTAATAAAGTTACAACTTCATTAACTTTCTTGAGTACCATTTTTGGGAAGAAGGTGAACCATCAGACAGACAATAGTTATTTTCACTCAAAAATGTCTGATTCATTGAGCCTATTCCGTTTTAATCAAAGTCATGCAAGAGTTTGAGACAATCCAAAACATGCAACTACTGTTTCCTGTAGATAACAAGCCATATCTATATTAACTGGATCTCAGCAAACACTTGGGTTTCTCTTGTACCTTGACACAACCACATGTGATGAGAAGAAGTCTCTAGAACCTGAATGAAGCCTATCATATGGACATTTTACCTTTTTATGAAAATTGTTGAGAAGGTCTAATAAATGTAATGCATTATTTCACTGGCAGAATAATGAGTAGGAGAGGAAGGCAGAACTGGAGGTGTCTGCTTTTGGATGACAGATCCACAAAGGAAATTAAAGTCACTCATAATCAAACACTGTTTCCCATTAAGATTTAGGCCTCAGATGTATGGAGTCTGGACAAGTTAACTGACTAAGCATTAGGAAAATCATCATCATCATCATCATCATCATCATCCAGCCTTTTTCCAACTCACTATGTCATCTGGAAAGCATGAGTTTTCAGTTTGTCCAGTATAAATGTCATATTGAATGTTCCTCTTTGTCAAGCTTGTGGTAGATATGATTTCCTTAGCCATATAAATGAAATGAATGGGTGGATGTTGCCCAGAGAATGTGAATACAAACTGGAAGAAAAATTAGGGGAAAAAATGGGAAATAAGCTTGGATCTTGAATGCTAACCTTATTCTTTCCCTTATGTGAACTCTTTGGTTTATTTAAAATCTAGAAATCCTTCTGGGTTATATGTAGGGTGTGTGCATATACGCTTAATGTGAGACTGGCAGAGATGGGATGCCTTGAGTTCACATTTGACAATCCTCCCACAACCCCCGACTTCGGCTAATACATGCTTTGTTGTTTCAGATGCCATTTCTAGTTTCTAAACAACTCCCTATAACCACTAATAAAAGGTTCAGGACACAAGGATCTGTTGAAATCCTTTGGTGAGAGCTTTGCAAATACTGCTGTTAAATTTAAGAAAGAAATAGACGGAAAATAGACATGGTGACCACAAGCCACTTTCAGGTGTTAATGCTACCATTTTCTTTACTGGAAGATGTAATTAGTCAGATCTAGAAAGAATTCCAGGGTTCTTTTGTGGACCTGTGCTGTGTGGGAGGGTGCATTCTTTTTTCCCCCCAGTTTGTAATCTTTCTGAAAAGTTTCTTTTCATAGACTAAGTACCAATTACAACAAAATTAAATTTAATGGAACTCCCTATACAACTCTTTAAGAGCAGAATTCTCTTTCAAATTACAGTGCTTACAAACCTAGTTTCCAGGGTTTGATCTATTGATTTTAATACATGCAGAAGATATTCTACTGCAGAGGTGACCAAAGTGCAGTCTTAAGACAGTATGCGCCATGCACCAAGGATGTTCATGTGGACCTTCTCACTTCCAGAATCCCTAGACTGACTTGTTTATGGTGAGAAAGTAGATGAAATTGTTGCTTCTTGGAAGCTTCCCAGTGCACCAATTATGTGGGGTTTTTTGTATCAAAGATGCTCCTCATTTTTAGAACTCTAAGTGGGACTGCAGCCACTTTGGGTTTTGTTTGTTTGTTTGTTTGTTTGTTTGTTTGTTTTGGTAGTCCATCTGGCCCCTTTATTCTAAAAGTGGTCACCAGACCTGCCACAGTTGCCCATCCCTGTTCTATAGGCTGCACATCTCCAGTTATAGGGGAAAAGCAATATTTCTTCCTTTCAAAGGTTGAAACATGGTACATTGCAGCCACTTCAGACAGACACCAGCAGACAGATGGAAAGACTGAAAACAAGTATTTTTGAGAAAAGAGTTTTGTTTTAGTTTATAGGGGAATCATTATTTTTCCTTCACTATAATTAACATTGGCACTCTATTCCACAACAACCTACTC
Source organism: Iguana delicatissima (assembly GCA_948472985.1). NCBI lineage: Eukaryota > Metazoa > Chordata > Lepidosauria > Squamata > Iguanidae > Iguana > Iguana delicatissima. The sequence goes on along the minus strand of CAOKZL010001011.1, from coordinate 155,208 downwards.
CATTGTTGCCTTAATGCGGCAGGATAATGTGTAAAGAGCATATCTCTTACATAACTAATCTGGGATTAAACTCCTCTTGTGAGCATGCAAACTATGAGAGCTGAAGAACTCCAAAAAGCCCTGTTTACCATCATCAGTGCCTTTTGGTATATATAACAGCTTAAGAAAAACGTGTACTTTTGCATTATGCATTATGGAAGAACCCCTTCATCCCTTATTCTGATCCCCACACTCAGTGAAATAGTTTGAAATGTATTTAGGAATGGCAGGAAAACTATCCAGTACAAACATAGCATATAATCCATTTAAAAAATGGACTCTTGATTGTTTATTTATTTTTAATAATTTAGATATGCTTTGTAGTACAGATTTTAAAAGGTGAAGGTTAACATTAGGACCTTTTTTAAAAAAAAATCAAGATCAAAGAACAGTAAAAAAAAAATTACAATTTCAAGCAGCGAGGTAAGCATGCCCAAAGAGTCAAAAGCTAATCACAGTTAAAAGGTTGTAATATAGTGCAATCCTTGTCCAAAAATGCACTGATCGTCAGAGATGAGGTTTAGGCCTAAGCCTCTCTGCCAGCAGAACTCCTTTTGCTGACAGAGCCCACTCTGCCAGCTGATCACAGAAATCTGCCAGTGGAGCAAGCTGCTGGTAGAACTGCTCTGCTGGCTAATAGTTGTATGGCATAAGAGTCAAAAAGGGAACAGAGAAGGAGGTAAAGTAACCCAGATCTAAACCTCCTGCAGGGAAAAAACCACAATGCCTGCCCAAATTAGGCTAGGGCAAGGTCAGTCCTAAGTAATTCCTAGAACCCCTTGGTTCGGAGTGGTCTGAGTTCAGCACAGCTTCAGATGGTCTGCTGTCGACTCAGCTGGTATTTGACCATCTTGGCCAATTAGGGTAGTGTTCAAAATCTATTTCAGCACAAAGATTCTGGACTTACAAGATAAAAGCCACTGTTACCGTAATTTGACTCTAATGTAGACACTTGTAGTAAATTCTAACTGCTACTGGAATGTACAGATGGAAAAAGACACTTCTGTCTCCATTATCATAATCCAAAGCTGCAGAAGGCGTTAAAGGTTATCGCGATATTCAAGACAGTGTATTAGATTGCATCTAAGGTGGTTAAGAGAGTTGGGTTCTAACTGGTGGTGTGATAAGACACCACATCGCATCTTAAACAGGAATCCCTAGAGAAATGCCCTTTCATCTACAGGGTAAGTTTTCATCCTCCCAGATGTGTGCCAACCCTTGATAGAGGCTAATTAACTGGACTCTCATCCAAATGGATGTGAGGAACTCAAAACAAGTGTAATGGAGAATCTATTTAGACTTCTTGCATTTCCAGCCACCTATCATATGGAAGACACTCTCTGAGATACTGAAAGTAGAAAGAATCCTGTGCATCTCTACCAAGGAGCAAATCTCACTGAGGCTTAATTCTAGGAAAAATGTCTATAGATTTGTATCCTAAGGTTATTGGATTAATCCTAGGAAGGAAATGGGGGTGGTGGTGAAGGGGGGAATTGACTCATTTGTTATTGTCACCATTCTTCCATATCAAAGAATTATTGTACAAGAGGAGGTTATGAGTAATGACAAATAGCCTGGATACCATATTGGATAAAAGACAGGTGTAAATTAAATTAATAATAATAAAACACTTTCAGAAAAACAGAGTATCAGTTCACATGTTGTAATTAAACATACAAGAACACTTAATAAACTGTATCCATGCATTTTTGGGTATTCAGAACATTATTCAGTTTGCTAGCAGCATAGCCAAATGCTCAATTCATGGCATGGACCAGTTTCTGGAATGAAGTGGGATCTTTGCCAGAGTATTATGAGAGGGAACAGTGAGTCTCCTCTACAGGGCCTAACAGCAGAGAACGACCTTGTAGGGATTGGTCAGATTACATAGCTTAGAGCAGAAGCCTGTGTAGATACCCAAAGGGAATAAAAATGGACCAATCAATGAAGTGAAACTACTCTGAGTATGATTACATTTGGCTCCAATCCAGAGCCTTTACCATGCCTCTTCTGAGAGATAATCCCTTGATAAACATACTTTATAAAAATGAGAACCATTTATTTCACTTAAGTGAAAATAAGACATTTTAATCAGATCAGGCATCAGAGTAACGGTGGTAGAGAAGATGAAGCAAGTCAACAAAGACAAACAGGGGCAGGGGAGGGAGACTGGAGAAAACACATTATGTAAGCTAAAATGATAGTTGCTAGAGACTTGCTTAAACTGAGACTGACAGAGTCAGTTTGCTTAAAATTCAACATACTGTTTCTCTTTATTTCTTTGCACAATGGCTTCTGGGCACAATTTTCTCCCAGGAATATGAATACAGTGTTTCCCACCTGCCAGCAGACCATAAATCCCTCATAGACCTTTGCTTTTATGCAGCATTGATACACCCCAAGAGCCATTCATGCAGGACTGCTGTGACACACAGTAGAGTTGCAGCTCTCAGCTGTGGATTAAATGGGGTCAGCTAGGAGGAATCATGGGTAGAACTTACCTGAAATAAACCCATCAGCCCAGACACCAACATCAGACTTAATGCATATCAGACATGCTTTAAGTAAGGTTTAGGAGACATTGTGCTGTCTCTTGAGAGGTCAGTCGGTTAAACTGTTATCTGTGTCAAATTGACATGGATCGCATGCAGGATGGAAGTGCTCATGTGCCTTAGTTCTAAACATGTTGGAAAGATATACTGATGAGTAATTGCCATTAATTTCATTGCTTATGGCTGCAGCCTTGGAAGAAACTATAATCACTGTGTGTAATTCACTGGCATACAAATGCTAGATTAAAAAAAAATCTTATGTATTGCCAAGCATAAATTGAGAGAACAGCCTGCATTGCAAATTCTCAGTCACCCCCTGAGAACTATACCAGCCATAAAATTCCTCTTGAATTTTCCTACATTTCCAGTTGTTGTTATTGCTAATGAGAGTGAAACACAGAATAGGTATCTGGTTTTTTGAAGAAATGCTCCTGAAGAAAAGCTTATGTCTGTAGTCCTCCTCTGCCCTCTTTTAAAGTATTGCTTTCTTTCTTTCTCTCTCTCTCCCTCTCTCTATCTTGCTTTAAAGGAGAGGGCATAGCTATCATCATCATCATCGTCGTCATCATCGTCATCATCATCGAACTTCTTCCCAGTGGAAGCTCTGTGAGAATGCTTAAATCCTTTATCCACATGCAGCTTCTGATTCATGCACATGCATCCATGCCCATTTTGCCAACTTTCAAGGTGGGGTGGCAGCGATGTGTGCATTTCCTATGCAGTGATCATATGGCTTACCTGTGGAATGGATTCAAACACTTCCAGAGCCATATGCAGCTCCTAAGAGAAGGCACTATTTTCAACAGCAACTCTCCTATGCCTCAGATCTTTGAATGTAGCCAAAATGAAGCAGGACACAAGATAAATATGATACTCAGGCCTGCCTAAATACCCTAAGGGAACCAGATCCTGTCTGATATTGAAAGCTAGCTGGGTCAGCAGTGGTTAGTACTTGGATGGGAGATTGCCAACAAACACCAGGTGCTGTAGGCACCTTCAGAGGAAGGAACTAGTGAACCCACCTCTGAGTAGTCCTCACCAAAGAAAACCATATGAAATTCATGAGGTCGCCATAAGTTGGCTTGAAGGCACATACTCACTTTCAAGTCATCAACACTGTCGACAGGCCACCTTGTCTGTCATAACAATGGCATCCAAAGCAGCTCACAGCTGATCAGATGTTCAAAGGTTTGTGAAGTGGAAAAAAACTGTCTGAGGATACATCCAAAATGGCACTGAGAAGGACACTCAAAGGAACAGTCAACAAGAAGGACAGAGAAGCAGTGTATCTACTAAATAAATACAGGAAGACAGTGTTTTGCACCTAGTCAGGCTAGCAGTCCCTCTGGCTTTGTACTATGAATGGCAGCCAGTCTCCAGGTTCCCCAACGAGGAGAAGCCCTTTACAGAATTTGCTACCTGATCCTTTTGCTTAAAGATGCCAGAATTATCAGACCTTTGACCTTCTGCATGCAATCTGTGAGCTCTGCCACTAAGCCATGACCCTTCCCCTCACTGAGTCTGAAAGCACAACAGCCCAGTCATCTGGTTTCCTTTCATGAGAAGCACACAGTACTTCAAAACGCACAGCTCTGCATGATCCCAGCCCACTGAAGGAAAGTGTGTGAGATGATAAGAAAGTTCTGTCTCCCAGTTTCAGTATACAATTGCTCAGTCTGACACGCAGATCATCAATCAATACCACAGCTGACACATCTGAAACAGTGCTGAGGGAAAAAAGAAAGAACTAAAGCATGGAAGCAGTCCAGAAAAATGCAAGCTGTGATTGGACTATACCATTTCAGAGTCAGACTGGAGGGGAAGGAGTAGCATGTTTAAATTAGGTTAGCCAGACTGAAAACTGGAGAGGGCTCCTGCATCTTTAACACTTGTGCAGAAAAGGGAATTTCACCAGGTATTGCTTGTTATCTATTTGCATGACAAGCAATAATTGCTGAAATTCCCTCCTCTTCTTCATGGTCTCTGTGACTCACACAAATGGGTCATCTGTACTTGTGTAGTACGCTGTTTGGAACCTTCTAGAGCCTGCTGACAAGTGTTTTGGCGGGAACCCTGTCCCCATTCCTCGAGGCTATATAGCCACCTTCCCACCAAAACCCTCAGTTTCTTTTTGTCCAGTTCCACACAAAACTGTCAGAAAGAAAGCTAGGCTAGAATTCTGTCTTAGAAAGCTAGGCAGGAATATGTCACAAAGCCAGGCTAGATTTAAGAAAAAGAAGGGGAAGAGGAAGGAGCAGCAGCAGCTAGCCTAGAATAAGCCTGAATTTTTTTTCTTCTGTCACACTGATTTCTTATGCATCCCTTTTGTACAGGTGAAACATTCAGACTATAGCTGTGTGCCAATGGCCTCCAGCCTCTCTGTGGACAGAACATCAGGGAAGGCCATTCTATCCAATTTCTTCAGACAGAGGAGGAAATCAGCAATAGTTTCTCAAATATGTGGCTCTCCATTAGCCTTACAGCCCAGCTTTGCTTTCCACCTCTTTAAGGAGTTTTGTTTTTTCCATTACCAACAAAAGTGACAGTGGCAGCAACTCTACTGACAATCTGACCATCATTTGTTTCCTTCCCAGGGACAAAGATGTACTCTCCATGAAAACTGGACACCAGAGCATGATCAAAAGGATGTGGCCAAGAGAGAGAGCTTACAAAATTAAGGGAGAGCTTACAAAATTACTTTTGCAATTTTAAGCAGAAAAGCCCTAGAATTTATGTATAAGTTTAGGAAAGCTTGAAAAAGGAATGGAAAAAAATACCACCAAATGAGCCTACTGGGAACAGCAAGATTCCTTCCCCTCCTCTCCTCTCCCTCCTGCTGAACTGACTGAGTTCAAACAGCTTTTGTGCTTTGAATTCAGTGTGCATCAGTTGAAGTAAACTGAGGGCAAAGGAGAAAGTGGGAGGAAAAGAGAGAAAATGAGACAATTTAAAAGCAGCTGAGAACATGGAAGAGCAGAGGATCAACTGGGACTCTCCCTGCCAAATAGGGACAGTTGGAGGGCATGGCATTGGATGGTATGCAAGGAGGTGGCCACTGCAGCAGCACCAGTGGCAAAATATGTGGAGAAATTTGAAGAAATTTTTGTAGAACCTTCTACTTCTGTAGGAATGAGTACACAAATAATGGTTATTATAAAAGGGCTTCACATAATTTTTTTAGGATTCAGCACCTCGCCCAGGGTTTACAAAACATTACCTTTCAGGATTGTCACTGAAGATACATCTACTAAATTCCCTCAGTAGTCCCAACAAGAGAAGAGCCACTGAATCACTGATGAATGGTGAGTCAACACTTCATTCAGTAGGTCTGTTCCAATTGGGACTGCCATCAGGATCCAGGCCCTTTTGTGTAGTGCAGAAGCTTATTATACTTCATGACTTGTAGCAAGTAGGGGGAGAACAATATTGTGTTCATCTCTGAGAAAGAGATGGAGCTACAGTTTTACCCAAATCTATTCTCAAATTTCTAAATTTTCTTCTTCTATGAAATAGGCCTCCATTTATTTTTGTTCCATTTTCAAAGCTGTTTAGAGTTTCTTTTGGTGATTTTTTTTTTTTTTTTTGCAAGGTGGGTGAGGATGGCGCTGTATGTGTTTTTTCTTTCTATGACACATCTCTTCCTCATTCTTCAGCATTCCTCCTTAACTGCATTTCCTGATCTGAAAAAGCCCTATGTGAGGAGTTACATAATGACGTCTTCTCCTGGGCTTTATTTGAAATGTGGGAAGCTGGGGAATTACCAGCTGCCTGAGAGAGAACTGCACAATGAGAGGCAGGATATTCACAGACATTCCTCAACCACTTCGTAAGTAGGATAACGATTAGAATCCTGAACCACAGCCATGATAATTTTCTGAAAATGATCCCCTCAATAATTCTTTTCTGTAAAATTGAATGAGAATGATCTGAAAAAAATATGTAGAATTTTTTAGCATGGCACTAATTCAAATGTGGAGTTTCTCTTGAGCACTTGAAAATAGCACAGTCCAGCAACAGCTGCATCATACCACTGCTCTAGCATTTGTTTGTGCTCTCACTGCCGCTATGTGTCTTGATTTTTTTAGCATCATGCAGCCAATGCCAATACAATAATGCATAGCAGGAAACAGAAAAGAGTATGTACCTCTTGTCAGAAGGCAAATAGTTTATTTGTTCAAAAATAGAGATGCATATACTTGAAACCTATTTCTTCCCAGAAAATATGAACATCCTGTATGATCAGTGTAATTACTTCATAAATTACCCAGTTAAAGCACATGACATAGTAAACTATAGCAATCTTTTACTACTTCTGCTAATGAAAGTTGAAACTTACCAGTAGAGATGAACGGGACTCTTTCTTTCCAAATGTCTTTTTTTTGTGCTTGAAAATAATGATGCCTCAGGTTTGTTTCAACCTTCTTAGTTGTATACCTGCATTCTGGGCTAAGAATGAAAGCTGTGAAATAGAATCTCTCTTAGATAGATCCCCAAGGTACTTAAAAAGGAAGCCAGCTTCTAAGATGTCTGGCTGCTTTTAGCCTTTCAGAGGAACTGGAAGTTCAAGGACCTAGGTGATAATAACGAATAATCTCTGCCTGCTTGTATTTAATTTGGCAACATTTGCTTGGCCATTTCAAATTCACACAGTCATGAACTGTCCAAAGACGTTCCAGCTTGTCGGTTGTTATCCTGGAGCTCAAGTAATGCCAAGATCTCACAATAAACAGATCTTGCTTTCTATGACATAATTTCAGTTCTATTTTTGCTACTCAACTGAAGAAATGTGTTACCCACATGATTTCCATACGGGTCACTCAATGTCAGATACTTTGGCTGGCAGTTCTTGTAAAATTACTGCGTCCCCTTTTGCTCTCCTGCCCATCTCAGTTTAGGGTTTGGACAGCTATGACAAGGGAGCTAGTGTTTGCCTTCTATTCTGGTCTCTGTGCCTTATGGTGATATCATATGAACTAAAGGAGTCCAAAGTGCATGTCAGATTAAACCACTGACTAATCCTCATATTTTGCTTGTCTTTCTGCTCCCAGGCTAAAAGGTCTACATGCTCACGAAGTCTTCCCACTCTAATCTCGAGGTGCTGATTTTATTTTCAGCTGAGACTTCCTACCAGGAGTGATCGCCATACGTGGCTTGTTGGCCCTAAGGGAATAAGAGCTAAACTTATCTAAGAGTGAATTACAGAGCTTGGGCAAAAGCTGCAGCAAACTTCAGCCCTCTTTCTCTCTTTCCTGATGCATGGTTAACCACAGAAGACCTATTTAATCTGCTGAAAGAGAAAGAAAAGCCACAAGAGATATCTGAGCTGGCAAAACATCACTTAATGTCATCTATCTGTCAACTCTGTCACCTGATGCTGTCCAAGCAAGCCATACCATCTCCTGTGGACCATCTATCCTTAAGCAGGAAATGGAGGTGAGAGAAATGAATGCCTGAAGGTTGTTACTAGAATCAGCTTTATGAATGAATGCATGAGACAATGTACTAGAAGGATACTTAAAGAGAGAGGGCTGTCAAATTATTATTAAGTGGGCTCTTTGTCACCAGCTCAAGGAGCTGATGCTTGTTCTTCAGTGTCCTCCTTGCACAGTTGACTTAATGCACAGTTGCAGCTTCTTCACTTCACTTTTTATTGGTTAAAAGAGGGCCTCAGAGCATTTTGCTCTACACAATGAATTATTTCCTGTCTTACTGCAAAGGACATAGTGGCACCGTGCTTTCTCAGTATCAGACCCTCCGAACTGAAGGCTTGCTGTGTGATATTTTATTGAAGGTGAAGGAAAATGAATTCCCGGCACACAAGTCTCTATTGGCCTGTTCCAGTGATTACTTCAGGGCCATGTTCAAAAGCTATACCAAAGAATCCAAGGCTGCCACCATTCACTTACAAGTCATCTCACCGACTGGTTTGCAACATGTTCTGGATTTCATTTATACCTCTTGGTTGCCTTTGTCTTTTGCCAGTTTGGAAGATACATTGGAAGCTGCCACTTACTTGCAAGTGACTGAGGCAGTTGACTTGTGCAGTCATTTCCTAGCTAATAATCTGACTTTGGAGAACTGCTGTTTTTCTGCCAATGTTGCTACAAAATTCTATCTTCCAGATGCTTTATCTGCAGCGGAAAAGTATCTAATTCTTAATCTCTGGAAGCTTCTGGATTTGGATTTGGCAGGATTGCTGGACCTCAACTTTCACTCTTTGAAGGGAATAGTAGAATCTCCTGATGTGCCCATGGTGAAAGAGTCAAATTTGCTAGATCTGCTACTAAAGTGGCTGAAGTATGATAAACTGAGGTTAACACACACAACTAGCCTTTTGGAACATGTAAGATATGGCCTCATTCCAGTTGAAGATCTGAGAAAAACTTACACTCAGTCAGAAGTGCCTTTAACAGCCCCCATTAAATGCTTAATTATAAAAGCAATAAACTATCATTCACTCATCTTAAGACAACCTATCCTACAAGATAAGTACAGCACCCTGAGAAATCAGAAGACAAGAATTATCCTGCTTGGAGGTATGATTGCAGATCAAGGGCCCTTCAGTGATGTGGTAGCTTTTGATGTTTACAACCACAAATGGCAAATTTTAACACAGGTACCAGAGAGGGTACAAAATCACTGTGTATGTACAGTTGGAAACTTCCTTTATGTGCTAGGTGGGGAAATGGAAAGTTCACAGAGTGATCCTCAAAATCCCACTTTGATTGTTACAAACAAAGTCCATCGATACGATCCCAGATTTAACAAATGGATAGAAATTACTGGGATGCTGGAAAAAAGATGCCTATTTTCTTGTTGTGTTCTAGAAAACAAGATCATTGCAATTGGCGGGCAAGGTGAGAATGGATTGTTGCATTCTTCTGTTGAAGTCTACAACATTAGCCAAGACACCTGGACAAAAGTTCAAGATTTGCCAGGCAAAATTCATGGTCATGCTGGCACTGTTTGCAAGAACATTGTTTATATATCGGGTGGAAAATACATGGATCAAAGTAATACAAGTAAGGATTTGTATGCTCTGAGTACACTAGAAGGGCAATGGAGAAAGCAAGCCCCCATGAGTATTGCTCGATTTGGGCATCAGATGGCCACAATCCGAGATTCTATTTTTACATTTTTAGGACTTTATGAACCATTCTCTGAAATTGAAAAATATGACCCTGACCAAAATCAGTGGACTCGCTTAAGGCCATTGGTTTATGACCGATTTAGTTATGGTTTAGCAGTGGTAGAGGAAACTGCCCTTCTCATTGGAGGGAAAAAATGGCAAGATTCCCGCGAAGTTCCAACTCAGGATGTTGTGGGCTATGATATAGACAATGACTGCTGGGAAGAAATCTGCAAAGCCTCCTTGCCTTGGTATGGATTGCAGTGTGCAGTGCTACAGCTTTCTGAACTGAAGGATACCAAGGACATTCAACAACAAAAGAGGCCAACTGCTGAGGTTACACCTCACTGAAACATGATCCATATAGGTCATTCAGAAGGGGTTAAAATTATCAGGATTTCTCAAAAATAAAAAAGGCAATCTTTCTTTTTAAGTGGTGCGGGCATTTCAAATTGGAAACAACATTTTCAAAAAGATGAGTGAAACTATTCCTTCTCAAAAGCTCCTTTCCCCTTCTCCCAAATAATTATTGATGAAATTTGTGCAGCAGCTTATCTCACAGGAGCAAAGAAGGACAGCAGTGTTTTAAATTAAACTAAAGGATAAACTTTTCAAGGAGTTTAATTGTTAAAATGATGAATCGTTCTTGCACCAATAGTGTCTTTAATTATAGTTATTGAAGAAAGAACATCCTTTCTACCAGATTATACTAGTGGGAAAATGCTGGTTTCTAAACATTCCCACAATTATATAGCATGCTAATAAAAATTGCCTATTGCATGTATTATATATCATATACGTTTCTTCTGACAGATAATGACAATCTTCGTCTGACTATAAAAAGGCATTAGCAGCCTCTTTCTGCATTTTTGCTAGGTACTGTAAAGTAATGTAAAGGACTGTATTTATAAATTGTGTCATTTTAAGCTACATTGATTAACGGACTTTTAAGGTATTTGATTTCAATGTGGGAGGGAGTTGCATTTTAAACTCATTTTACAGGATATCCCTTTAGTCTGAAATGTTGAAGATGTATACTATTGTATAGATAGATAGAAGTGGTACATTTAGCATTACAAGAAGAAAAGAAAGACAATGAATACAACGGGACAGTTTCAAGCTAGACGGTCTTACAAGATGAGGCTGAATTGTTATCCTTGGCAGTCATAGCACCGACTTCTCCATGTACAGGCAAAATAGCTGTTGCATAGCAACGGGTTGTCATGCAAACTCCCTGACAGCCTTGTCCTGAGAATATGCTGGCATGGGCTCACTCTATCCCAGTATTGCATAGCCACCTGAGTAAAGGAGGTTATGTTCATTCCGAAGTCTCCGCTGATGCTCAGTGTTACAAGCTGCGTGATTTTACAAGATGCAGGCATCTATTCCACGCACAAGTCCCATGTCCATAAATTATTCTTCTCCTACAAGGAGCCTGCTTCAGTATAAGAAGATACACTAAGTTCATGTGTAGATTTGTTTTTTTTTAAAAAAAGAAATTACATTTCTGTACATTCAAGGAGTTTCTAATCTTGGGTTTTATCTGTTGCCAATATGCTTTTTCCTCCCTCTATCTTGGCTTGTGTATTGTTGATGATGTAAGATGCTGTGGTTTACTGAATTTCATTCTATGATGTAAGCAAACTTATGGGTTTCGCAGGGACCTGAGGCCCCTCCCTAAACTGCAAACTCCAGGATTCCATAGGATATTGAAAGGAGAATAATAGCACTATAACAGTCTAGTGCAGAAATGGCCTGTGTGATGGGGTAATCAACTGGCCAAATATAGCACACAGTCACACATGTATTTATGTTAGCCTAAGTATGTGCATTTGATGGTGTGGATGGTCACACCTTCCTAGGACATGTACATGCTGAGGGAACCCTTGAGTAATTAGAACTTCTCAACATGTGCACAGTGAACTAACATGTTGTTGTTGTGTGCCTTCAAGTTGTTCTCAACTTATGATGACTCTAAGATGAATCTATCTTGGGGTTTTCTGGGGCTGAGAGTGTGCCATGCATCCAAGGTCACCCAGTGGGTTTCCGTGGCTGAGCAGGGAACTGAATCCTGGTCTCCAGGACTGTAGTCCACTCCTCAAACCACTACATCACATACACAGGAGCAATTAGTATTTACACACAACTTGCATTCTCCTCCCCTACCTTTTCTTGCATGGGTATAGTTTTATTTGGACAGCCAGGTTTTCATGTCTTGAAATTAACTACTGTGTTTGCATTGTGCATCCCTAAAATTGAGAAGGAGAGAGAGTGAGATGAAGAAAGAAACTAAATCATCAATTAGAATAAATAACATAATTCATTCCAGGTTCAAGCATTTTTATGTGAGAAATATACAAAATATCACAAATTATAACAAACAAGTCATGCAGTCAATAAATTGTTTATACAAACAGAATTTTGTAGATGATATAAACATTTTCACTGGACCTGGAATTCCATACAAATCTGAATGCATGGTTTGTCATTCAGGTTCAACAGAACACAGATTTACGTAAAATTAGCTGTAAAAAGGCCACTCTCCTGTACAATTGTGCAAAGTTTGCAAGACGTTTGCAATTCAGAAATGCAGTTGAAAAGAAATGGACTATCCTTTGATCCTTAGTTTAGTCCCAAGAGCAGAACACAAAATGCTCTTTAAAAGTTTAAAAGTACATTCGCTGAGCTGAACAGGCTATAGCTGGAAGCCAGGTGAGAGAGCACAACTTCTCAGTGAGACTTACTTAAGCAGACTTACCCTTTTGCCAGGTATTGATCAGCTCATATCTCAGCTCCTCACATGTGCAGAAAAGCATTACGAAGCCACATGGCGATTTCTTTTTTGTCATGCGCAATAATGACAAAAATCAAGGTGCTGATAAAGGGCAAAAACATATAGTTTAGACTTTGCCTCTTGTATCCCTAGTCAGGCACAGACAGGTTTCATCATAAATGCATCAACTTCAACTGTATTTTCAATTAGTGGGAGATTGGCTGTTATCAACTAAGGTGTCTCAGGGCCAATTCTGTGGCATATGATGGTCCGTAAAAAAAGGCAGCCATGTGAGAATCAACTGGCAGGAAGGTATTGAAGAGTCCTCTGCAAGCATCCAGAATTTATCACCTGGAGTTCCTCCAGACAAAAGCAACATGAAATTGCTATTAAGATGCAAGGGCTAGTGCACCTGAGGGGTAATTGTGCAACAGATTGCCTTGTCACACTGATCAGTTATGCCAAGGAAACTTCACCCACCCTTTTTTATATTACATACTATTGCTGTTGGGACAGAGCTTGGAAAAGTCACTCATTTGGACTGCAGTTTCCAGAATCCTCCAGCAAGTGGCTATGCTGATTGGGCAATTCTAGGAGCTGAGAGTCCAAAATACAAGCAGAGTTCAAAGCACTGTAATCTAAAGCAGTACTTTGAAAGAGGCCCTACCATGTTGCTAAGGGATTCTGGGAGCTGTAACCCAAAATACTTTTTGGAGGGAAAGGGCAAAATGAGATATACAGCTTGTTTGTGTCATGAAACAGTAGCAGAGGTCAAGGGAGAAAAACTTGTCTTAACCCCTCTCCCCTACCATTTTAACCCCTCTCCTCCACTGCATGCATGTTAAGTGGTGCACACCCATGCTTGAGCAAGGCAGTACATTAGTCTTCCCTAACGTGATGCCCTCCAGATGTTTTGGGGCTTCAGTTCTCATCAGCTCCAAGCCAATGGTAAGGAATCCTGAGAGTTCAAGTCCAAAGCATCTGCAGGACACCTGGTAGAGGAACATGTCTGCAGTCTATATTCATAGCTGCTGAAAAAGGCAGAATCCCAAAGATTCTTCTACAGTACAGGGCAAGTTCCAACTGAATGCCTGTGCTGACAATATTGCATGGGATCACCATTTGGCATCATTGTGCATTCAGTGATCCCTTTTCTCCTAATGCAAACTTCTCCCACTGCCGTGCAATGCATGAGTGATTTGATACAACAAGATCCTATTCACGTATGTCTGGGTTTTTAAGTCACTCTCATAGACATGCGCACACACACATTCTAATGATTCCCCATTTCAGCTCTCCACTTCAGCTACAGTTTCAAACCAAAAATGAGGTTAAATGAAAAACTCTCTGACCAGTGTAATGTTATTATCCCCTTGACACTAGCTGAACCTGCAACATTTTCAACTCCAGGAGCTCCCGAACAAAGGATGGAGTTTTAGAACTGAGAGAGAGGGTGGTTCCAGATTAACTTTTTAATCATGCCATCATTCTGCCTCATTCACCAATTTTTATGGGGACTTCCAGATATCATTATCTGCCACTTGTAACCCTCCCTCATTTTCCTATGGCTTCTTCTGTCTGCTCATGTCGTGGAGAAGGGAAAAAAGACAAAATGGCTATACAGAGCCTTCTGATAGCTATTGTGAGGAGTCCTCCATGTGGGAAAGTTCAGAAACAAACAGGTAATGGTGGTGGTGGGGAACTACACACTGACATCACAAACCACACCTCTAAAATGGCAGTATCGCTACATCAGTTTACACCTGAAAAGACCTGTGCTACAACTGCTTTAGAATCTGAAGTAATAACTGCAAAACTACACTTTAAAATAAAAGGATGAGATGACTGTGGGAATAAATGGGAATGTAAGAAGTTTGAGAGAAAAATTACTTGGACTTTTAATAATGAATACATAAATGAAAGATATTGATAATGGAGAAACACGCTTCTATTGAAGTTTTACTGGTTACAGTCTAGTTACTTGTGTGTTAATCAACTTTACAGTGGCATAGAACTCGGGATATGATTTTTCAGTATGTGAATGTTGCTGTGATATTTTTTACTGTTTAAAATCTCATTTACAGTTAAAATATTTAAAGGGAGTTCTGGGGAACTGTTTTTTTTTTTTTAAAAAAAGTAAAACTATTTGATTTGTGTGTGATTCTGATGCTTTTTGAAATTAATCTGTTGGACCCATGAACTTTACGGATAATTCCTACCACCACCAAAAAGGGAACTTCTAGTATGGAGTGGACAACTGTGGCTTTATATGTTGTCACCAGCCACTCTTGCCTCCTCCTATTTGCCAGAATTTTCAGTGTGTTTTCAAAGTTCAAAGCATGAATTGCTTTTAGCTGACAAATTTAAAACAGTTAATGTGTTGGCATAAAAGAAAACTTACTGATGGTTTAAAAATATAAAAGAAAGCTGTATATAAGTAAAGAAAGGACAACAAAGGGGTAACAAGATAGTTCGGTTGTACATGTTTAAAAATCTGTGCCAAAACTAAAACAAAGGCAGCCCTTTGTCCTCAATTAATTCTGTGCTATAGATTGTCTGCTAATCATCTTTCAAAAGATTGTAAAAATGAACCTTTGACCTTTTAATATCCAAGCTTATTATGAAAGTCCTTTTTTTTCCTTTATTCCCTGACTCATTTCTTTAAAATGCAATCCTTATCACAGCACTACATTTTTTCCCTGTTATTTATGAAAATATCTAAAATATTCCACCAAATATAAAAGTTTAATTGTCACACTGCCCAAAACAAAAGCTGCACTTGAAAATGTAACTCTTTACAACAGTTATATACTACTAAAATAGGAAACAGATTGACTTTCAGTAGTAAAACACTGCTCTTATGCCAACTATCCCTTAATAAATCAGTGTAATCCTCCAAAATATCTATTCATAAAGTTTTCTAAAAAATTGGTAAGTACAATGGTTATGATCCAAAGAAGCCAGATATGTGTTTCTTTTCAGTTTGAAAAGCAACTTGTCTCTCCAACAATAAGAGTTGTACAGCACGATTCTTTTCCGTGGCTACAAACTCTGTCTTTGGATCATAGCCAGTGTCTGTAAACATAAACAAAGTGAACATCAGCAGCATAAGAAGTATATAAGTTTCTATTCACACAATGACCATGGAAATTGTACGGAACTCATATCAGAAACATTAAAATAGATTTCCTGTAGGTTGATATAAAAGCTACTCTGTGCACTTAAGTAAAGATCTGGAAAGCTGCAGAGGGTGGAAACGAAAACCCAGCATTTTTCTTTTTATACATGCGTTTCAATGTAGGAATGCGTATGGGCTAGAGAGTCTAGAAGTGCATCAGCTTCATCAGAGTCGTTTACAGGGTCCTCTGAGGGATTATTCTGCGAATTATCCAGGAACAGATCAAGGTACATTTGTTTCCAGTCTTGAAAGTCTTTAGATGTCAAGTCTGGATTATCCAGAACTTTATCTATGATGGCTACTTCTTCTTCTCTGGCCTGAAAGACAGCAAAAAAGTCAGATTAAAAATGAGCAACAATGGACCTGTTGTGTCTTTAGCATCCTATTCTCTTGTTAATGATAAAGAGTGAAACCATTCTCCCTTGTTGAAAGCATTTTTAAAACACATACCTAAACACTTTCCTGGTAAGAAAACAGAGAAGTTTCTGCTGTTTTTTAAATTTAAACAAACAAACAAAACACAACACTCTGGTATTTTGACAAAAAAACATTGATTCTAACTTAATACATCCAACTTAAAGCAGGGGAATACATATTATTTTAACTATCAAACAGCTTTTCTAATAAAGTATGTGCCTATGTACGGACCAGTAAAAGAGGAAAAACTCAAGATGACAGAAAGGACAGAAAGTGTGAGAGGAGGACAATGGCAGGGAAGAAAGAGAGAAAAAAGAATCAATCAACAAAATACAAAGAGTACTGGTACAGTCAAATGCACACAGACACAGCCCCAGTCAGGAATCTGAAGAAGTTGCAGGGAGTAGCTGGGTTAAGTCTATTACAGCTAAAACAACAAAGAGTCTTGTGGTGCTTTTAAAGGGTGGCGTGTTTTCTCTGGTACAAGCTTTTGTGGATTCCAACAGTCTATTTCAGATGCACAGGGTTTCCCCCTAACATTTGGGAAGTTCATGGCCATCACAATTTAACATGTATAAGCAGGAAGCAGAATCCTCAAAGCATGACACTTGATTTCACAATGAATATGGCCCAATTTTTAGGAATCTTATAAGGTAAACCAAATCATCTTGTGTTCTAAACTCTAAAAATATCATGCAGTATGTGAATATCCAAAACATGGCCATCGTCCATAGCTGTATGAGCCAAAAACAGTTTGTGGATCAAGACAAGAGAAGACTGGAACCAAAAATGCTGAAAAACAAAACTATACTATCTGCTGTTGTGAATGATTTATGTCCATCATATTTTCTGGTGCCTGAGTGGCTGTACGTCTAATACATGTGATAAATTCCTTGAATTCTGTGAACCATAAGATTTTGTGAGATTTGTCTGCTACTCCTTAACTCACCTTTAAAGTGCTTTTCAGAATTCGCAGCTGATGCAATTTTTCATTGACCATTGGATCACTGCATCGCTTGACAAAAAACTTCTTGTACTCCATCTTGGTAGATATTTGCAGGTCTCCCAAGGGGGTCAAACTAGCTAGTTCCAAAGACCGGTACAAATCTTGCAAAGAATCTGCAGGCTTTTCTTCTAGAGTTTCAGCTGCAAGACATGGAGAAAATGAGCTACATTGATTTCAAGAACCAGTCTAAGTCAGGATTGTCAAATTATGGAAAGCTGAAGTGAAAAGAAAGATTAACTAATGTGACAGAAATTAATACACTGAAACCATGTCCCTATAGAAAAAACCTATGTGTAGGTCAGGGGTAAGCAGCCTCCAGGTTGGTGTGTGGGAAGGCTGCAATGCTTCTGCTGTTGGGGTCTGCACTGTTCCTCTCCCAAATTAGTAATAATTATTTTTAACTTTAAAAGCACCATATTCCTGTTAAACATGGCTTACACTCTTGATGTGTGCTGTTTGCCAGATTAGTGCTTATGTGTGTAAAACTGCTTGTAAACAAGATACAAAAGGAATCCACACTGTGTTTTAATAGAAAATTAGCATTGTTAAAGGTAAAACACCTGTTTTGCTGTTTAATTTGAGGTGGATATAGAGGGTTCTTGGAAGGCTTTAGAAAGGCCCCAGAATGGACAGGGGTACGTACAGCCTGCAGACTTTACATTGTCCAACCTGATGCAGGTCTTCTGATGGGACAGTTCTTGTGAATATGTGCAAATATAGTGTATGTATAGTAGAAAATGGTGGTCTGCTGCATGTTCCCAGCAAAGACAACTAATAAGATAATGACAATCAATGCCCATCTTGTAAATTAATTTGTCACATTATGAGCAAATACAATCTTCCAAGTTGAAAGTCAAATTATTGGCTTCAATTCTAATAAAAATGTCAGAGAAAAACAGATTTTTCTTACTTCTTATGGCGGTAGAAATAAATTTTAATCTACAGTTCATGTAATGCTACACTTTGGGGATAATGGAGCTTTTTAAAGTTCTGATCCCATACATGTGTATTTGAACAAAGTGGGATTTTTGAGTAAGTACAAGATTGCACTGTACATATGAAAACTGTAAAAAGCCAGCTGCTCAGAACTGTGACGCACCCTTTTAAGAGTGTGCTCACTGCTCTGTTCTGTC
This sequence comes from Iguana delicatissima, assembly GCA_948472985.1. NCBI lineage: Eukaryota > Metazoa > Chordata > Lepidosauria > Squamata > Iguanidae > Iguana > Iguana delicatissima. The sequence continues at coordinate 136,981 of CAOKZL010001011.1, read as the reverse complement.
AATAGTGGAGAACCTGTGGTCCTTCAGATTTAGTTGGAATACAATTTTCAACATTGCTGCACACCAGCCATGATGGGTGGGGTTGATGGGAAGTAAGAGTCCAGTGACTTCTTCAGGGACACAGGTTCCACCCCCATATCACCTACAGACATTATCAGATTTTAAATAATGCCAGTATGTCAACATAATTTACAGCTGATTGTAAACTGAAAGACTGAAAGCATGGGGAAAGAGAAACTGCCAGAATGTTATTGTACTTGCTGAGACAATAAACATGGATTACAATATGTGAGGACTTTTGACAAATAGTCTATTGAAGTTGCAATCCTGATAATATTTACTTGGGACTAAGCTCCACTGAATCAATGAGTTTTACTTCTAAGTAAATATGCATTGGGTTGCACTGTATGGCCATTTCCACACGGGGGAACTAAAATGGTGCAGTGCGTCCTCCACGGAGGATGTCTGCACCTTGGAGCAGACTAGGTTTGGACTACTTACTTGAGATCCGCACCTCAGTCTGCTCCGAAACGCTTCCAACTGGTCCTCCAGCATGCTTTTTAAAGACCAGAAAAAAGAGGTTTCTCATTTTTCTGGAGCGCGCCATTGCGTACCTGCCCCCTTGTTCAGATTCGCACGCTCGCACTGCGGTTGGTCGGGACCCACAACCAACCAGAAGCCGCCATTTTGGAAGCCGGAGCAGTGCGGATCTAAGACCTCGCACTGCTCCGATTCACCCCGGACCAGACCAAGGACCCAGAAGATCCGGTGAGTAACGGCACAGAGTGATTCCCTCGCCTCATACGGAAATGGCCTATGTGTTTGATCCTGATCCTACACTTTCTCAGGAGCATCAGGATTCAATGAACACCAAGACCTTCTGGTATGTACTCTCTTTGAATAGGACACTGTCCTTCCGACCATGGAATAGGAAATGAACAGGGGACAGTCAAAACTGCGGGTCTTCTTCAGTATTTACCTGGTGTTCCACGTACAGTATCTTCCCATACGCTTCAATAAAAATAATCTAGATCAAGAATTATTTCTTTCCAGTATCAACAAACTGACTAGAGGAGAAAATGGATAAACAATAGACCAGACAAGCACATGTCTTTCTGGTCTTGATATGGTATTCATCATGAAATTCCTTTAAAACGTTAATAGCAGCATGACAGGTAAAAAGTCTATTGTGTTCATGATTAATGGCACCTGACTATTTGTCATCATATCTGTCTTGGGAATACCTTTATAAATTTGAAGTGGTTTCTTCAAAAGATTGGATAAACAGAGTAATGAGAAACTGAATGTGGTTCGCTTTTTCATTTTGGTTTAATAACTGTTTTAGCAGAGTGGCTAAAAGTCTTGAGCTGGGAGGTTCCTGGTTCAAATCTAAGCTTAACTACAAACTTGTGTGGATGGCATTAGCTAAGTAATGGTCTTTTTAGTTCTTCAGCTGTAGCACAGAGATATTATCACTTGTCTTACAGAGCACATTGATAGAATTGTTCAGACATGTAAGTCATGCATTATCCATATTATCTGTTCCGGATTGCTCTGCAGCCAAAGTCCACTCACGGTGACAACAGTCTGCTATTGCCATTGTTTGAACACATTGGCTTTGCTTTTGTATGGGAAAAGAAAATTGGCTCCAAACTTCAGGTTTTGTAGTCTTTCTCATCCACAGAAAAATTTGCTGAGGGTGGACTAAACAATGGAGTCTTTATTGCTTGCAGATGAAATGGAAGAAGTGGGCAGCACTGAGCCTGCAAAAGACATGAGAGAGTACTGGGGGCACTAGCTGTTACAGCAGCAGCAGGTAGATTTTGTCTCTCTGAAAAATTTGCATTTCAAATTAATGGTACTACTTGTAAGAAAGAATTAGCTCAAAGTGACAGAATCAAGATTAACTGAAAATATCATTTCCTCCTATATTCCTTTTCTAGCAGTTTTCATTATCCTTTCCCACCAGCTGAATTTAAAACAACAAAAAAGTTGGGGAGAGAAAGATAAAATAAGTCAATAACTCAATTAATTACATGTTCATTTTGCTCAGCTAGTTGAATTAAGTGGGATAATTCAATATTATTCAAAACAATCAGAGAATGCCAAGGATTATAATGCTGAAAGCCATTTTTATATATTTCTTTTAAGTGAAGAGGACTGAATTGGTATGTTAGGCACTTAAAAGCATTTATGCTACAATCTGAGTTCAATATTTTCCTTGAAAGTCATTATCTGTTAATTACCTGTTTCTCACTGTGCTCCATTCTAAGCTCTTCTCTTTCTCTCTCACGCACTTTCTGCATCATCCAAAGTCCCTTTATCTTTCAGCCTCCCTTTCTCTTCTCTTTTCATTTCTTAACACACATACTTTCTCATTTCCTACCACCCTGTCGGTCCTTCATTTCAATTTTTTTTCAGTTGCCTCCTTTTATATGTTTTCATATTGCCCTATTATCTCTTCACCTGATGCTACCACCTTTTTTTTTTTCATTTTGGCATGTTTTCTCATCATGGGCAGAGGGCTTTTAGTTCTTAGTTCTCTCCTTTTCTTCCCTACTTTATTTTCATTTCATTCCTCTAATTTCTTTGGTCCAGTCTGCACCTATCCTCTCCCCATTCTCTCTATCTTTTGCAATGTTCAGCAGCACAAGGTTAGCAAGTCATAGATCCAACAGGGAAATGTTTGGCATAGATTGGCATGGTACATGGTTGCATAATGCTGATGCCAGCCCATCTCCATTACTTCAAAACTTATGAAGAGGAGGAACAGAGCAAAGGAGATGTAGTGATCCATACTTTTTCCTTATCATACCACTTTTACATGTTTGGGACAGGCCTTAGCCCCCTTGCTTACATGATGCTGGTGACAAGTTCCTCCTTGCATCTCTGGGCAACATGAGAAGACCTAGATCATATGGAAGGAGCCTTACAATGCCACCACCACCACCATTCTCTGAAAGTGGAACTGCACTAGTTAGTAGTTACAGCATGGAAGCCTACCCCTAAAAGTAGGACGTCTTGTGTTACTCTGGAAATTCAGGAAGAAAATTCTAAAGCACTGGCTCCCATACCATTAACATATCCTAAGGAAGGGTCTTCAGACACTTTTATATAAAGTATGTGTGTGTGCCATGAAAAATGGATGCTTAGAATTTGTTCAGCTGGACACAAAAGATCAGGTTAGGTGAATGCATTTGTTCTACAGGACTTAGTTTGAGAGGCCTGCTGTGTGTGATTTGAATACTCACAAAGATAACGATGAGTCGACTACACTTGAATTTCTGTGGAAGCCTTAGGGCATCAACACATTTAGAAAACATATTTGTGGAGGCTGGGACAAATAGCATAAATCCACCTATAAACAACAGCTGATACCTTGATGTAGAGTCTTAAATTAGCTTAATCTACCCATTCATTTACTCAGAGCCCATGTACTTTGAGGGTATCATTTCAGCATCATAATCTTCAAAATGTTTCATTAACAAATATAATGCCTCATACTTACTGCTTAAATGCTAAATATGTTTACTCAGAACAGGTCAAGCTGTGTTCAACAGAACCACCCTAGATTCACTAGTCAAGGCATTCACTGCAATAATTCTATGTTACAATTTTGTAGGTATTTCCTCAGGCATATATCTCACCTATGTTTTGTTCCCTCATAAGTAGATACGTAAACACCCTCTTCCTAATAACCACCTGCTGTCCTTAGTACACACATGGCTTTCCATTTAGTTTCTTCTCACACAGGGAAAAGCAATCAGATATGATGTTACTGTTTGGATACATACACATGAGAGAAGGTAAACCTTCCCATAATCCAGTTTTAAGGACTTTAAATGTCAAAGTAATCCAGAAGTAGATCAGAAACCACCGCAGATAAAACTGGCATAATATGTTGAAACCACCAAGTCCTAGTTAGCAATCCTGTAGCTCTATCATAGAATAATTGGTATTTTTAACAGAAGTTTCTGGACTGTTTTAAAAAGCATGATTCTGTGAATCACACCGTGTTTTATCAGACTATGGATAACTGAAGCAAGGCCATTTCTCTCCTGATAGGATCACAGTTGGTAAAAGGCTAAACTTAACAGGTTTTCTGAGCTGTAAAGGCCACTTGTAGATCTAGCAACAGTCTTGAATTAAAGCTTCTCTTCATTCATCCTTATTCAGTCCATTACCAGATCCACAAGCAAAAAGGCATATCAAAAGTGTCATCAGACTTTGATGAAGAGAAACAGAGCTGGATGTCATTTATACATTGGTAACAGATCAGTCCAAATCTCCGAGTGATCTCACTGTTTCCTATAGATGGTCAGCAGCTTGAGGTAAAACAACAGATCCCTGTGGGAGTCCAAAGCACAACTGCCAAGTGGTCAAGCAATAATATTCCAGTACTGTCTTACTTCCAGGGACAAATGGAACTGAAAAACAATACTTCCAAAACCTAACTTGGGTAGTTTTTTGCAGAATTTTATCATAGTTGATTGTACTGAAAACAACTGTGCGGTCAAGAGAATTCACAGGAGACATTTCACCTATCTTTCCTTCAGAAAACATCCAATGCATCATGAGCCAGGCAGCTTTTGTTCCAAAACTAGGCCTGAAAACTGGAATTCAGAAAATAAGCTTCCTCCAAGAACATCTGGAATTAGTACACAACCACCAACCCAACCATCTTGCCCAGGAAGGGTTTGTCAGTTACTACCCTGCAGGTGTTCCCTTCTTTTGGGTTTAGATTTCTTCAGAAGGGATCAAATGATAGTTTCTTTTAACGAAGACAGTCTCACCTCCTCACTCAAAGAGGCATTTAAATTTTTTGGATGCTAGAGAATACTTCCTCCTTAAATGTAACAAGCTATGCAGGGTAAAAGTTGAGCAGACAAGTGTTTAGCTGCCCAAACCACAGAAAAAACCTGGATCATCAGTCATCCAACTGTACATTAAGAAATGCATAGAAATGTCGTTCTTTAGATTGCTGTGCTTGAGAGGAACTCATTGGGACAGTTATGTGTTTTCAATATTTACAAAACTGCTCTACACTTTAAAATTATTGAATTGAATACAGAGTTCGGAAAAAAATAGGTTTGTATTGTTATTGAGAAATGAATGAAAATGTTTTTCCAAAGTGCTGAAAACAGTATCAACTAGAAAGGAATTCCAGAGTGTGGGAGTCATTACCTTGAAAGTTTAGCCTCAAGTGATCTCAGAAAACACTTCAGACCCATACAAAATAATCAGGAACACCTCTTCTGACATGCTCAGTGATGAGACAGGTTGATAATCCTGATATCCACATCCCAAATTGTGAAGGGCTTTATAAACAAAACTTTAAAACTGGCAGAAAAGAGGCACTTAGCGCAGCTGGTAGAAAGCTCACTAAACTACTATGTCCAATGGACATTCTGTGGTATACAGAGATGGATTTAGGACTACAAATCTGTTTTTTCAGACAGAATTCCTCCCATATCAGTTAGATTCAGGAACCAATTATTCATAGAACCTCCATTTGCAACACCCATCATATCCAGCAGAGTTACAAAACCATTAAAGAACACTCTTCATATTCTTCCTGCCTACAAAGATGCTGAAACAACTATTAACCTAACATAAACATCAGCAGATTGGATCCAGCACAATGTGTCTTACATCATCAGTGTCCACAATGCACATGGACCTTGAACTTTCTAGAAAATATTCCATGTGCCCAAATTTCAAGATGAAGATATGAAAGATGTAATGACATTTTGAATATTAAATTGGAAATTAATGCAGCATAAGAAATTACCTCTTTCTTACAGAATCCTCAAAAATTACTTTGAGGTTTGATGAAGCAGTTAAAGTCAGACTTAAAGTCATCCCTGAAGTTTCACAAACGGCTTTCAATTTGTAGATGACATGCTATGAATTATACTACAAAGGCCTTGGTTATTTCAAAGGGAAGAAACATCCAAACAAGTGTCTTACCTGATGGTCATAAGAGATAGCTATTGACAAAGAGTACAAAGAAAAGAGAAAAACTATTTAAATAAAATGAACATAAAATTAGCAGAAAACTACTACGCTTTGAAATAATGTTTGTCATAGCTCATTTGGTTTAAGCATTACACAAGAAAACAGAGAAACTCGTTCCTTTTATGTGTGTGGATGTCATATTTATTAACAAAAAGCACTGTTACTTATTTTGTAAGAAAAAGCACTGTTATTTTTTCAAAAAAATGAGCACAGCTGCCATTTAGTGGCAGATTTTTTTTTAATTTTAGTTTAGTTTAGTTTAGTTAGACCAAGTAGTACAATACAACTGTGGTATATGTTTAGTACAAGCAGGTTATTACACAAGCAGTTACATAGGGTAAGCAATTACTGCTTGTCCCATCCTCAGTTCCACTTGATGCTAAGTATGCTTTGAAAAGGGGATATGCAAAAATCTATCATGCCATAATGCATGATGATTATTCCTTTAGCAAAATATCTTCTGCATGTTGTGAAATGTAGTGACAGTGCGTAAGTCAATGCGAAAGGTTAAATGACAAATGGTGTGAATGACTGGACTTAACTATATTAGTCACAAGTCATAATTGAGAAACACTTGTCTCTCAGGATTTATATGATAAATATTTAACTCTGAATATAAAACAGTGATTGCCAATGCATAACCTTCTTGCAGATTAGGAAGACTATTTCACAGATCACAGATATCAGTTGGTATGGATGCTAACTTTTCACTCCTTTCACAGAAGAGGAGTTCTTGCACATCAGTGTGATCCTCCTTCTGTGAAGGAAAACTGTTTCTATGCATTACATTTTCAGATACAAAAAGGATCCAAGACATTTATCACCATGGTAACAAAAATATCTGATTTTCTCTGTGCTTTAGATAAGGAGGCTAACAAATAGGTGCTCCACATCTACATATTTTTACACTCAATAGCCACAGTACTGTGTCCTGTAATATGTTCCAAGGAAGCACTGAATGGCTACCAAACAATTCTTCGGTGAGTCTCAATGCAGGCCCAGTTTTGCTTCCTGGCTCTTACTTAGCTTATCTGGGTTTCATACTTTAGCTATAGCAGACAGAGGTCCCAAGTGACACACATGAAAACAATCAAAACAGCACTGCACAACGGTATAGTGCTTTTCCATGGATCTTGACTTATATCATCTACATTCAAGTAGTAGCTGTACTTTTAATCTGAACCTTATCTGTAGCTGATCAGTAGGTCAACTAGTCTGAAAGAAAACAAAATACAGTGCATTCTGTTTTGTATCAGTAATAGGACTGACTGAGGTAGAATGTTGGATATATTTCTGGGGAAGGGAGCAAGTCTGTTGCAACAAAAACAACACAAATTTCATTTGGCATAAGCTGTTGGGGGCATCATCCCATATCAGCAGAGGCATCTGTTGGTTCTGAGAGGACTCTACATTGATAAACTGCATGCAAAGGCCTTCTTATTGTTTCCATGATGGGCTAGATCCCAAGCTTGTTGATCTGAGCCAAACTATATAACCCTTGAGCAAGAACACTATATTATCAGTCTTTTTTCTCAACAGTGCTATGATAACAACATCAAGACAGTTGCCTGCTCTGAATAATTTCAGACTGCCCCAGTGCATCCCATGAAAAGTCTTTATGAAGAAATGGCAGTATGAAAGCACTGTTCAACCTTTCTCTAGGTAAGACAAATATGATGCAGAAAGCAATATTTTGAAACATCTTATTTTCATTGTAAAAAACTGTTTGCATTAAGGAAAAAAAGACTGGAATTTTACAAAATTTATTTTTGGTAATATAAAGAACTTTGACACAGCTTTGTGTAAATAATGTCTTAGGTTGCAAATTGCCATCCTTTAGGTTACCCTTGTAAAATAGAAATGGTCATTCAATGCACTATTTGGGGTGGGGAGGAGACTGCTTTGAAATCTGAATACATTATAGTGCCAGTATATAAACTTCTTTCATTATGTGGCAAAGTGTAGCAAATGAGCCATCACTGGGAACCCAAAATGGCATTCAAGATATTATAAATTCTAATCTTAGCTTTTAACTCCCTAATTCATTGGTAAAACATTTCATTTCTATCTAATTACAGAATTAAATTACAGACCATAACAGCTTCAGGGCATTTTTCTTCAGCTTGGTTTTAGTGATAAATCTTTCAGGTTGCAAGATCTTTATGCACTAAGTAAGGATTTATTAAATTTGAGAAAGAGACTTCATGAGAAACCTTACATAAAAGGCTGAAGCCTGCTTTTGCTAAGCACCAAAACAGCAGTAAATTACAGATGAAAATGATTTCTCAGGACAAAAGATTAATTAAAAAAAACATGGTGAGGTTGTATCTTCATCCCCTAGAAACAAATAGGTCAGTCCAGCCAAATTTAAATGCTTGATTCCAATGGGAAAGATTTAGGTTTGATCTTAGCTTTCCTATTGAAATAAGTAGGTCTCCAAGTACTTAACATTGAATGGATCACACCCAAAGCCCTTTTTGTTTCTTAAAAAGGTCAGCAAACAATCCTGAGAAAACAAGGATTACATTAGATAGGTGTTCATGAAAAATAACAGAAGCTGAATGTATAGTCAAATTTTTATACAGGCATACGGCAGGCCCAGTAATCTTATATGGAAACTACACATGCATTGTAATGAATTTCTCATTGGCATGTCTGCAGAATACAGGCTTTTATGTCTTTTTGAAACGTATATTAAAGTTGCAAACTCTTCTTACTGCTGTTAAGCAGATGCTGTGTATTACTACTTGTGAAAAAATTACATCTCATTTCTCTATAAAAAGGGAAAATTTTTTTTGTATATAAATAAGTATATATATTTTATTGGTATTAATATAATGCAATACCATACATGGACTTGACAGAAATAAAACATTTCAAAATACATTTTAAAATTCTCTCTCCATAGTATAGTATGAAAGATCAAGAAATGAGCATTGACAGTACAGTACAACCTTAGCCAAAAATAGAAAGAAAATTCACATCCAATCACAGAGATACAGGCAAACAATGATCCATAGGAGATCCAATTCATGATGATAGATGGTACTTGGATCTACCGAGGGAGACATTCTATAAAATCTTGGCCCCATTACTGCCTCCTATGGATCCTAAATGATTTACAGAGAATACTTTATGCTTATGCTGTAAGGCAATATCACTCACATTTAAATTCCAGAAGGTAAAGAGAAATTGAAGATTTCTGTCTGCAGAGTTTGAAAACACTCCATTATGAAGCATCATTTTCACTATCGTAAAATCAGTATCTGGGTGTCATCTGATAAATCATTATAAACCATTCTACAAACTCTGTTGCAATTCTAAGCCAACTTATTTGAAAGCAAGACTCAAGCTATACATGACAGTGATAGGCCTGTTTCTTAAGCACAATGGCATACTGCAGCCATGGAACAAACATGGGAGGGGCTCTGTTTTTTGAGCAAATTAAGTAAACTTTCCCCAAGTATACCATAACCTCCTCAAAGCCTTCTCCCACCAAGTGTTTCCCTTGAGCTCACTTTGGGCACCGGCAGAAAAGGAAATCCATATGGGTATTATACTCTACAAAGTACAGTGTAGTTTATTTTGATGCAATCCAAATGATGTCCCATGATATCCTGATGTATTTCTGAATTTTACCCATGTGATTTCACTCCAGATTTAACTTGCAAAGATTATTTGTTACAGGACAGTCTGCTCCCTTTCACAGCAGCTATGTTTTCCTATACTATCCTGTGGGGCGGGGGGACCAATGTCTGGTGGTATGTGGGGTGACATATGGCCAAATTCTCCATTTCCTACTTGCTCTTTCCATGTTGACTTCTGGTAGCTGTCCAGATGTTACTTCTGTTGCTGTTGTGCTTGTAATGAAACTCCCCTTTTCTTCCATACTCCTTTTAAGGTGCTAGCCCTAATTCCTTATGGTATATTCCCCAGCAGCACAGAGACATTGGATTTTATCTCTTTATGACACTCTATCATTGGGGCTGTGCATACATTGCCCGTAGTAGTTTTCCAGGAGGTAGGGCCATTTCACTATGTTGGCACAGTACCTTGAAGTATGACCTTATTTTCCTTACACTCTCTAATTACAGTGCAAATTGTTCAATGGAGTTACAGGAGAAAGAAAGTCAACTTCACCACACTTTTATGGCACCTTGCCCTATAACCTTATTTGCCTTGCACTTTCTAGTTATAGCTCAAATTCTTCACCATCTTTCTTCAAGGGCTCTGTTACTGCTGTCACCTTGGACAGGGAATTAGTGTCTCCTTTTTGTGTGCAGTGTATGCAGTTTTCACACACTGGACAGTCTACTTGTGATTTTTGTTTTCTCCTCCTTCTGCTCTCCATTATATTTTTCCACGTCAGGAAAAACAAAGAACACCCCTCAGAAGTCAGTAGGAGACATCAGGTATGGGAAGAGTAAGGTTTGTTGGAGGATAAGTAGTCTCCCTTGGCAAGGGTTGATAGGGACTCAGTGCCTATAGGGACATCTACACTTCTTTCACTTGGATGTCATAAAGAACAAGAAGGGTCATGGAGGGGAATGAAAAGAAAATGACCTTCCACATATAAACAAAACAGATATGAAAACAAAGGTGGACTTCAGCTTAGGAGAAAAACCTTAGGAGAAAAGGGTGGATAGACCATCAGAAGGTGAGCAGCACATGGAAGAGAGGTTATCAGCCCCCAAATATATGACATTTTTGCTTTAAAAAATTAGACCCTCATCCACCACATTTCCTTTATGTGCATTTTTGGCCTAGACCTAGTTAAATGGGCCTGCTGTCAACATGTCTAGTTTGAGCCTCAACTCCACTGAATTTAACAAGATTCAGTTCCAGGTAAACACAGTTAGCAATGGACTGTACAGCTTGCAACAGTCTCTGTGTGTTTGGACTTCACAGAATACATTTCATTTGTATTATACAGCATGTTTTCACTTATGTGAACTTTCACTTATGTGAAAAAGAGTAATATTAGCTTTTTCCCTTTGTCAGGATGGACGTAACCAAAGTTCATCTTCAAAATTGTTTGTTTCTCTGCTTCCTTGAAGATCGTGGAACACACCTGAGTGCCATCATAGCCCTTCCCCTGCCATGACTCTCTTCCCCTTTTGTTTCTCCCAAACTGATGGAAGTATTTTCTGCATCAGTATTCCGTATAGCCTGGGTCTGATATTGTGCCTAGTCCCTCTGTAGAAAGGATGCATTTTTCAAAATAAAAGCAATAGGTCTGGCAACAAGTTTGCCCCTTGTAATACTTTCCTGGAGGCCCCTCACAAGGGCATTTGGTTGTCTCTATTTTAAAGTCAGTTCTTGCTTACAAACATCAAAGGTATTCAAGAAGAATTGACTGGCTTTCTGAATGCAGGATATTAGAGGTTGCTTGCAAGAGGCTGAAGATGAGTCTCCGTCGTGCCAATTCTCTCCGATCTAAATTCTCTAACCAATAGTTTATCAATCTTTGAGTCCAATCGGTTCAGTGCCAAGAGAAGTGGATCCGAGTTGGCATGGGGAGGTTCTATCAACTCTCGCAGTGCTTTAGCCTAATACGATAAAGCAGTGATACAATACAGTGAAAGAACTGCGATGATCTTTTATTTCTATATCATATTAGTACTGCATTGGTAACACAATCATGCAATGTTGATAAAAGAGAGAAAACATATATGGTGAAATTTTCATATAGCGCTAGTTCCATCCACAGTGACCTTATTTGCATGCACACTTGCTTAATGAAAAGAATAGATTGGCACTTTTCTGGTATGAGACTTTAGCAAGTTTCAGTCTCTGAGGGAAGAGTAAAATGTTTAAGATGATGATCTGGATTTTCAAACATGATTAGAACTATAGTAATATTTATAAAATAAAAGTAAATAGGCAACATTATTTATTTTTAGCATAAGCAACCACTAGAATTTTCTTATTTAATGTACATTACAAAAGGTTACTGAAAAAACGAGAGAAACTGATTTGATCTCAACATCCAACTTTCTCACACTAAAACAAGAAACACATCCATCCAATCTCTGTGACAGAAAATGATATGAGAAAGAAAAATCTAATTCATATTTATTTTTTCACTGAGAGACGCAGTGTGACTATGCGTATGGTTGTTCTCATTAAACAGGCTTGAAATGTGTATATTGAGCAAAAAGAAAATCTTTATACTATATGGACTGCTAAATCTGAATACATTAAATCAAGTACTTGGATGGCATTCTAAGAATCATGAACAATATCTACTTTATCAACAGACTAAGATAATAGGCTAAATAAATAAATCTACTAAATGTATGTTAGTAACTCAACTGATAATGTGTAACTTTTTTATGTTAGGGCAGGTATAACCATTAGGCAGCTAGATTCTAACCTTCATCTTCTATCCATTCCCCTTCCCCAGGGTATGTGCTTCCTCACAGCTGAGTTGACTGGGACTCACTTGAACTCAGGCAACAATCTGTTCTACTGTTTAGATTCAGTCTAGTATCATAAATGTCTTTTTGCATTAGTAAATTAATTTGTACCTGCACATGCAAACCTAAGCAGTGGTTATGGAAGTCTGACACCTAGCATTTGGGGGCTTAAAAAACAGGAACCCATCAAAATTAAAAGTAATTAATGTGTGTTGAAAGACAAACAAGGTAGCTGCAAAATAAATACTGAGCAAGGGGGAAAATTCTCATTTGTGGAAGTTCAAAAAGTGTAACATTTTCTGTTATAAAAGAAAAAACACTAAAAAGTCTTGTGACACCTTCATGTCTAAAAGATATTTTGTTGTTTCATCTATGGCAATCTATCACAGCAACTGTGATACAAAAAGAGACTTTAATGCAGTATCAGTAGAGAGAAAGGAAAAGAAAGGAAGGAGAGCTGGGATGACAACTATCTAATAGTATTTCTCTTTCTTCCTGTCTCCTATTTCCATCTGATGTAGCTGAATTCATAGTCCTGAAAGAAGAACTAAATTGTCCAAAGGCTTTCAGTTTTGATGTGACTTCGACAGAAAAAGCATGCACATTGCATTCTACCTATAATTTGGAAGTTTATTTTCTTTAATGTAAATCTGACTCAATAGATCTAGATCATACCACATGATCCAAAAGTAAACCATGGTTACAGGCTTTATGGGTACAGTGTTATATTTCTAACAGTCTGCATATGATATGACACACACACACACACACACACACACACACACTACTATTAGTAGGCTTCATATTAGAAAACAGAAAGGTAATGCAGATTAGAGTAAACATCAATATTTTAGAATAAATACCAAACACAATTTCAATGGCAGCATGTTAACAAAATAACAGAATATTTTGAAAACAATGCAATCATTAAAAAGTATCAAATTAAAATTATCATAGGAGGAAACAAAACCACTGATCTATTTGTATAAACACTAAAGCCTAGAATGCCCAAATGACACATCTAACTGCCAAAAAGGGAGGAGGCTGGATTAACATCCTTGGGAAGGAGATTCCATAAACAGCAAAAACTCTAGATATTAGAGCCACCCTGCATTTCAGAGATGGGAGATACATGCAAGATCACCTCCTTGAAAGACATTAATTTGGCACGCCCTACATTGCTTTTTTTAAAAACAGTGAATTAGGTTCAGAAATAAATAAGTAGCCAATTTTAATGCTTCATGTCTATGTCATTTGGTCCTTGTAGCCAAATTTCTCTCTCCTGTGTTTTGGAGGATCTCTAATTTCCTAATTGTCTTCAAGGGCAGCACCATGAAGACATGCAAATATTATTGTAAATAATGTCCCCTATTTGAGGGCTGGCAAGTTTGTTCCTTATAGGGCTAGCTGGGGTCCTTTTAACAAAACAAAACAAAACAAAACAAAACCTCAATGTCCCCTATTTCTAGCAGTGGAATATGCTGTCTTGGAGTGTGGTGGAGTCTCCTTCTTTGGAGGTTTTTAAGCAGATGCTGGATGGCCATCTACTGGGAGTGCTTTGAAGTGTGTTTCTGCATAGCAGGGGGGTTGGACTGGATGGTCCCTGCGATCTGTTCCAACTCTACGATTCTGTGATTCTATTTGAGGGTTAGAAAGCTTTTCCTTTTATACAGACTGAACAAAATGCAAAAAATGTTTGAGACTAGACCCTTCATAAAGACAGAAATGTGTGCATCATGTAATTTATGTATGTGGTAATAAAGTTAATTTTGCAGAGAAATACATAGCTAAATTAACTGAAATGATTAATATTAAATGCAACAGAATGCAAATTTGTTAATAGCTACTTTCTGAAGGTCAATTCTGCATGTCATGAATTTTGTACCTTACTGCTATTCTGAAAGCTAACAATCCTACATTTAGGATCAACATTGGGAGATAAACATATGAAGACCAGAATCCTGTTAGTCCCAAGTGAAGTAAACTCTTTGAACCAACTGTTGTATACTGAGTTAACACAAAGGTAAAAATCCCACTGATTCAATGGCTCCACTCTAGTTGCGACTAAAATAGGATTTTGGCCATTATGTACCATGATGTTTCCCCCATCCGAATTTTTCAGCAAAATTAATTCTAACAAAGCAAGCTTTGCTTTTTACTTTCACTTTAGCACTTCATCTATTTTATTCTTTTATTACATTTACATCTTGTCCTCCATTTCAGCAGCTCAAGACAGCATAGGTGGGCACAGCACCCTTGTTGTCACAGGAACTGTGACACAGACAATCTCACCATTTGGCTGAGTTGGGACCTGAACTCAGGTCTTCCTAATCTTAAATTCTAACCACTATTCTGCATTTTTTCTGTAGTAAATCTGGAAATATTCATTTTTACATAGAACAAAAACAATGTTTCAGATTTTTCATTTAACTGAGTAATAGAAGTTGATTAATATTTATTACAACAAAGTAGGTGCTACAATGTAACCTACATTTGGGAATACAGGTGCCCATTAATTCTCCAGTAAGAATATTCTACATTGCCTACTTACTTACGCATGACTAAGTGTGTCTTCCCTGACACACTTAGTCCAATCCCCATACACACAACCTACTTTACCAGGGAGTAGACACAATAAGACATCAAGTTTGTTCAACTGGTAATGTTCCCACCCTCCTCCTATCAACAAGTGAGGCTGCAACAAGAAATTGCAATGCGGGTCTTGCTCCCAATTGTTGCAGCCTCATGTGCTAGTGGGAGGAGGGTTTGTAAATGTCCTCCTCTTGTGACCTGATAACCAAGTCAACAGACCTCTATTACTCCCTAGTAAAAGTTGGTTTGGGAGGGCTTTTATGACTGTGGCATAGTGTTAGTGAATACAGAAGGGTTATGGATCATAACTCTAGGTTACAAATTGGTAACTGCAATACAGCATGCCACCCAGTATTTTTCTCTCTCTATTGTTTGTATTCAAATACTTATCTTATGAATAAAAAAACAGAGCACCATTTAATATTCTACTAACAGAACCGGAAGCAATTTTCAGATTTCTTCTTTCATGCAGTGCCCCTTCTAGAACAGCAAATATCATATATATATTAGTTGTTCGGCAGTGAAATATGCTGCCTTGGAGAGTGATGGAATCTCCTTCTTTGGAGGTTTTTAAGCAGAGGCTGGATGGCTATCTGTTGGGAGTGCTTTGATGTGGGTTCCTGCATGGCAGGGGGTTGGACTGGATGGCCCCTGTGGTCTTTTCCATCTCTATGATTCTATGAGCATGGAAGAGGAGACAAGGGATAGGGTAAGAAAGGAGATAAGATAATCAATGAAAATTACTCCTCATCTTTATAAATGGATGTATTTATGGATCAAAAATTGCTGTAAAAGGGAAAAAAATCCTGGCAGATACCAACCACATACCAATATATCATCTGTAGGCACCATATTCTCTTTATGTTTTTGGTAGCTCCAGGTACCAATATGAAACTCAGTTCTTAAAGTTATTTTCATATTCCCTACTTTGTATTAAGTGGAGGAACCAAAGAAAAAGCAATCTATGGAACAACTAAGGCTGTATTTCCTCTTTTGATTGTGAAATAATGAATGCTTGGGACTAACTTTATACTAGCAATTGTTACCAGCTTCAGCTTTCAACTAAAAACTTATCCAGCCTTATTAGCAAAGATCTATAGCCCTAACAGTAAAAAATCTTCTATCTCACAGTGTTTAGGTGGAAGCCTTACACATAGCCCACCAATATAAAACAGCAGCAGGGCATCTAATGAAAATGTAAACAACAACAACCAAAAAAACAACAACAAACAACAGGAAGACCTGCAGCAGCCCCTTGCACTCCCCTTATCCTAGTGTTTCTACTTAAGGAACTTAAATATCCCAAAAAATATCAACCACAGCATCAAAGTCTCATTCAGTTTGCACATTTTCTAACAAGACACATGGCATCACCTGCCAATAGCTGTTGTTGTTGTTGTTGTTGCTGCTGCTTGCTATGTGCCTTCAAGTCATTTCTGACTTCCCAAAGCAATCCTAAAACAGTGTTTTCTTGGCAAGATTTGTTCAAAGAAGGTTTGCCACTGCCTTCCTCTAAGGTTGAGAGTGACTGCCCAAGGTCATCCAGTGGGTTTCCATGGCTAAAAAGATAATTTGAATCCAGGTTTCCCACTTCTAGTTCAACACTCAAAACCACTTTTATGCCAACAGTAGCCTTCTGCCGTCTCCATACACTAGTGTCCATGGTGAGAGAATAAAGGAGCACAAATCCAATATCAAAACAGGTTAACACTGAAGACCTGTAGACAGGATCAATCTCCTGAAACATTCTGTAGCAACAAAATCATCAGACTTTTCCATTAGTGTCTGGATTTTTTACAATCTTAATCTTTAATTTTAACAAACTCCAGGTTTTTATTTAAACTATTAACCTTGCTATGCCAACTCATTATCATGGGCAGCTTCTTAGGAGTCATACTTCCATGGACAGGATCGGATATCAACACAGCACTATGGTATACCTCCTGCAACTTCTGTCTTCTGTCTGACATTTTGTCCTCACTTTGGAAAAAAAATTCCTTTTTCCTTATGTCTGTGCTCAAGGTTCAAAGTGTACAAAAGCATTTATTTTATACCACCCTGAGATCATTTTGATATAGCAAAAGCTAAAAATACTACTTCTGAGTATTCCTAGCGAAGAAAATCCTATGATACTGATATAGGTATGAATTAGAAATAATAAAGTAGAAATAAAGTAGAAGCTGGGGGCTTAGGTCAGAGGAACGGAGAAAAATTTAAGAAGGGTAAAAAGGTCACGAGAGCCAATGTATCACGTAGCTAGGATGCTGATCACGTAGCCAGGGTGTTGTTTATTGACTGGCTGCGGTAATTGCAGATTGTAGATAAGCACTTTCTGGGGTCTGAGTGCGGGGGTAATTAGCTAGTAACAGCATGTGGTATTTGTGACCCCAGAGGGGCAGAGCGAGACATGCCTGCGATCTTTGCCTGTGATCTTTGTGTATGCTGTGAACTTTGTCTATAAAAGAGCTGTGAAACTTGAATTCAGGTCTTTTGGAGACATTCAGCCAAAAGCCCGCGCGTAATAAATTACTCTTTTTCTTGCTTTGTGGTCTCTGTGTTCTCTGGGCTCCTGCAACAATACTTATGGAGTCACCATAATCAAGAGGACTTGAAGGTGCACGCGCACCTTCACACACACACACACACACACACACACCCCTTACTAAATAAATAACCATGCATTTGACAAAGTGACCACTCTCTCTTCAAAACACACAGTGAATTAGTTTTTGCTGTGCCAGAGAAACTTTGCTATCCCTTTAATTATCTGTTATAAAAACTTCCTATGTCTGTTCAGTATTTCCTGCTTAAAACCTCCATTAATCCAGGGCACAGAAAACATAATAAGCCAGATAGGTTCCTGTTAATACTGATTCACAGCAGTCAGTCTGAAATTTAATTTCGAAATAGGCTAAGCATCAGAGACTTATGAGAGCAACAACTGCCTCCCTGTCAGACAGTGAAAGCAAATGTTTGAAGAATGATGCTAGGATTTCTGCTCTTGATTGCAGCAAAGGTTAAATAAGGTTAACATGATCAGAAGGAGTTATGGATGAGAAGCAGAATTTAAATGCTGTGGGACCAGCAAAAGAAACAGGTGATATACAAATACATGTGGCTAGCAGAATTAAACTTGTATGTCATTGGAACACAGAAAGAAAGAAAGAAAGAAAGAAAGAAAGAAAGAAAGAAAGAAAGAAAGAAAGAAAGAAAGAAAGAAAGAAAGAAAGAACAAAGATATGTTATTGCATATTTCGGTTTCAAAACAAAATCCAGAGTTAGCATCTATGACCGTTATTTTATGCATTCATACTTGTGAGTCAGCATCCCTTACACAAAGGATTGCATAGCTGTATTATCCAAGGAAACATGCATAGGATTGCCCTGTGTTTTGCTGTTTTTGAGAGAAGTCAACATTAATACTATATAGAGAACAATATAAAATGTAATCATTATCAATATAATAAAACTTAGACTGATATTGAGTAAGATGGAACCCTTCTTAAAATGAGGACATAAAATGTAAAACAACAACAAGCAGTTTACCATGTAGGTCCATAGGGCAAAACCAAAACAAGATATGAAGATGGCTAAATCATTAAAGCTTCATTGTTTAAAATCTATACCAGTACAATTCTTTATTAGCACTGTGGACAAAACATCATTTCTGGTGTCCTAGTGTAACCTTATTAACCCTGGCCACTTTCTCATCCTGCCACCACAGTCTCTTATCCCATACATACAATCTCATGAACAATGAAAAAACAACACCCTAACTGTACATTTCTGAAACACATATAGTTTGCTACTTTTGTTTAACAAGAATGTACTACCTGAGATTCCTACTGTATGTATGTATGCAGAGTATTTATACCCTGCCTTTCAGCCGAAAAGGCTCCCAGGGCAGTTTATAAATCAGTAATTTGACAGTTCCCTGTCTGCTTACAATCTCGGTAAGTCATGACACATAAGGTAAAGGGGAAGTGGATCGTGTCCAGCAGATGCTGGCTGCTCTTTGCCCCTTTAGAAGCCAGAGCAATGGCAACTGGAATATGGAGTGGGGATTCATACCAGCTGCTGGGCCAAAGCACCACCAAGCTGTGCCTGGCTAATTTGAACTAATCACTTTGTTTTATAGAGAAACAAGAAAACACATACACAAGTTATGAAAAATTGCCAAACAATGAAGCATTTCAGTGGACCATCGCACTGTAAGATGGTTATATCTTTAACAAAACGAAGTTAATCATCAGATTGCAATTTGCTTGCTGTCCAATGTGATGCAAAAATCTACCAGCTGCAAAGGAGTCACATACCTCTGTTCTGAATAATCTCTCACAAAGCAGTGATTTACCATGCTAAATATTACTGTTCATCCCAGTAGTAAATCCAGAACCAATTCATCAGAATGTTACATAAAATAAAAGAATAAAATGTTGATTTCTTGGTAGATATCCATTGGGTGATGTGACTTTCAAATCTTTGAGAATTATATTTGTGCTAGAGCTCTTGCATAAACATGTCTATTAAATATTCTTCAAACTTCTGTAGACTGGAAAGCAAAATCCCCTGATTCCAGCTTTTTATGAAAGCATCGGGCTACTAAATCCACTACACTCTCCAATGTAACTAGAGAAAATCGGAACTGTACAAGGATTTCATTAGAACAGTAGCTCTTATTACAAGAGTCAAGTGATGAAGCTGCCATGAGATTCCCAATGCATTACAACTTTGCTTAAAGATAGAAGCAACCAAGAACTTTGCTGTCCCTTCAGCTGTTGCATATATGAACAAGAACAGACTTATTTGTTACAATGCTAAACTTTTCTAGTTAGGTAAACAAGTATATAAACTACGGCAAAATAGACATAGCAGGAAATACACTATATATAAATTGTTGATACCCAGTTCACTACAGCAAAGGAAAGCCTTTTTTACATTTTATTTTATTAAACATAATAGCCAGTATTCTGTATTAGCTCCTTCAGTCAATACACGGATCCTCCCAAATCTGATGAAAATGTCATTCCAACATGCTCAGATCACCAGCAAAATGGGCGTCCTTCTCCCCAGGCAGCTGATGCCCAGTAAAGTAGGTTTGCAAGGTGAATTATATTTCTATCAGGCTTAGAGACAGGGTTGGGCCAGGAAAGGTTACTTAGTTAACCTTAACTAAGTAGTTGATACAGAATATCAGCTAATGTTAATAATAATTCTAGTGATGAACCTGCTAAATTTTGTATTTTCTCTTTATCTCTTTTTTCCTGATCTAACTCCCCCTACCTCTTTCATGTTAATCTTTGGGTATGGTCCATGACTTAACTTCTGCATTCTCTATAGACAGTTTATAGACCCCTTGACAATCATGTCTGCATCTTCCATGGATTGTTCTCTTCCTTTCTCTTTGTTCCATCTTACCTTTTCCATGCAATGACCTACTTTTCCCTGCAAAGTACTATTACTTTACACACAAAGTAAATTTACTTTCCTGCTCTGCTTCTTTCTGTCCCTGAGGCTTCTTCTTTGGCATCTCTAAAGGCCTTATCCCTCATAAAGGAAACCCTCTCTTTTTCCTGGATGAGTATGGTCAAGTTAAATCTCAGTTGGAATTGGTTAAATCAGTGGTTCTCAACCTGTGGGTCCCCAGATGTTTGTGGACTTCAGCTCCCAGAAGCCCTGAGCATTGACCATAGTGGCTGGGGCTTCTGGGAGCTGAAGTCCACAAACATCTGGGGACCCACAGGTTGAGAACCACTCGGTTAAATGTTTTTTCTTATTTTCATTCTTTCCTATCCTGCCCAATACAATAGAGTAGAACCAACAAAAAACAATGAATTGAGCATTCCTTTCAGAATAACACACAAGTCACATCCAGGGATGAAAAAAATCGATTGTGGAGCAATGTTTCTGATTAGAAATCTCTGAGGTGTGTTTCCTTGACTGTTGAAATACAATATGATGTTTTCTGATTATACATTCTGGAAGCTGCTGCTGCTTTTTTTTCAGACAGAACACTTGTGTGTTTTTGTATCAGAAAATATGCTGTGAAATTTTGCACAGAACATATAATGCAATGAATACAACCTGGACAGAATCCAAATGAAGCAGTAGAGTGATACTATAACACAGTATGTTCATATACCTAAGCTTCCAGCATCTGAAATCATGTACACCTCAATTCAGTGTTATCTAATATATAAATGTCAAAGTTTGTGAGTTTGTCTATGTCACGCAGGCGAAGACCTCATATGATTGGCTGTATCAGGAGAGAAGATCTCATATGACTGGCTGCCTGTGAAGATTCTATAGAATTCTGGAGTTGGTAGTTTAGGGAGGGGCCTTTAGAATTCTCAGGCGGAGAGCTCTTGGGCCTCTGGCAGTTGCTATGGAGATGAGGCCTAGCAGCAAGAAGGAGGAGGGCAGTGTATTTTCCTCAGGAACCCAACCTATATAAGTTAATAACTCTCAATACAGATTGTATTGGGGAATATGGAAAAGTTACAGGTACTGGACAGGACAGTTTGGGGAATTAGAGACACAGGAACTCAAATCTGTGTATTTCAATTGCATCGAATTCCTAAGGTAAGGTAAGGTAATTCCTAAGGTATTACCTAAAAGAAAAGAAAATCCTGGGCAATGCTGGGTAGATATGCTAATCCTTTACATTAACATTTCTTTCAGATTTTACTCACTGACATCAGAACATTTTGCTGTGTGTGGGCTGGTGTCAACACCACTCATGCTACTGAGTTTGTGATGTTTCATACTCTTGTACGCTAGAGTACAGAATTTAATACCAAGTATTTCATCTGTCTGGAATGCTACTTTCCCATAAAAGTGCAAAGGTCAGTGTTATAGAAAACTATGCTATTTTGGCATTAGAAAGTTTCCTAATTATGCCTGAAGACCTTTTGATGCTCTTCTAGCTGATCTGGCAGCTTCTCAGCTCATCAGATTTCACAATTATTAATTAATTTCTTCCACTCTCTTCTCAGTAGATCAAGATTCACATAACAGAACAATTGAAGAAGAAATAAAGAAAAGTTTTAATTTAAAGTTTTGATCTCACAAGACGCTAATATTTGGCTTGATTTAAACTAGAGCTTTCCAAACTGTGTGTCGTGATACGTTAGCGTGTTGGCTGCAGTGTGTAGGTGACACACGCAAGTGTAATGGGCAGAGGGGCTGCCTCTTCTGCTGCCGCAGCAGGCCAGGCTCGGGTGGAGGGGCTTCCTCTCCCACTGCTGCCACAGTTGCCCTGGGCCAAAGAAGAACCCAGCAAGGGCGCTGGTGTTGGTGGGGCCAGGCTTGGGTGGAGCGGCTACCTTTACTTCCTGAATTACTTCCTGAATTACTGTGTCACAAAATGATGCCTGTTTAAAAAGTATGTCACCAACTGGAAAAGTTTGGAAAGCTCTGCTCTAACCTATATTTTAGATGATGTGCCATATCCTTAGGTCTTAGGAAATTTATTTCTCACAATGAAGTTGCAAGTTAAATCTCCTTAAGTCCTATTAAAATAGGGCTTGGGTTTGAAGGTGGGAGAATCAGGGCTGTTTGAATGTTCATTTTGCACATTTTAACAATTTACAATATAAGTAGGTTTTCCATGGTAGTAGTATTCAAAGACATAGGTATATCAGTCTATATCAATATGCAAAGTGATCTTGTAGTACCTTTGAGAGTACATGAGAAAAAGAAGTTTTTGCAGCATAATCTTTTACAGGACAGATCAAAGACTGGAAGTGGCAGAACTCCACTAATGGTCACCTACAGCTTCCATCTTGAGACCCTCAGACACATCATTAAAGAACTACAACCTATTCTGACAATAATCTTGCCTTCTGAACAGTCTTTGGTGGCAGGCCTTTATTCACCTATAGACAGCCTCCCAATCTTACAGAAGGACACATAACATGGATAGGAAGACAGGAAAAAGATCTTGCCACAAATTCAGATTTCAACTCTGCTCACACACTAGTTGGGCAATCCTTAATCATATTATTCATAATATCAGAGGTACTTTTCCTTGTTTCTCTTCTAATATGCTATATGGCAACCTTTGTCAACAATGCCTCTCAGCATTATACACTGGACAAGACGCCAGTTGTTATGCCAGAGGATAAATGGATTTAAGTCAGACATTAGGAACAGGAATACACAAAAGCCAATTGCAGTACACTCCAATCTTCCTGGACATTTCATCTGGGATTTGAGAACAACAGTCCTTGAACAAAGAAACTTCAAAGAGAGACTGGAAAGAAAACCACTAAATTGCAATATATTCACAAACTCCAGTCTATTGATTGTGGATTGAACAGAGAAAATGTGTTCCTGCTGCATATTATAACACTAGTTAATATCTCAGCCACAAACAGGCACTTATGCCCAAATTATCCTAACTCTTCTTTTGTCCCAAGCCAGTATCCCACAACATTCCTAGAACTCCTTCCTCTATGCGTATGTTTAACTACTCAGCTTTAAGCAAAATAATTTCTCAATGAGCATCATTAAAATTTATATTGTCACCTGATCACCATACCCGCAGGTTTTGCATTTCTATTACTATTCCCTCCCACTCCCATATTCATGGGTCTATAGATACTTCATTCCATGCATCTTTCTGGTGTTCTTCCACTAGCAAGTAAAAATCTTTTTTTTTTTTTTTTTAGTGCGCTGCAGCAGAGAAGGCTTTTTGTAGGGAGTGTAATGCTTTTATTTTGTTTTAAGTATTTTTAATGCTGTTTCAACTTGTGTTTTTTTTAAAAAACTAGAAAGTTAGTTTGTCTTTTAACTTTGTATCAAGAGCTTTTTCATTGTACTGTGATTTTAAAATGTTGTATGAGGCCTTGGATCCCACACTGAGAGAAAGGTAAGATACAAATAAAATGCGTACCTACATATACAGTCCTCCCCTCACATTCGTGGGTTTGACCTTTGAAAATTTGATTTTTCGCAAAGCATGTGCTTGCCTCCCCCATTTTCCTCCTCCTATCCGTTGCATTGCTCACCCCAGGCTTGCAAGGCTTGTGTTTAAAACTGATGTTTTTTCCTTTTGGGTGAGCAAAGTCCTGTCCCACTGCTGAAGGCGTGGCCTCTCTGCCATGTGGTTGCACATTCTTATATGTATTGGCTGTTGATTGGTCAGGTGCTCCTTTCTCAAGGTGGCTGCAAGAAGTAATTAGAACTGCAGAACTCCCCCCTTTTCTCTCCGAGGGGAAAGTACCAGTAGGCCTTTTAGGTTGTCTTTTTCTCTCCTCCCACCAATTCTGGGGCCAGAGGCAAAGGAATAGGAGGGAGGAGCTCCAGAAGTGAATCATTGGCGGAGGAAGTTATTCGTAGTTTCTCCACTTTCACAAGGATACTGTGCCCCAAACCCTCATGAATGTGGAGGGGCTACTGTATACATCTGATCAAGTAGACCTACTGCACTAAAGCTTATGCGACAAACTTCTTTCTCACAGTCTAAGAGATGCTACAAGATCCCTTCGCAATAGTATCTGCTTTTATCTTGACTCAATAACCCCAGTAACTAACTTGCATAAAATGGTTACTAAATAAGAAAAAATAATTCTTGTACAAAATTTGTACAATTGCTTCAGAAAATGTACTATATAATTATTAATTCAACTTTCCCAATTATTATTCAAGAATCATAAGTCTTTCCTTATGGTGGATGTTGTTGTTTGCCTTCAAATCATTCTGACTTATGATAGCCCTACAATGAACCTATTACAGGGCTTTCTTGGCACAATTTGTTGAGACAAGGTTTTGTCTTTGCCCTTCTTTAAGGCTGAGAAAGTGTGACTTGCCCAAGGTCCTCCAGTGGGTTTCCATGGCTGAGCAGGTCTCCAATAACTGTAGTCCAATGCTCAAACCACTATACTACACTGGTTTTCCTCTTTATGGTACAGAACTACATAAAGATAAGAAAAATAAATCTATAGTTAGATGGACATATGTTTTTTAAAATAAAGAATGGAAAAGCATTTAGACAACGCAGTGCTACCATAGCAAACATAAGAGAACCCATAATGTATTTGCCAGGCCTTGAAAAATCCCACCTTAAATTGCTGATCTCAGATCTCAGTTGTGTGGGCAGACACTGACATCGTTGCCTTGGTAATGAGAAAGTCAGTGGAAAAGACAGAAAGAGGAACATTTCATAGTTCACTGCAGAAACTAGCAGGGTGAAGTGCTGCCTCTGAATTCAGCAAATGATAAAGCCGGAAACCCACCAACTATACCTAATAATAAGTTGCCATAGCAACACAGAAAGGAAACAAGGAATGCTTTTCATAATAAAATGAAGGAAAAGCACTCAAATATTGGTTAATAAAATGCTCACATTCCATGACTTCCTTTCTTGTACCTGTGTCAATACGAGGAAAAGCTTTGCCTCAAAGGACAAATCGAAGTACTACCAACTGAAACTATTACATGGAAAATTTGGGGTCATAACCTGTGCAACCTCTTGAATACAAAAACATATTCTGATAATGATCATCAGAGTACTGATATCCTACACAAAGCATTTTAAAAATTTTAAAAATGCACAAATGCACAAGTTCAGGAACAGATTAAAGACCAAATATACCAAAGTTTAAAGAGTAATATACAAATTATGGTTCATGGAGAAAAGCATAGAAAAATGGTGGAAATGACATGGTGTGTGTTCATCATCCTAATTTGAGAGGTGGTTCTGTAATAGTGGTTCTGCACTATTGTCGTTATGTAATTGGACAACTGAGCAATTACAGCTTCTCTTTTTTGAATAAAGAAACACCAGTTATGGATCAGGAGGTGGAGCAAACAGTATGGTATAAATGACACTGTCATAATTCAAGTGCAAGAAAGCAAACATGTGAACAAATGCCACTGAAGTACAAATCCAGGTGTGAAAGAGTATATTGCCATTCTGCTACCTTCTTGAATACAGGAACAGTGGTTTTCAAACAGAATGCCCTTAAACGATTGACTAGTCTGATGAGCACCTTTGTCATGTTGTATCTCCTGCTGTTTTACTTCTTTTAATAAAGAGAGAAAGATGAGAGAGGAGACTGAAGAGAAACAGAGAGCCAGTGAGCAGATGCAAAAGGAACTTCATCTTTAACACTTTGGTAAATGATTTAGCATGACAAACTGCACATCCCACAACTACTTGCTCTATACAATTGTTAATCTATAGCAGGTTCAGAGTTTATCCAAGTTGCAAACTGGAGAAGAGAAGGGATAAATTATTATAAGGAAATTATAAACTGTACTAGCAATGTTAAATTTTAAAAGACATTTTAAAAGACATCTAACAGTTCCATCAGAAGTCCTAACTAGCTCACAGTTACTCCAAACTACTCTGTCCAAATAACCAGAATGATTAAGCAATAGGATGGACAAGGAGCTAGATTAAAATCATAAGGCTAACTATACATATAGAATTTTTCCCCCTGAGTATTGCTGGGGTCAGGGAAAGACAGCTCAACTCAATAGAAGAGTTTTCAAGACATAATTCATTTCTTCTTCGTGGTCTCTGTGACTCACACATATGGGATTATCTGTGCCTGCACAGTACTGTCCCGGAAACTTCTAGAGCTCTAGGCCTAGCTTTTTGGTGGGAATTCCACCCTTTCCCCGAGGGCATATAAAGCACGTGCTTGCCATTAGTTTCTTTCTTTCTGCTGTGTCTGCTGGCTTCGGAGCTTCTATTGAGCGTCTTACCTACTGCTTCTTTGATATTGATCATGCTTTGCCTTATCAACCATGACTTTGGATCTCCCTTTTATGGCATCGACGACATTTTTCAAACACTGTCATTTGTGCAATGTGAAGATCCCAGACTGCGACGGGCACTCTAAGTGCCTCGTCTGCCTTGGGGAAACTCATAACATTGCTGCCTGCTCCCACTGTCAGGCATTCACTCCACAAACTCAGAGGAATAGAGAGGCCAGGCTTCGAGCCATCCTCTATGAGCAGGCCCTGAAACCTCCGTCAGCTCCATCTGCATCAGCTGCTTCGGCAGCCTCGACGCCTCTGAGTAGCAAGACCAAGTCTAAGAGATCTTCCGGAATGGGTCCTTCGAAGACTCCTTCACATCATTCCTCCTCCAAGGAACCATCTTACAACCCTTTGTCGAAGGAGGCACAACCCAGTCGGTCGACCTCGGTACTGTCAACCTCCTGCTCGAAACGCCCTACGGTATCAACTTCAAGCAAATTGAGGCCCCCGACCTCCAAACTGATACAGATGGAGGTACTCCTTACTCCAGGCCACTTCATCGAGAAGGACCTTGCTAGGCCCCATCAGAGGAACGACAAAGAGAGACCTCCCACCCAGGGACAGATCGAACCCCTGATAGTGGTGACTCTCTCAGAGACGGGCACTGCCCTATGGGAACAGATCCCGCAAGAGCGAACCCCCCTGCGGGCTTCCACACTCAAGGGTTGACCTCCCTCCTCCTCACCTTTGGAAAAATCTCAACCCTCCAACAGGGAAATAGTGGAGCATACCCCACTGTGGGACCTCCCTTGAGAATCGGGAGTCAACGTCCAGACAGACAGCATGGTTGCCCAAGAGAGATCAGCTGAGGCCTGTCCGCCTCCTCTTCCTCCCTATACAGCCTCTCCTAGATAATCTGCCCATGGGTCCAGGAGGGGCTGATCTCGCTCCTCTTCGAGATCAACAGCTGTCCAACATCGACAAGAATGCTGGAGCTCTCATCCAAGGCGGCCGGAGTCCAGATTGCATTGTTCCTCTGGCCAGTCCCAGCACTCATGTTACTGGAGATACACCTACCGAGACCGATCGTGCTCCCACCACCGCCACACTTATGTCTATTACTCACCATCCAGATCATCTGGTGAGTCCTCCCTGGAGGAAATATACCTACCTCGATGTCATCACAGACATCAAGGATACTATGAGGAGGTTGTCTCTCAGCATCGACATCACTCCTCAAACTCGACCGATTCTGACTCCAGGTTCTTGCCGCCTCCCAAACAGCCATGATCTCACATGGTCAGGGAAACAACTGCCCAGCAACCTCTACCTCTATCTCCTTCACATCCTTCAGACAGAACCACACCTGTCACTCGGGTATAAGAGGCATCAAGAGTGGGATCTCCTGACTTACCAAGTCGTCAGTACCCCTCCAGGTCCCCTACTCCTTCCACCGACTCCATAGAGCATAGGGAAGAGCAGGCCCCAGACACTGCTGTTTCCCAGGGCGAGCCCATCTCCCCATCCAATGATGTACAAGCCTTTTCCGACCTTATTTCTCAGATGGCGAAGAACTCAACTTCACCACTGAGGTATCCAAGGAAACTATAGATAATCCCATCTACCATCAGCCACAGGAGCAGGCCCCGTCAGTCTCGGCCATCCCACTCCTACCTTACCTGCTCCATGTCTTTAAGAAACCGTGGTCAGCCCCTGCCTCCACTCCAGCTACCACGAAGAAATTAGACTCTCTCTACAAGGTCATTGACACGACTGAACCTTGGCTGCAAAACCACCCCAAAGCCAACTTGGTCATTGTCGATGCGGCACAAGCAAAGACCTCGCAAGCGTTACATGCAACTTTGCCAGGTAAGGAAGGAAAACGGCTAGATGCTGTGGGCTGCAAGAATTATTCCAACACAACCATCATATTTAAGATGGCAAATTACTCAGCACGTATGGCAGCATATGATCAGTGGCTTTGGGACAAGACCAGGGTCTTTGTCTCCAGATTACCTGAGGATAAAAACGTGTGGCGGTCATATTCCTGGAAGAGGCTTGATGCCTCACTAACCAACAAATCATGACAGCAAGGCATATTGCAGATTGTGCTTCAAAAGTCTTCGTCTACTCAGTGTCTCTCCGATGCCACTCATGGCTTCGTTCCTCCGGACTCTCACAATCACCCCAGACCATGGTTGAGGATCTGCCCTTTGATTCCGCAAGGCTGTTCAACAGTGCCAAGGATGAAAAATTGGAGCGTACACACAAAATGCACTCCTCTGTAAAGAAATACAGTATGCAGCCACTGCTCCAAACCCAGAAATATTGTTGTCGTCAATACTGTCCCTCGACCCATCGCACCTATAGCTCTTACCTGTCACAACAATCCTCTCAGCCTCAATTAGGTGAACCTTCCCATTGACTGCCCCAGTGTCTGCAGAAGGCAGTCTACAAGAAGAAAAATGACCTCCCTAAATGTCGAGTTTGACGGTTTTGAGGATGATCCCGACCTTTCCAATGCTGCCTCTACAGAATTGTCTTCTACAGGTCCATCCACTACTGCAGACACCAGGATGGCTGGAACACCAGAGCCACCTACATACCATCTGCCCGGCCCATTCTTCGGGTCCAAGACAAGAACGCACCTCGATGCCTGGTCTTCGATCACCACAGATGCCTGGGTCCTCGGCATCGTAGCAAGAGGGTACGCAATCGAGTTCTTCATGAGGTCTCTAGTCATGTGTATTTGCATAACACCTCCATTGACTCCTCTTCTAAAAGAGATCCGTGCCCTTCAGAGGAAGGGCGCCATAGAACTGATCCCCTTCTCTACCATTTGAACCAGCTTCTCATCCAGGTACTTCCTGGTCTCCAAGAAAGGAGGAGGAGTTCACCCCATTCTGGATCTATGGGGAGTAAATCGCTACATCAAACCCCACAAGTTCCGTATGGTGTCCCTCAAGTCTATTCTTCCCCTCCTTCAGAGAGGAGACTGGTTTGCCATGCTGGACCTCAAAGATGTGTATTTTCACATTGCCATCCAGATGGACCACAGAAAATTTCTTGCGTTTGCGATCAGCAAGAATGCTTTTTGGTTCCAAGCGCTCCCCTTCAGCCTGAACATAGCCCCACATGTCTTCACCAAATGTATGGTGGTGGTAGCAGCGGATCTCCAACAACGTGGAGATCTTACCGTATATAGACAATTGGCTAATTGTCTCCAGTTCCAGGTCACAGCTTCTCCATGACTTTCAGATAACTCTTCAACTTCTCAAGAAACAGGGCCTCACGATCAACCTGGACAAGTCACATCTTCATCCAACTCGATGCATAAGCTTCATCAGAGCAGTTCTCGACTCCATTCATCAACTCACCCTTCCCCCACAAGACCACGTCACTCAACTCTTCAACCTGATAACAAAACTGCAAAGAAACTGGCGAACCTCGGCTCGGTCGATCCAGGTCCTTTTGGGCCTTATGGTCTTGACGACTGCCGTGGTCCCGCATGCAAGGCTACACATGAGACTCCTGCAGTGCTGGTTTCTGAAGGTATTCGACCCTCTTCTTGACAGCCCACATCGCCACCTTTAGGTCCCAAGACAAGTTCTCCAGTCCCTCATCTGGTGGAAGGAATCACGGAACATTCTGACCGGCATGCCATTCCATCTTCCAGAACTCTGCATGTTGATTACAATGGATGCCTCCCTAGAGGGCTGGGGCGCCCACTCTCAGGACCTAACAGTAAGAGGTCAATGTTCAGCGCATGCCACATCAACGTCCTCGAGATGCTAGCAGTCATCAAGGCACTTGTAGCCTTCGAGGATGTACTCTCTGGCCGGCTGGTACAGATATTAATGGACAACACCATGGTCACCTATTACATAAACAGGGCAGCATGCGGTTGAAGTCTCTTCTAACATTGGCTCTCCAACTATGGAACTGGTGTCTTCCCCGTCGGATCCACCCTGTGGCCCTCCACCTTCCCGGCACACAGAACACAATAGCAGACCACCTCAGTCAAACCCCGATGACATCCCACAAATGGAGGCTCGAGGAACCAGTTCTTCAGAAAATATTCAACATGTGGAAAACCCCGCTTATCGATCTCTTTGCCTCCCCATCCAATGCCCAATGCTGCCTCTTCTGCTTGAGGAGCGGACTGGGACATGGGTCCGTCGGAGATACATTTGTGTTCTGATGGACAGGCCCGACTGTCTACCTCTTTCCAATGTTCCCTCTCACCTCAAAGGTACTGGAAAAGGTCTGTCGAGATTGAGCCTCAGCAATCCTAATCACCCGTGGTGGCCACGACAACCTTGGTTTACCCCGCTACTGCTGTTATTGAAGTCTTGGCATCGGAGGCTTCAACCCAGACCAGACTGGTTGACTCTGAACGAAGGGACCATCCGCCATCCAGACGTCACCAAGCTCAAGTTCACAGCATGGAATTTGCTCCTGGGACATCTCTGCCTCTGGCCGTTCAACAAGTAGTAGAGGCAGCCCACAAACCATTGACAACCCGTGCCTACTCCTATAAGGTATCAAAATTCATGGAATTCCTTTGAACCTGCCAGCTCGATATCGACCACTTTGATACTGTGCACCTTCTGGAAATTCTTTCCTTGCTAGCTGAGAAAGGTCTTTCCCATTCTTTGGTCTGATGCTACTTATAGGCGATTTCCTCTCACCTGCAGCGTATGGGTAGACCCTCATGCTTTGCGGACTCACTGGTGCATACATATCTTAAAGGGTACAAGCACCCTCCATTACAACCACCAGTCCCTGGTTGGAACCTCTCCTTAGAACTTTTTCAGCTGTCCAGAAGACCCTTCGAGCCTATGGCATTGTGTGACATCAGACTGCTCTCATGGAAGATGCCCTTTTTCATGGCCATCTCATCCGCACGGAGAGCTAGTGAATTATGCGCACTTAGGACCGATCATCCATACGTTCGTTTTCACCAGAACAAGGTGGTTCTCAGACCTGATATCATATTCTTGCCTAGAGTAGTGTCTGTCTTCCACCTTAAACCAGATATTGGCCTCCCAGTTTTCTTCCAAAACCCATCCTCTGATCTGGAAAGATCTTTACGTGCTCTGGATGTTCGTTGAGCCCTGGCTTTCTATACTCAAAGGACTGCAGAATTTAGGAAGTTTGAGAGACTGTTTCTTTGTTATTCTTCTACAAAAAAGGACTGCCTGTTTTTTCACAAAGACTCTCTAAATGGGTGACCTCCACGATTAGACTTGCTTATGAACTAGCAAGGAAGGATCCCCCTCCTCAGACTAGGAGCCATGCCACCAGAGCCTTCTTGGCCTCAGCAGCCTTTCTGAGAGTAGTTCTGCTACAAGACATTTGCAGGGCTGCCATTTGATCACAGCCCACGACTTTTATCTCCCACTATAGAATTGACCAACGCTCCTCCAGTGATGCTGCATTTGGGAGGGCGGTTTTGTTCTCCTCAGTTCAGTAATATCACCCATGTGGTAATTGTTGTTTTTGTACATGCCTTTTTGAACCATTATGTTCAATGTTATCATTGACTTCCTCTTGCATTTGATCATGATAAACCTGAACATGTTGGTACTTGCCTAGCATTTCTTCATGGACTATATTTCCAATAGATTGGTTTCTCTAGGTTCTACATGGCACTCCCGCCTCCTTGAACATAGCCCATATGTATGAGTCACAGAGACCACAAAGAAGAATAGGTTGCTCACCTGTAACTGGAGTTCTTCAAGTGGTCATCTGTGAACTCACACAATCCCGCCCAACCTCCCCTCTTCACGCCATGCCTTCTTCCTAGCACCAAATGTGCTGCAGCAAAAAACAAGGAACTAAAGGCAAGCGTGCCAGGGGCCTTATATGCCTTCAAGGGAAGGGGTGGAGCTCCTGCCAAAATGCTAGATCTAGAGCTCTAGAAGTTTCCGAGACAGTACTGCGCAGATAATCCCATATGTGTGAGTTCACAGATGACCACTCAAAGAACTCCAGTTACAGGTGGGCAACCTGTCCATATTTGCCAAATGCGCAAAAAAAATTGCATACATTTCTAAAATATTGTACAAATATATTCCAAATATGCTCTAAACAATGGGGTAAACATCTATCTGAAAGGTACCACTCCCCCCACCTATCCACCCTCATGGAACAGATTCAAACATGAGCAAAAGAGAACATACTCAGAAATATACTTAATAGTTCTATACGTCTAATAGACTGAAAAGAATAAGCAATCTATGAATTACAAAGAAGAAGCCTAGTTCAGACATACAGTGGCCCCTGAACTTTCATGAGGACTCGGGTGCGGAACCTTTGTGAAAGTAAAAAAAAAATGGCAAATAACTCCCACCGCCCGAGTGAGCCCTCTCCCTCCCATTCCCTTCCAGTTCTCTCATCCCCCTCCCCAATTCTCTTGTGTTTTGCCCAGGTGCATTGCCTTCCTTCCAGGCACCTAGGCAAAAGGACAGAGAATCGGAGGTGGAAGCCATCTGCCCACAGAAGGCATGCATGCACGCCTCCCCACCCCCATTCACTTGCATTTTGCATGGCCATGCTGCTTTCCAGGTATCCTGGGTGATAAGCAGGCAATGGGAGGTGGCAGCGACACAACTGGAGAAGGCATGTGCACAGAGCTGCCCCCTGCCATTTGCTTGCCTTTTGCCCAGGTCCATGGAAAGAAGACACACATGCCTGGGTAAAGGCAGGGGAACAGGAGTGTAAGAATGGGAGGGGCTAGCTGGTGCCTTGCGAATAATCAAGTTTATGAATGTCAAACCCATGAATGTGGAGCGAGGACTGTAATAGCAAAACTGGTTTCTGCTTGAATTTGGTCCTCCTAGAATCAAATCAAGAGAGCCAGCATGGTGTAGTGGTCTGAGCATTGGACTATGACCCTAGAGACCGGGATTCAATTCCCCACTCATCCATGGATGATCTTGGGCATGTCATGCTCAGCCCCCAGAAAACCTCATGATAGCTGTGCCTTAGGGTCACCATAAGTTGGAAATGACTTGAAGGCACAGAGCAAACAAGAACCAAATGATCCTCCTTCAGCTTCATAAGCTCACATTTTTGTTTCACAGTGGAAAAGATGCACACCAGCAGAGAAGAGCAGAAGCATATACTCCTCCATGACATAACAACCTCGAGAAACATAGTTTGTTTAAATTTTAATTACTGAAAACAAAGGACAAGCCCATA
This sequence comes from Iguana delicatissima, assembly GCA_948472985.1. Lineage (NCBI taxonomy): Eukaryota > Metazoa > Chordata > Lepidosauria > Squamata > Iguanidae > Iguana > Iguana delicatissima. The sequence continues at coordinate 103,034 of CAOKZL010001011.1, read as the reverse complement.
GTCTCAGATCCTGATTTGATCACTAAGTAGAGTTTAAAGAAGACATAGTTCCTTGAGTTCAGGTATCATGGGCACCTGTGATTTCATTAAAAATGAGAATGGAAACTTCTGATCTCCTCTGGTGCCCAAAGGAGAAGGAGAATTTGGGTTTGGGCTTGCACGACTCATTCATATGACAAGAAACCATAGTATCTCAGTATAATTGAACTAGATCACAATACCTGTAATAACAACAATCTCCAAGGATGGGAAAAATAAAGTTTTATCCTTTCTTAACTGATCCCATATTTAGTCCTAATTTGGCAGGGAACTCCATAGAGCTTAGGCCACTCAGACAAGCCCCTTGACAGATTTTACACTATTCTTTAACAGAGTTGATCTTAAAATCAAAGGAAAGCTTGTATTTAATGTTCAGCATTGTAAGCTCCAACATTCAGATCTATGAATGAGATCTTCAATGGAATACTATCCAGAAAAATCACAAAAGCATGGTTTTCTCAGTGATAGCACCTGCCCTTTGGGACTTTCTTTCCTAACAGTAGTGGCTAAATACCTTAAAAGTAATGGGGTCGCCATAAGTTGACAGGTGACCTGAAGGCACACACATGTAAGAGAGGCAGAAGCGGTTTCATTTCCAATGCCTGCTAAATACCTACTTTTTTTCCCCCTTTTGACTTCTTTTACTTTCTAATGATTTCTAAACATACCGTATTTGCCGGCATATAAGAAGCACTTTTTTCCCTAAAAAATGCATTCTGAAAATGAGGTGTGCTGTATATGCCAGTGTGTCTTACACACCAGCAAATATGGGTAACTCCTACCAGACCTAAATGCAAAGGAAAGGGGGGCGGGAGTGAAAGAAGCGCTCCTGCTAGCATTCCTTTTATCCCTCCTTTCTGTTGTTTTGCCTGGGTGGGTAGAACTCCTTGCCAAGGCAAAATGCATAGGAAAGGCGGGGGGGGAGGAATGCTAGCAGGGGGAAGCCCTGCTGAGGCAAAATGGGAGAGAGTGGGGTTGGGGGAACTTGCGTGACCCCTCCTTTCACTCGTGCTCCCTCTCCTAGGCATTCTTCCTCAGCCAAGTAATCCCCCCCCTAAAAATATGGTCTGAAAATGGGGTATACCTTATACACTGCTGCGTCTAATGGACCAGTAAATACGGTACTTCCTAATGCAGGGTCCTAGTAACTCTCTTCGCTAGTCTCTTTTTAGAAAGGAGATTTGAATGTTTTTAATTGTTTTTATTACTTCTTATTTTTGAAGTGTTTTAAATTGTTTCTATATAGCTTTTGCATCTACTTTTAATCAAAACTGTTCGGGGAGCTTTGTGATATATCCTAATATATAATCTGTATATATAAATATAAGTTATACAAATATGAGGGTCTGCAACTGCCAGCAGCATTGGAACGGGTTCAGAGGTTGCTACACAGCCAGTGGCTGAAAAAAGGTACTGAAGAAAGTGATGGAATATGGTATTTTTACCCAATTCCATGATAGGAAGCAAGTCTATAAAGGCAGATGCTCCACATTCTTCAAAGATAGGACCAACTAAAGTGCCATCATTTATAGTATTCAAAACTAAATACTATAGGTGAAAGATATTTTTCAAAGGTCAAGTACTTAAGTATGATCCCATGAATGAATCATATCTTCATAACTTGACACTGAGACATTCTCATGGAGTTGCCTGCCCCAGCCTTTTTGGTGGAAGGCACACCAGAGCCTTGGCAGGGACAAGGATGGGAGAACTATGAACTGAGTTATCTGCAAAGCCCATGGCTAAGCCATAGAAGGTGTGGAGCAGTGCAATTAAAACCCTGCTTATTCTGCGCTATGGCTTCTTTCAACCTTCATCTTGGCATAACTTGTCTATCTACAGACTGTACAGTATAAAGATGATTGTACATTTTAAAAAACAGTTGTTGGTCCTGGATCCACAATAATTTTTCTCCTTCTACCCCAGACTAGTTGAGTAGCTGGCCAAAGCCTTTCATCTATACCACACTAAGGCTGCTTTCCAGAGTAACTGTCAGTATTTGTTAGGTTGGTAGGTTCAGGACATGCTTTGAAGGGAAGGAAAAGCAAAATTAGCATTTGATGAGAAGCATGAAGCATTTCATTCATGATCAATGAAGTCTTCCTCAAACCTGCCAAGGTAAAGGCTGTGGGATATGAGTAGGGACAGATCTATCATTTGGGCTTTGCCTAAGTCACTCACATAAAGCAGAAAAGCCCTGACATGGGCACTGCATGGATGTCCATGAAGCAGACAAGCCTCTTGGGCAGCTTAGGATATAAACTGGGCCTTGGGTAGCTGAAAGGCTACCCATTAGTCCTGAGCTTGTGGTGCTTGACTCAAAGTAAGAAAGGAGGAAAGAAGCTTTCCTACTTTAACATCAAGTCTGATGGGGAGCCACACTAGAGGGACAGTTTTACTTATCTTTTATGTTTGTTTTTCTTAGATTACTTGTCTTCTAGATCCCTTAAGGAAGATGTTCTTTTAAAATCTAAAGGAATTAGAGTCAGGTATCTTTCATCTGGGGAGAGGAACAGAATAGCTAAAAGTACTCTTTTAGTATAGATCCAGAAACACATTACAAAATATTCAGGAAAAGAGGGAGAACGCATAGTTCTTTCAACCTGGAAACAAAATGTTTCATTACACAATGCTTTCTACCAAAATAGCATATTCGTTAGTTGTGTATCAAAACACCTCCACAACTAAAAATAATTACGCTATAAAAAACAAAAGATTGTTAGAGGTAGCAACCAAAAATTTTCTCAAAGCAAATGTGTCTTGTTTCTAAACACTTTAGATAACATCTTTTTCAGATGAATATAATCATTACATAAAGCTGCTACTGAAAACACAGAAGAGTAACCCCTCTTCAGTGACACAAAGCAGGCTATGCAAGGGCTCTCTTGTCTATGAGAGCCAGTACTTAGATGGATGTGCTTCAGGGAAAGAAAACATCTCTTATTGTAGGACTGGAGGCATATCAGTAATTGAAACTGCTAGGCACAGTGGATCCTTTTGCAGGTGTTCTTTTCCAAAAAATGAAAATGCTCATGTTCCATATTATTAAATGATGATGAGGTTCATGCGGACGCTTTAATGCATTCATGTTTGTGTTGCTGCCATTTTGGGTACAGGTTGCAACACTCCATGATCACTGGAATTTGCAGATCCGGAGGTCACATATAAGGAGGGTTCATCGTAATTCATAACGAAAATCTAAGATGAACTTGTATATAAAACAAATCTACTGCTGTAGGTTTTACAGGGAACAAGAGAGAATGAAACTTTTTTTTCCTGGCAAGCAAAAAGAAAGGTGGGGGACCCAAAGCCAAGCATATTTATTTTATATCTTGATATAAAACTAAACGCCCAGCTTCCTTGTATTTTCAGCCCTCTGCTTCTATGCAACCTATTGTATCAGCTACACAGTCTCTGATGCTTATGTTCCTTGAACTATGTTAGGTTTTTCAACCTAGCCAATTCACTGATTGCTCCCCCCAGAACACTGTTCTCTCTACCTTAATGATGTTGCTCCTTTCCACCTTCTGTCTTTCTGTCTGTCTGTCTGTCTGTCTGTCTGTCTGTCTTTCTTTCTTTCTTTCTTTCTTTCTTTCTTTCTTTCTTTCTTTCTTAAAACAAGAAGACATTTTGGTTTATTTTTTTATAGGGAGGGCTATGACATATAGGCCACTCTTTTTGCATAGAACACAGGGACTGTGAGCTGAGGCTCAGCAGCTTCAGTATTTGTCTTTATTTATTTATTGAACAACAAGCCTCAGCAAAATCAATCTGAAAAGTTGCTACTGGAGGGCACAAAATTTGAGAGCCGTGCTACATCAGCTATATATTTGTTGTTCCTCCCATGCAAATCAAATTAGAAAAACTACTGGTACATTCTGGTCTTTAATTTATTCTTATCGATATGACAAACAGTTCTAGACAATGTTGTATAACATTTGAAACAATTTATCAAGTAAAATATAGTACCAATTTTCTAGGAATCTAAACTAGATATGAGTGCACATTTATAACTGTTATTATCTGATACTGAAGACACTGGGAAATTAATTTGAGGTACTATCCTTGTTTTACTAGGCAGTATATGAAAGCAGTAAGAAACAGTAATAATGTAACAACTTCTTCAAGAGAACTTAGGCCATTTCCGCACTGCACTTTCAACATCCTGTGGAATTTTGAGGTTTGAAGTTTGATGAGGCCAAAGAGCTCTCTGGCTGAGATTTCTAAATGCCCCTCCCTAAACTGCAAACCCCAGGATTCCACAGGATGTTGAAAGTAGAATAATAGCTCTATTAACAGTGTAGTGCAGAAATGATCTTAGATTGGGAGCAATAAACAAATGCTTTGTATAACAAAGCATAACATAGACACATACATGCAACAATCACTGGATTTTTTTTCTAACTACATTTTCAGGGACTAAATAGCAACCCAAAGAAAAAAAAAGTATTTCAAGTACTTTGGAGGGAGCCATAAGATGTAAATCCTTGATGGGGTACTGCCTGGAACTCTATGGGAGTACCCCTGCCTATAATACTGAGCACCTTGAGTCCAATATGATGGACCTCTGTGCCCAGCAGAAATGGCCCAATCTTTCTCTATAGGGAGCTCTGCAATGGTATTCAGTGGAGCTGTCATGACCCTAAGGAGGTGATAAGCTTGGCTGGCAGAAATATCAAAGACAGTATTAGGTAGTATCAAACATTAACTTCTAAAAAGGAGAATGGAAACATTTTGCTGAGGAGCTCTGCAATAAGGTTTTAAAAGATCTACATGCTGAAGAACGTGAGGACATTTTGATAGACAAACACCTTATTAGTCTGTTTGAATTTGGAACATAAGGATGAACAAAATTGTATGTCATACTTTTTGGCAGCAATGGATATCATCTGGTTGTGCTTCAGTCTCTCATCCATCTTTGCATTTAATGGACCTTTCTCATCAAAGAAAAAGTCTTCAGTTATAGTTCCTGAGTAAGAACTGTCAGTCGAGGGTGAAATTTTCCAAAATGGATGAGCCACATGAAGAAGTTACGACAATGTTGGAATAGCTTCTGGTGGACCAGTTTGGGATTGTACCTATCTGAAAAAGGAATCAATAATTTGGAGAAAGGTATCATGATGCTCCAATTCTAGAGCCAGAGCTTTTGCTAGTTCAGTCATTTGGTCTGCATAGTATCTCAGATCACTTCACGGGGAGAGAGGATTCTGATCTCCGAAACTGGGATCAGGAACCATGAACCTAGCGTTAGGAGATGGGGGAGACAATGATGCTTCAATCTCCTTCATTAGAAGCAGAATGCTATTCTTTTGTGAAATCACTGTACCTTCTTGAGTGGGCAATGTGCACTGATGTTGACAGCACCAGCACTAAAGACTCCATCAGTACCGGTACAATTTGTGTCACAGTTGCATTAGGTGTGCATCACAATGAGGCCTGAGGAACTTGTGTCACAGTAGTTAAAGGTAATGCTTGCCGATGTGCAGCAGGTGCTGTTAAAGTAGGTATGACAAAGAAAGTGTATGGATGGTCTCTGGCAAAAGTGCATATTGCTTATGTTGCCAAGAATCTGCAGACAGAGAAGATAGGGGCTTTGATCTTGTTGTCAGTGGTGATTTTCAATGCCCTTCATAGTGGCATTCTATAGAGCGGGGATCAGCTTCAGTACTGATGCTGAGGAGGATTCCAACCACGAACACGTAATAGGTATCAGCGTCTCACATAATATGTTGAGTGCCCCATATGGACAAGACCACAAGACTGATGATATTGATATTAAGAATCTTTTTTAAAAAATATTTTTGATGATTCCTCATTAAATGTCTCAAGTAAACTGTCTGTTTACTGATTGTTCCCTTGATACCAAAATGTTCAAAGTTAATACTGACAAATGGGATCTTTGGGCATGCAGGGCTCAAGATCGCTACTTAACTGGGGATGCTCATGAACAAAGAAAAGTGGGGAGTTAAATGAGAAGTGACCCACATTCTTAGTCTCTGAATGAGCTTATAAACTGAACATCATCAGACCCTGGCCTGCGAAAGAACCCTTAGAGAGCTACAGAACCTTCTGTAACCCTCAGTGATTTTTCAATCCCAAATGCCCACAATGGCTCCTAGGAGGCATGGGCGTAATTTTACCCTGTTTTTGCTTCTCTCTGGGCTGTTTTAGGACTAGAAGAGGTGTTTTTCTATTCAACTACTGAGTTATTTCCGGTGGGAAAATGGCCCCTCCTACTTAAAATGACCCAGCAATTTCTTCAAAAGATAGTAAAATTTCCCCCTTACCCTCTATGAGTTTGGAGACATTTGGGTCATTTTAAAAAACTTTTAAAACAGGTTTCTTGGGGAGCACATGCAGCCCATGAGCTCATTTTCCCCACACCTGAGGTACGACCAGGATCCAATCATGTTATCTCTACTACTTTCTTTAGAAATGATTATCTTCCCTGCCTTATAACCTCCCAGATTTGGGACATCCTCTAGAGCAGGTTTTTTTCTGCCATGTAGGAAGAGGATTAGCAAATCCCAATTGCATCACCATTGGATAGGGACGTAGAACATTAGCCCTTGGCCTGCTTATCTATCTAGCTGGCTATAAAATTCTACATGCATGTATGTGTGTGAGCATCTGTCTGCATCTTAATAGGCATGTCAGTTTGGATTTTGTTCTGCTCAGGGCCACAAACAGACAGGCAGTGAAAGATGTGAAATAAACATACATGCCAGCAAGTATTGCTAATAAATGATTGATAAGTATGTATAAAAGCACACTTTACAATTGGAAAAAAAACCTTTAGCTATAACCACTGGCTAGTACATGCAGTTACACTGTATTTACTGGTTTTTTCTTTCCTGTGACTTTTATAGCATTTCAACATGCAGAAATTAAGTGAGGTAAGCTTTTCAAACCATGCCATACCTTCATGCCAAGATCAAAAAACCCCATCTGCTTCCTTTCATCATGTTAAGGACATGGGAGCAGAGCACCAATGTGAGTAAACAACTGGTATCCATATTGTAAAAGAAAGTGCCAGTAATGGGATCAGAGCAGTGATATCCATAGTAACAAGAAACTGAGATTTCACCTTCTATGATCAGTACTTAAATATGTTTGTAACTTACATTCAGTACTTTTAATGAAATTGCAGTATGCAACAGAATGTATTGCAGAACATAATTTTAAATTCCATACAGACTTTTAAAATTAATGTCCACGTTGGAATTCTGAAATATACTAGAACTAGTTTGATTACACAAGGAGCCTTCAGAGGCTTAACCTTAACCTGTCCTACAGCTGAAGAAAAAAAAAATCTTCTTTAGTATCTCTTGGCTGAAGAAAACCATCCTAAGGCCTCACAGAGGGCAAGAACCCCTAGGGCTAGAAATAGGTGTTTTCTATCTACCATTGCTTTCCAACTTTCCCAGAACTACATAAACGCACTTATCATAAAAAAGGGGGGAAGGGAAAAAATAAACTCATAAATGTTAAAAGAAACTAGCACTTAAAACATTAAGTATATTAACAACAAGGAAAGTACCCATAAAATGAAGAATGATAATAAACACTGAGCAATAGTTCTGTCCTGAAAATGAAACTGTTCTATTTGATACATATAAAACATGCATAAATGGCTGATTTTTATGCCAGACTATTTTCCCTATGTACAAAATCAGGTAAAATCAAAAGCTATATTGCTTAACGAAACAATTCTCTTTTTCTGCATGCAATTTACTTCTATTTAATTTTTTCATGACCAGAATATAAGGAGTGCTTACTTTCATCTTGTTGGTTTTCCGGTGCTACTTCCCCTCCCCCTTCTCCTTCTCCTTCTTCCTGGTCTTTCTGTGGCACTTCTTCTTGATGGCTTGAGGCACTGACAGAAAGCGTGTGGCAGCAATGGTTGAACCCACTATCCCGTGGCAGAGTGTAACTGCGAGGCTTTCCCCCATTCCCATTGAGGACTTGCATTTTCTCACCCTCCACTAAGGGAAAAGGGCCATAGTGATCCTGTAGGTGGCACTTTTGAGTAGGAAGAGTTGATTGCCGCCTGTGTTCTGGAGATATAACTGTTGAATCAGAGAAAACTGAGTCTTCAAGTGGTAGAGTCTGAAGATAGTGCAGTCCTGAGCTTGTTAGCGGTGTTTCTATTAAATCCTGCCATGAACGGCGCTGGCTGGCTGTTTTGCGGATGGGAGATTCTGTAGTGCTCCCTACCGCTTCCTGACGGAACTCTTCATGTGAAGACTGTGACTGGGATGTTTCGGTGGACGAGAGTCGGCTATGTTTTGGTTCTACAAAAGGGCTTGCACAGCTCATCTGTAATAAGAATATGAATTCTAGCTTCAGTTCAGTGATAACAATAGCTGTATGTTGACCACACATAAAGGTAATCTATTGTAAGAATGATATGTGTTCCCCATAATTACTGGATCATTCCAAAGCACTTCCCATTCTTTTAATCAGCTACTATCCATATGCAAATTCATGTCACCTGCTCATTCTACATCTCTTACACAGTCTTTAGAGATACTCTTCCTATATAACATGTATTTTTCTAAACACTCTTCCTAGCATTTACCTTTTTGCAAACAATTTTCCATGTGAACAATCTTCTTTAATATATACACATTCTGTGCATTTTTAAAGCAGTAATTTTCCAAAATGTGCAGAATTTGGTACAGAAGCATGTTCCTCAGGTCCAACTGTAGTAAATTCATATAAATATCTCCTGCATTCTTCTGAAAGATGTTTAAGTAGTACAAACTATCTATTTACGAGGTTATGTATTTTTTCCAGGATCCAAGAGTTTACTTCTGCTGACAGAAGCAGTTCCATCAATGGAGTAAGGAAGAGAGGATTCCTCTTGCTTCACAGGCCCTGTGAACTCTAAACATCTGTTCTGGAGAACTTGGAAACTCTCCAAAGCAATGCTCAGTACCTTTTCATAAGGTACAGAGAGCCAGCAAGAGTTGCGGAGGAGGAAGAAGTCCTGTTGAGGGGATGGGGGCTCTCAGTGTGCTAACTAAATTTCTTCCATCAGTACACTATTGGTCAATATACCACCTGAGCTGGCTGTGTTTTACCAGAACATTTCTGTCATTTAATACACAATGTGAATAAGAGAAATCATATTTGTTACCAGGCAGTAGCCATTCTAGCAGCCTACAGAAGGAGATGAAAAGCCAATTCCATCAGGTTCCTCTTCTGTCTGACTTGTTTCCAGTTGGTCATCAGAAGAACTTCACTTTAGGTTTATGAACTGACACCTCAGTTTGCCTTCCTCTTCTCCTATCTTCTCCTGTGTTGCGCTTTTTAGACTGTATCCTGTTGGTTGGGAATGTCTGTTTTTTCAAACTGATCATGTATCAGTTGTTATAGGAACCCTTTTGGCTGAAAATGGTTTAGATAAATATAAGCATGGAATGTTGGCTAAAGTAGGAGTTCTGTCTGTATTTCAGCTTGATTTGGACTCAATCTATAATGGTAATGTGCAAATGAAAACTAGCTGTTTCTAAGGGCTTTTCTAGAACACCCTCTCATCCTGCCATCACGATGGGAGAAGGATGGGACCGCAATGACACTTCTGCATAACGTTATCGCGGTCCTGTCCTTCTCCTGTCCCCAAGCAGCACAATCGCGGGTTAAATTATTGATAGGTTTTCTCTGTCAATGACCCATAATCATGCCACCATCCCACAGTTACCTGTCCTGCAGAAGGGCAGGAAGCATGATGGCTGTGCTTCCTGCCCCAGTGCAGCCTGGGAAAGTACCCAGCTGTACTGCAGAAGGAAGCAGCATGTCCACTGTGCTCTCTTCTGCAGGGAGCTGGTCCTGTGTGGAGAGAAGTGCTGCTGTCATGCTCCCTTCCCAGCAAAGCCACTACTGGGATCCCCACCAGACACCACCACAAGAATGTCAGCTGTGGAAAGGGCCTAAGATATTCTAATAATTACTTTCTAATAAGGACATTAATAATAAAGACATTACTTTTCCCACAAAGCAGCTGTTATAGCATTTTATGGGAAAACAGTCACTTAAAACATGAAGACACTTCTTTTTATGTCAAATCCATCTGAAGATATATATCTGTTAGGCCTGTTGCTTATGCACAGTTTAGCCTGTTTACTCTAACAGGGATTTTGATGTAGGAATAAATTACAGAATGCTTATGAATGTGATGTAATGTCAAACATCCACAAAGGATACTCTTGATATCATCCATCAAATGTGGCTCCCATGAAAAATCCACTGCAATGTATGGAGGCTTTGCTGAAGCTTCCATTTCTGAAGATATTTCTAACCAATTTATATACGGATATCTATGTATTAATGTATGTTACCATAACATAGCAACTTACCGAAGGAGGTCGTGGGTATGTGTCATATGGTGGAGGCGGGCTGTCTTGTTTAGGTGTTGATGGTGTCTCTACCTCTTCCTTATCACTTTCACTCCAGTAATCTAAGAACACAAGGGTGGGGATAGGTGAAAAAAAAAACTTACATTATTTTGGATGATAGGTACATAGACCAAATATTCAGAAAGTGTCAATATATAAAGAAACATATTGTTATGTGCCTTCAAGCTGACTCCAACTTATGGTGACCCTGTGTTAGGGTTTCTCCATATTCTTTTGTCATAATTACACAAAATGTTTCTTAAAATGGCTGGTTGTGTGCCTTTTGCCTTGGAAAGGAAACAGACTCATAAAAACACAAGTTAATGGCTTCAGCAGACTTAGAAATATGCATACTATAGTTCTGCAGAAATACATACTTCGTAAATTCAAATAAATAGGAAAAGAAACAAAAACAAATGTTCTGTGAGCATTTATTCTCTGTGAGCTTCTAAACTAACTATCTTGATGACAAAGAGATGAATAATCCTAGATTTCTAAGTTTACCACAGATGACAAAGACAAGGACACTCTGTCTCCACCACTCCCTTTTTTAAAGGGGAGAAAGACTCATTGCTATCCTGTTCAGATGTACTGAATTTCTGGGTTCTGAATTTTTTCTCCCTGTGGTCAGTTCTCATTTCCATCTTGGAGGATTTAAAGAAAGAGTTGAAAGGATGTCATGCAAACTGTTTGAGTCTAACGATAAATACTCTGGTGGGGCAGTTGAACAATGGAACATTGAAGGTGTCCATTTTTTTTTTAAAGGGCTATGGAAAAGACAGGCGGGAAATTTATTTGCTTGAATTTTTAATAGCTTACAGTATACGAGAGGTAGACAGTTGTGTCAGAAGAAAGGGGAGTTTGTGATCCAGCCTGCACTTTTGCTGCAGCTCAATAATTCTCGGTAAAGAGGAATTAAGTAATTCTACCCAGCTCTATTTATATATGCCATTTCAGGAATATTTACGTAACAATTTCAGTATCTATTGTGATTGTGCAACCATTCTGGTTGAAATTTATATAATGAATCAAACTGGGCTGATGCAGACTAATTTATACTAGATTCAGAGCATACTGGATTAGTTCACTTCCATACTGAAGAGGAATGACAGAGTCAGAACAGTTCCAGACTGATTTGGGCATCACAAATGAGTGGCGAAAGCTACTGCAGTGAAAGCTGTCTCCAGAATGACCAGGTAAGGAACACACCAATACTCTGAGATGCAGAGAGGGAAAAGCAGAGCTGGCGTATGCTCATTGATAGTTCTATTGAGCAATCTACGGTACATGCTCTCAAATTAAGTGCTTACGGGGTGGGGTTATATAAGGGGTTATGTATGTTCAAGTTGTCTGAGAGCTTGTCTGAGAAATCTATAATCACAACACCTAAGCTGGATCCATTTATGGAGTCTACATGCTACACAACTGAGGCAAAGACAATATTCACTTCTAGTGTAGCCTGAATACACACCAGTAATGTTGCGTAATAGACACCATAGCCTTAAACTCACATCTCCCTCAGTGATAAATTAGCTCCTTACTCACCAGGTAAGAAGTAGGAGACAGAGATGTGTGTGTTATTGTGGAACAACTGGCTGCACTAGAGGACCGCACTTATCTCTACCTCTAATAATGTACAACTGCCTGCATAACACTATTTATATTTTAATATATTATTCCAGTGAGATTCTAGTTATACTAAGTAAGAAATGTCTTCAATAGGCTTGTGGTTGAGTAGGGATCCAAACAATAGACATATATTTCATTGTTCTCCATGGGAAAGGTTTTCTTAACAAGTTCTCCAATGAAAAAATATTTTTCTTAACATGTTTTCCAACCAAAAAAAGTTTACTCAAAATATTTTTCCAATACACAAGAGCAAAAAAATAATTTTAAAAACCTCTTCTTGTCAGCAGCAAAAACAGCAAAAAGCATCTTTTTTTCTGGGAAAAAGGGTATTTTGTGGAATGACATTTCTTGTGCAAAATGCACCTGTCAAACTTGGACAAAAGGTCTTGAGATATTATCAAAACTGTGCAAAAACTTTCAAAATGTACCCAGAAAGGAGAAAACTTTTTGAGTTTTCATCTTCTCAACAGAAAACAAGCAAGTGAATATTTGCTGTTGTGTGCTTTCAAATTGTTTCAAATCATTATGAAGACCCTAACCTATCATGGGGTTTACGTGGCAAGATTTGTTCAGAGTAGGTTTGCCACTGTCTTCCTCTGAGGCTGAGAGAGTGCAACTCGTCTATGGTCACCTACTGGGTTTCCATGGGCAAACAGGGATTCCAACTTTGGTCTCCTAGAGTCCTAGTCGAACACTCAAATCACTACAGCTGGCTGGGTCTCTCTAGTGAATATTCACAGCACTATTATTGGTACTAAACGATTAATTTCATCATGTTTTTTAAACCCATTGCCAACTACAATTCTAATTTAAATACTAAAAAACAACATGTTGAAGGTGATGTGTTATGAGCCCTATGAACTTCTATATTCTACTGGATACATTAATACTGGTTTTTATATTCGTGTCCAACATAAGAGTCAGAATAGTTTCTAATACAGGAAGTCTTTGGGTTGGTTATTTTACAAACTAGTGTTTCTAATAAATGTTTGAACACATAAATAGAATCATGATCATTTCTTCTTCTTTGTGAAGTCAAATATGCATTGGATATTTTAAAAATTACATCAACAGTACTGCATAAGAGCAACAGTTTAGTACCTGAAGAAATGTCCTTCCAAAATGCACAGAATGTACCAAAAAACAAAAACAAAACACACACACACACACACAAAACACCAACCTACTGGCTTCTTTTAAGTAGAAGATAATGCAGATAATGTGAAACAACCAGAAAAAATTTGCCATACCTTGTTCTTGTTTGATCCTCTCTCTTTCTGCATATCCAGCAGCAAGCATATTAATTCTGTTTAACCACCTGAAATAATACATTGAATATATCACTGAAACTACTTTAGTTAGCTAAAGGTCTTCATATATGATATTTTATTCAAAGGAATACAGCTCCTGGACTGGACTATGACAGCAAACAGCCATATTCTTTGTTAAATTACTTACCTAGTCTTCACAGACATACTTTTTCCTATAAAAATACTGTGGCATGAAAAGATTCTGCTTCAAATGGACAACGTTGAAACAAGATGTGAAAAATTCCTAAAATGGAGCACTGGTATAGTCAAAACTTCACTGAATCTGTGGCTCACAGATATGTCAGCATCCTGATATACTCCCACTGTTCCAATTTCTCAAAAACAAATCCCATCTTATAAAGGTTTAGCCAATATATTTAAATCCCTATTTGTAATATCAGCAAGAGAAAGAAGTGAACTTCTGAAGTACAGAATGACTTCAATTATGTCCCTTTTAATTTTGAATCCTCTGTATCATGTACTATTACAAAGAGATAGGATGAACTTTGTGTGTATCGGGGAGGCAAAGGGAGGAAAATAATTCTTTAGTGTTATTTTAACCTCTATAAACAGTATGAATTAAGAAAGACTATTCTCTCTTCTCTTTTTTTACAGAAGTGCTGTCACTACGAGACACAAAGTACCATAGGGAGAGGCGTTTTTAAATTCCTAACCTATAGAATTGCTATCATCTTCATCATCCATAAACTAAATTGAGTTCCCAATCCTCTAGACTTCTATTAACATGACAGCCCCCACTCCTCCACCTGGCAAAGGCAGAGCTATTTTCCCAACACAGAGTTATCAGGATAACTGAACTGATATCTGTCAAGCTAGTAGTAATACAGTTCAGTTGCTGTTATTGTTGATGTTTTTGTTGTGTGCCTTCAAAGAATCATAGAGTTGGAAGAGACAAAGAGAGCAGGAATACATAGTCAAAGCATTCTCAACAGATGGCCATCCAGCCTCTATTTAAAAACTTCCAAAGGGACTCTACCACACTCCAAGGCAGCATATTACACAGCTGAACAGCTCTTACCACCAGGAGGATCTTCCTAATGTTTGGGTGGAATCTCTTTTCCTGTAGTCTGAATCTATTACTTGTATCCTGGTCTCTGGAGCAGCAAAAAACAAGCTTGCTCCATCCTCCATGTGACATCCTTTCAAACATTTAAAAATGGCCATCATGTCATCTTGTAACCTTCTTTTCTCCAAACTAAACATACCCAGCTCCCTAAGCCACTCTTCACAGGGCAGGGTTTCCATGCCTTTTACCATTCTGGTCACCCTCTTCTGGAAACGTCCCAGCTTGTCAATATCCTCCCTGAATTGCGGTACTCAAAACTGTACACAGTATTCCAGGTGGGCTCTCACCAAGCAGAATAGAGTACCTTGACCTAGATATTACACTCCTATTGATGCAGCCCAGAATCACATTGGCTTTTTTAACTGCTGCATCACACTGTTGACACATATTCAGCTTGTGGTCTACTAAGACTCCTAGATCCCTTTCATATGTACTACAGGCAAGCCAGGTGTTGTCCATCCTGTATCTGTACATTTCATTTTTTCTTCCTAAGTTTCTTTCTCCCTGTTGAAATCCATTTTGTTAGTTTTGGCCCAGCTCTCTAATCTATTGTTCATTTGGAATTCTGATCTTGCCCTCTGAGGTATTAGCTACCTCTCTTAATGCAATGTTATCTGCAAATTTAGTAAGAATTCTCCATTCCATAATCTTAGTCATTGATAAAGATGTTGAACAGCACCAGGTCCTAGACAGAACTGTGTGGTACCCCACTAGTCACTTCTCTCCAGAATAGAGGAGCCATTGGTGAGCACTCTTTGGGTTTGGTCAGCCAACCAACCAGAAGTCCACCTAACAGTTGCATTATCAAGCCCAGATTTTACTAGAATATTAAGAATATCATGGGAGACCTTGTCAAAAACCTTACTGAAATCAAGATATACTACATCCACAACATTCCCTTCATCTACCAAGGTAGTAAAGAAGAAAAAGAGAGACCGATAAGATTAGTCTGGCATGACTTGTATTTTGAGAAGTTCCTGTTAACTCTTAGTGACTATGGCATTCCTTTCTAAGTGCTCACAGAATGCCTACTTAATGATCTGCTCTAGAATCTTTTTTGGTGTTGATATCAGGCTGACTGGCTGGTAATTGCTGGGTCCTCTTTTTTTCTGTTTTTGAAGATGGGGACAATATTTGCCCTCCTCTGGGCTGCTGGGACTCTTCTTATTCTCCAGGAATTCTCAAAGATTATTACCAAGGATTCTGAAACTATTTCTGCAACATCTTTTAACACCTTTGGATGTAGTTTATCTGGTCCTGGAGACTTGAATTCATTTAGAGCAGCCAAGTATTCCTGCACTACCTCTTTACCTATGCAGTGCTGCACTTCCCCTACTACATCATCTGCTCCATTTTCCCCAGGCAGAGCATTGTTTTCCTTTTGGGTGAAGACTGAGGCCATTTCCGCACTAGACTGTTATAGTGCTATTATTCCACTTTCAACATCCTATGGAATCCTGCGGTTCGCAGTTTAGAAAGGGGCCTCAAACAGTCTAGTACTCTATAACAGTCTAGTGTGGAAACGGCCTGAGGCAAAGAAGATGTTGAGTAGTTCTACCTTTTCTCTGTTCCCTGTTAGCATTTCACCATCTTCTTTGCATAATGACCCTATAATTTCCTTTTTCTTCCTTTTGCTACAGACATAACAAAAAACGACATTTCTAAAATTATTTTTAACCACTCTAGCAAGCCTCAGCTTGTTCTGTGTTTTAGTTCTTCTGACTTTCTCCCTACATGTGCTGGCTATTAGTTTGAATTTCCCTTTGGTGATTTATCCCTTTTTCTATTACTTGTATATGTCACTTTTAAATTTTTTTTTGATGGGAAAACAGCACTGCAGAAAGCATATCTTAAGACTTGACTTGTTTGTAGTTAAGTTTTTTTGTTCTGGTTCCGATCTTCCATCATCATTTTGCAATACAAGGAACAGTAACAGGTTTTCCTCATATTTGCCTTCTAAAAATGGAAAGATGGGTACAAGGATGTCTTGCATAAATTTTTCAAATCTGAAAAACAGTACAGTCTTTGACAGATACAGGTATATTATCATATTATCCATTGTCATTTGCAATAATGAATTAGGCTTCCTCTGAAGAATTATAAATGAAAAGTCTTATAAAAGGATATATCATAAAGCTGTATTTTACTAACCAATCAATTCAAAAGTTCTTTAATTTCTGAAAACCTGGACTGACTTATACAGCGTAACTGCACCTATTGGAAAGTGATAGATTGATAGATTGCACTAGAAAATAACATAAGCTCTGCAGAGTTCTGCTATACACACTATTGTTCATTTTAGTACCAAGGAATGATCTGTGTCCTTGTCTTCATTATGCACATTTCCTATACTTAAGAAAATAGGGCTATCCCTTTTCATCTATATACATGGCATGAATGCACGTATCAAAGCCCAGTATGTGTCCCGTAGCTACTGGACTTAATTGCCCATATTTATAACTAACCAAATACTTTGATACTCTTATCTAATATCTAAAAGTCAAAGTTTGTCTGTCTGTCTGTGTCAGGCGAACACCTCATACGATTGACTGCCCAAGAAGATTCTATAGAATCCTGGGGTTTGCAGTTTGGGAGGGGTCTTTAGAATTCTCAGCCATAGAGCTCTTGGGTCTCAGTCAAACGTGCCTGTTTTGAATAGGTTGGTTGCTATGGAAATGTGGCCTAGCAGCAAGGAGGAGGGCAGTGTATTCCCTCAGGAACCCAACTTCTGTATGTTAATAACTCTGAATACAGACTGGACAGGGAAATATGGGGGAAAGTTACAAGTACTGGACAACACAGTTTGGAGAATTAGAGACACAGGATCTCAAATCTTTCTAACAAGAATTACCTATGAGAAAAAATCCCAGGCAACACCAGGTATATACGCTAGTCATCAATAAATTTAATTGAACCCTGAAAACAACACATCAGAATTCATTGTATCTGTGCATTTTTGTGAATCCAGAAATCACAAATATATAGTGAGAAATCATATGCACTTTTGAAGAAAAAACACACACAAAGTAACTGAAACATCAGGACTGATCTGTCTTAAATGTTCTTCTATCTTTGCATATGTCAAAATATATTCTATTTCAAATTGTTTGAAGCTAGGCATAGTATTCTTTGAATGAAATGGATATCTTATATATGTTTACTGAATTTCAAGTCAATCCCTAAATTAAGTCTCATTAGCCAGGCAATACACTGAGTTACATATTGAAAAAAAAGAGTGGGATACAGATGTAATAAAATACAAATCATTTTACAAATTGAAGAATGCTTTCCCACAAGGATTAAATTTCCATACCTGTTCAAGTCATCTAGATGTTCAGCAGCAAAATAAAAGCTTTTGATCTTAGGATGGCAGGCCTTGAATGCACTGTGCGGGTAAAATATCACAAAGAACTATGGGTAAAATATTAAATATGCAATTTTTTTTAATTAAAAAACATTTATTTGTTTTTTAAAGCCTGCTTTCAGTTGAATCTTAAAACAACATATGCATTTTTATGAATCATTAACATGTACTGTATTAGAATCATATAATGCATCTTCTGTAAATCTACTTAGAGGTAAGCCTCAATGAAATGAACGGAAAAGAGGCTGCAATTCCATATTCAATTACCATGAAATCAAAGACGTTTAATGTCATTACCATAATATCTTGATGTATTACTGGAGTTTAAGTAAATAGCTATATTTCATAATGAACACACCTCAAATACAAGATGGAATCATTTTTCTGAAAGTATGAAGCAATTTATTCACTGGGCTAGCTGAATTTGTATGAAGCAATTTATTCACTGGGCTAGCTGAATTTGGTATAAAACTATGTCATTACGATTTCTAGAAATACTACTATGTGATCAAATTTGACTTAATGAAAATATTCATGACTCTTTATAACACTGTGCCCCTCATAATCCTTTAACTTTCAAAACTTTGTAGCTGAGGAGAAACACAGAGCTGTATGTGTTCATTTTCTGAAAGCAGTGAAACTTTAATCATGAAGTTATTCACAGTAATAGTGAATTTCATAGCTACTCTCTGTATCAAAAAGATACAGAAGTAACTAGTGTGAAGAATCTAAGGCACTGCTGAGGTCACATAAAGCTTTGAATTCTTCCA
Source organism: Iguana delicatissima (assembly GCA_948472985.1). Classification (NCBI taxonomy): domain Eukaryota; kingdom Metazoa; phylum Chordata; class Lepidosauria; order Squamata; family Iguanidae; genus Iguana; species Iguana delicatissima. Next base: position 84,435 of record CAOKZL010001011.1, on the reverse strand, counting down.
TAACATAAAGATTTGCATGATGCCGATTTTAAAACCTTAATATGCCATATCTTCCTAAACTGAGGAGCAAAACAGTTTAGAAAAAATGAGCTTTATTGTAAAACTGGTATCACTTATTCATAGGTAAAATTTATTTCCATAATACAATCACCTAAAAGAAAACACAAATTCCTGAAGTCCAGATCCTCAACAACAACAACACGGTTTGTCCTGATCCTAAAATATCTGAAGTAAGAGACTTTGGTGGGTTTCTACAGTAATAAGTGGCAATAGATATTCATAATAATGGGACTTCCAGCAGGGTGGCTTGGCAGACACTCCTTTTGCCGTAGTCCTGCAGCAAGGAGAGTTTTCATGATAACCATCTTCCAGATAAAGGGAAAGTGGAGGATTACCTATTTGGTCTGGAATTCCCATTATATGCATTTACATTTTTTAATTAATAAAAATTTTAATTGATAAAATCTTACATAAACATATTTCTCATTTTAACAGATTTTCCATTATACAGTACATTAATAAAAAAATTCCCTCTATTCCTCCCCTCCTGTCCATTTATCTTCTATTTTATTGCTTTTCACTTGGGTTTATAAAATTAAATGAATAATTACTTGTTCCTATCCATTTGGTTTCCTTGTGTTATGTCTATCAATTTTCACTCTTTCTAGTAAATGCACTGTGACTAAGGACCAACAGAATAACATAATGCTCTTGCCGTGAAATGCAGCTGTTTAGATCAGAAGATCTGATGGACCTATGCTGACAACCTGCTCTTTAAAGAAGAACTTTTAATCAACCTTTGTTAATGCCTCACAAGACCAGGGAAACTGAATCAGAAAATTGGGAGCTGACTTTTTAAAAGAAAAGAAATAAGAATTTAAGTGCATATACTTTGTGAACAGATTGAATTACATTTTATTTGTTAGAAGGAATTGGATTCTAACAAGGAAATTACAGTGTGAGAAAGTACAGATGTTATCAGCTGGATGTTGTTTTCTTGGCACCTTCTGACTCCAGGGAAGCAAATTATTAACCCTATAATTGCTGGATGAAGTGAAAATGGAACCCTCCCTGGTGGACATGGATGTTCTACAAGGGATTACGGAAGAAATGTGTGGAGAATTTCTACATTGGAAGAAGAACATAATAGACATCATGGGAAAAAGGTTCAAGGAACTGACACACAAAGGGAAATACAGAAGGCACAGAATCTGACATGCAAGTGAAACAAGATGAAAACCAGAGGATGAGACAAGGACAAGTTGAGTTAAGTTGAATTAATGGACAGAGATTCAGGCTTGGAGGATATTTATGACCAGGAGGTTTTGGCATGTGGAAGAGGAGACAGGGAAGATGTATCACGCTCCTAATAAATAGTGTTTATGCACTGTTCTATTTGTGTGTGTGAATTCAGTTCCTGACAGATGGGGCTTGCTGCCACCTACATGGCTGCCCCACATCATTTTTAATAGGGACTTACAAGCCCCATTCACAGTTTCTCAGGCTCACGAGGCTTGCAGTTCCTATTAAAAATGGCACAGGGAGAAAGCAGAGTTGACAGCAAATAATCCGTGAATAATCAAATCCGCAAAAGTGAAACCCACAAATGTGGAGGGCTGATTGTAACTGTGATAGAATGTAGTAGAAGAAGTACGGAGATATGCTATGTAGGTTAACAAGGAAAAAAGTTCATATGTTTTCTCTGTTTGAAAGCATGAATTGGGACAGGGTAAGAAGAAAAAGGTCAGATTTTTTTTTCCAGAGGCTTGGATCAACTGGGAGGTTATAATTCAGTCAAAGGAAGTGGGGGGGGGGTTGATTCTTTCTGTTTCTTCCATCTCTTTTGTCTTTTATTTTCTTTTACTTTCTTCCTTTTCATTTTCTCTTCTCTTTTTTCATTCTTTAACTTTTAATTCATATGTTTTTATGTTTTTTTCTAGATACTGTTTTTTCTTTCTCTTTTATGCATTCATTTATGTAATTGTAATGTTTGTAGTGTTTTTAGAGAATGCTATTTAAAAAAAATGGAACTTCACATATGTAAAGACTACATGAGAGATAAAGGCTACACCAGACAGAGGCATAAGTAATTGTTTTCAGCCACTGTGTTTCATATAGTGTATTTCTAAATGCTACGTCTAATACTTACTATTTCTTGCGACATTCACTAGCTCTATCAATTTTAAATTCTGGGAGACTGATAAACCCCTCTGCTTTTTCATCCTATAAAGAGAAACATATTAAACAGTGAGAGTAGGAAGAACAATCAAACAAAAGAAAGTAAACACAAGTATACTTATTATCTCTTTTCACCAGGTAACAACTTCTTGTTCATTATCTCACCAAAACTTCAACAAAAACCAATGGAAACACTTTGCTAAAAAGATGAAGGCAGTACTTAAAATGTTTATTTACAAGAGCAACCTGTTGCCAGCTATGTCTCCTTTGGACAGTCCAAGTACAGTCACTCTGAAGACACTGTGTTATGGTGTATATTGTTAAAAACAGAATCAAATCTGACACCCTTCCCCCGAAACAAAATAAAACACAACCCACTAGTAGCCTGTAACAAATTAAGTATATGGCTAGATCAAAACAAAATGGGAAAAACACACCTGCTTCGCCACTGTCCTCCACAGAGACTTGGGATGCTCTGTCAGGGCACAAACTCTTGATCTAGTAATATTATCCCATCTCCCCACCTTTTTTTTTTTTTTTTTTTTTGGCCAAGAGTGCACAGTTCCTTCTATCTGTAGAGCCCTATGCACACTTTCACCCTGAACATATCTTTCTCACTTTTTCCACCATATATACCCAATCCAAAGTATTTCTTTGGCCACCCTATCTTTTGAACAATCTCTTAGTGCTCTTCTATTCCCACCCTAGTTCAGCTCAACTCAAGTGCTAAGAAATTTATTCAGAACACTCTCTCTAATTCTCTTTTTAAGTATAAACACTAAGAGAAAAGAAGAGAAACAAAGTACACATATGAACATGAGTTGGACATCTAGATGAATACAAGTTAGCCATATGTCCAAAAATGCACTTGCATGAAGTTTGTACCTGCAAAATTCACATTAATCCAGTTGATTAGTATATCTCCACCCTTTTTCCCTGCCTCATCTATTCTTCTTCATAAGCTTCATTTCCAATTTTTCCATTGGATTCTTCATTCTCCATCTACTGTCTGTTCTTTACACTTCTTCCAGTGTCTTGGCTTCTTACTGTTAGTATCTCTTTGCCTTGAAATTTTTCCTTTGTATTCCACCTTGCCCACCTGGCTAATCTACAGACTGCTTAATTCCTTGGATAACAGCTCAGTCTATGTAAGAGACTGCAACAACTGAACATATAAAGCATTCACATAACCTTGAATGAGAAGGAAATGGTAGACAGAATTAGATGATGGTGTGAGGATTGTGAATTACAACCATAGCAACTTAAAATCATGGAATCTGCTAAGGTACCACCCAGCAGAATGGTTTTAGCTGGTGTAGTTTAGTATAGCCAAGCTACTTCCTCTCAAACAAGACAAAAACACAAGTTGTTCATTTGCAGAACAACTTGGGAAGTCTAATTTAATATACACATATATGGTAGCTGTATATATTGTCAGAATTTAATTTATTCTTTGTGCTTCAACAGCTTCTGTGCCAAAGAGAAAGGCTGATGCTTATTTTAAAAAGCAGTTGTTCCCTACAATGCAGAAAGCAAACAATCAAAGTCTCACACATGCAACAATCAAAGCAAGCTTTGACAGTTAGATATGGTTCTGTTTCCTATGCATGAATCACATCCTTGAACTTGGTCACAGTAAGCCTCTAGAAAAAGAGCCAGTGTCTTACCTCCTCATTGATATACCAGTACAGTGAAGTGTCCTTCAGAACAAACCAATATTTCTTCCATTTTTGAGAGAAATAACTCTTGGCATCTTTCTTTTTCCAGAGCCAGCCCTCACAGTCTCCACGACCAAGATCTTTACAGGAAATGCGTCTTTTGCTCTTACTTGGTGCAAGACCTGAGAATAAGAATTGTTTCAAAACAAGATACATGTTGAACCCATGAGTGGAAACTGAAGCATAGTTTATACCTTTGACATCAAGGAAAATGAAGATGTGTCAAGGATATACAGTGCTTATAGAAATTGTCCTGATTCAGGCTGGGCAAAGCAAGGAAGAAAACGGGGGGGGGGGATTAATTCTCAAAAGTATTAGGCAACATGCTATGTCAAAGTTATGAAGTTACAGCTTGTTTTAGAACTGCCACTATTGAAACAGATGCAGACAAATTTCTTATACAGCTTAAAATTATATCAAATGTGTCAGCAGACTTAAAAAATAGTATATAATATTTTACCTTTGTTCTTCTTTTTAGACTTGTGCTGTAGAGAGGATTGTTGAAATGTCTAGAAAGAAACCCACGCAAAGACTTTGGTTAATGCATGCAGTTCGCATTATACCAGGTCATACAGCACAATGGTTAAAAGTAAAAACAAGAACAAAACAACAACCTAGACACTTGGCATAGAAGTACTTCTAAGTGAAACATACTAGAATAACAGGAAGGGGGTCGTATGCATTCACTACAGATGTTCACAGTTACCTGGGCTGATAATATGAGTGTGCTGCCAAAATTTAAGAAGACTGAACAGTAGTTGGCATGAAACCTCTTTCCTATGCATACTTAAATAAAACATCAGAGACTACTGGGAAGTACTGAAGTGAAGGAAAGATTCCATAGGCTGCTGCAAAGAACCATGTAAAAGATGCTTCCGTCTGAGTATGAGTCAACAGCAGCAGTAGCAGCAACAACAACCACCATTCTTATTTCTGGATTATGATATCATTGTTCATCCAGATACTATACCTGCTTGGTGTCAGAAAAACATGGGGATAGAGGGACAAAAGAGAGCCAGAGTGTTCTACTCGTTAGAGGGTTTGACTATCACTCTAGAAACCAAGGTTGGATACCCTGCTTGGCCATGGAAACCCACTGTTTGATCTTGGGTACATCACACAATTTCAGCCCTAGAAAACCTTGTGATAGTTTTGTCTATTGATTGCCATAAGTCGGAAATGACTTGAAGACACCAACAAGAGGGAGAAGAGGCTGTTAATGGAAAACTATGGGCTAGAGATTTTTTTTGATACTCGTCCCTTTTTGTGCTGGACATTTTGATTTTAGTGCACATTATTTGTTGCTGCAATGGACCCACTGGCCTTTACACAATGACCAGTAATTTTGAATGAACAGTGTAATTCTGCACTTTCACTTTATCACATAACTGTGCTCTGCTTCTGTTCCTCACAGGAATATTTGAGGTTATTTTTGAAGGGGAGTGGAAGGAAGGAAATCTTTGCATCATATTTGGGAATGCCGATGCCCCTATTAGAAAAGAGTTGGGAAATATGTCACTGAATCTTTGACTAGACAGGAAAACCTGAATGAAACTGAGATCAGAGTTTTCTTTTATATTGATATAGAAGCCCCTATAATCCCGTCCCCCTTTTGCAGCTAGAGTAACACAATCACAGATATCGCACACATACAGAGGGAAAGGGATATATGAGGAAAGAGTCCTGTATTTTTTTAAAAAGGCATTTATTTCGTTATAAAGACAATGAAAGAAGGCAAAACTTGTACCCCTGACATTCAGTGTCTCTGAGACCTATTTTATTTCAAAAAAATTCTGTACAACTTTTGCAGCATTGCACTATTGCTATAAGTGATGGTGGTGAGTATCTTTGTGTTTTTCCTTGCTGAGGAATCAACCTCTCTCACAAGCATTAACTGTCTGAAATGAAAGGCAGGAAGTGACGGATAAGGGAGAAAGAGGGACTGAATGTAGACCAGGGATGGTGATAATCTTGCACCAAGGAAAATTGCAATGATTCCACCTTAGTGTTTTATAGCAATAGTGTAGAGGTTCTACAGAGATTTTTTTTAAAAGTTTATAGCAATAGTGTTGATGTTCTAGAAATTCTAAGGAGGCACTGGAAAGAAAAGAGACTATATGATGATTGTACATCTGGAGGCAAAATGAGGAGTGGTCAGAAGAGATTGGACATACCATCCTGTAATGTCATCACCCACCCGATAAGCAAGATGCTCACAGATGAATCAAAATGCCCCACATTTTCAATGTATTTTTAAGGGAGAAAAGGCAACAAGATGTATCAAGAAGCACCACTAAACAGTGGTATTATGTAGCACAAACTACCAAGCTGGAGAACCCCAATGTGGTGTTTGGAAAGGATAACTGCAACAGAAGACCAAAACCCTCACTGAAATTATGATAGTCTATTTGTGCTTCTTTTTCCGTTTCAATATATTTCCATAGCAACTGGTCCTGTAGGTAAAGAGTACATAACAAGCAAAAGAAATAACAAAGGGCTTCATTTAAATGAAAAGGCTGGGTGAGGAGCTAGCAAGGGTATTTGGATAATATCTCTACTGGAACTTCAAAAAACTGGAAAACATGTTGAAAACAGTGTGCTGCAATCTGATGATAATAAGCTTTAAAAACACCTACTGCAAATCTGCTTTCCTGTAATTTTGAAAACTCAACAATTATTGGTTTTGTTCAAGAAGACAAATCATTATACCAAAAGCATGTTTAATCACTATAAGAGTATGTTGCTCAATATTAAAAGAAGAGCTCTTTTGACCTCTTGGTGTTCACCATTCTAGTGGATGGTTTCACTTCATGGACTGATGAACACTAATGCTTCATCAACAAGTTAATGAGGCATTCCTGGACCAATTATGAAACAGTACATACCAATTTCCCTTGTGCCTAACACCACATACACACAGAGACTTTAACTTCAAAGTCACCATCATCTTTGTTAAGTCTGTTATACACAAATAGTTGTTTTTTAAAAAAATCTTATTTTCAATGCTTCTTCCTGTTCTGCCCTGAAATAAATGGTAATTGTGTGAAAGTCAGGGATTGACTACCCTAACAGTTGGTATGAAAGGGGAAAATATCAATGAACACAGTCAAATGAGAATTTGTGTCTAGTGCTCTAAATATATTAGCTGATCATTGTGTAACTCCAAAGAAAAACATAAAGGAAAAAGAAAGGAATGCTCTTGTCACACCTGTGAAACATTAAAGACCAACATGTTTCTTGGAGCATAGTATCACTCAGGCAAGGCGTACTTTATCAAATTCTGCTTATGCTTTCTTCCTTAGAAGTGCAACATGTTCAATACAGTAATTGCACTAGAGTGCTATCCCCAGATCTCTGCAGTTTCATGTTCTCTGCTGATCCCCAGTGGCCTGATTCAGTCATAATGGGGCAACTGACTTATAGAGATATGTAGGGATGTCACCAATTTCTTGTCACCATGCTGTAGTGACAGTTTCCAGCTGTAACTATATATCCCTGTTCTCCTTGCAGATTTTCACAGTCATAAAAAGGATGTCCCATGGTCATAATATTTTAGACTGCAGACAAAGTATATTGCAATCTGCATGGTCCTCTCTCAATTTCCCTGCTAGTACACCTTACTTAGGTTCTTCTATCGTCTTGTTGAACCACAGTTTTCCATGCATTGCGAATTAAGAAACTATGGTCTAACTACTGCTTACAAACCAGGATATGAAATCAGACTGGTTCTTTTCTATCTTACACTTGAGTATGAAAAGAACAAACATTGTTTATACCAAAACTTTATTTATAGGTTATTTCACTATACACTATACTATATGCTGTCAAGAAAACTCTAGAACCTGTGCAAACAGTAATTTCCAATTATTCCATTTATTTAATGACAGTACTAATGTAAACTATTATTTATTAAAATAACTGGGTTCTTATATAAAACGTACTATAGAAAACCATGCCTAAAAGGGATGCAATTAATAAATATTTCTATTTGTTTTGTACACACAGCTTGTACACACAGTCTGTACAAGAGAATCTCAACTGTCTTGTTTATTTACCCTGGATGCCTCTGATAGCAGATTATAGACTTGTGTTGCATTACAGAAAAACAGAACATAAATATATTTTATCAGAAATGCAAAATTTCTCATACCTGTATTATTTGAGTAAAAATCAAAAACATTCCTAAGTTCTAGAGATTCTCTTACTTAACATCTATCAAAATCTATCCTATTATAACACTTATTAAATCCTTACAGACACACGGGCATAACTGCATCAGGACAAAAGTATGTCATTTGTTTTTAGTTGGGTTCACTGGAGAATCATCTGTTATGACAACATTTCATAATGACACAAACTCGGACAAGTAACAACCAACTCCTATAAATACCTATCTGTTATATAATACACATAAGCATACAGAAACAAAAATCCAGGATAATTGTTTATATCAAGTATTGACATTCCATATGTTGAGGAATTATAATGGCCAAATAGACTCTAATTGATTTAAGTAGTCATCCGATTTCATTAGCATGCTGTTTTCAGCTGAAAATAGACCACATAACTATGGCCCACATCCAGTGGCTAGCACCAACTAGAGTAAGGCCCACCGAATCAATTTCTGAATTGCAAGACAAAATATATGTAAATGCCTTTGATTCAAGGTGTCTACTCTGACTGAGACTAGAAAATGAATGTAAACCTGTGCTTCCTGATAATCTAATAGCTAATGAAATAAATGCCATTTAAACTGCTATCATATTTGATCAACCTTCCCAGTAATGGCTATTTGAAAGTACAGTCAGCATTCCACATTTGCTAGGGTTAGGGGCACAAGATTCCTGCAAAAGAGGAAAAATCAACTATCACAATGTGTGTGTGTGTCTGTGGGAAGGGGGCTACGACATGGTGGGGAGAATGGACACCTAGTGTCCAAACCAGGTGAGGCAGAAGACAGAAAGGGAGTGTGTCAGCATGGTGTCCATATGCTTCCTGTCTCTCACCCATCTCCTTCCTTGAGTGTGTGGGGCATCAGGAGAAGGTCTGTGGTGCTGAGAAGTCAGGCTGTGAGCCATCCTTAGCAGCCAGGCAGCAGCTGGTGAAGCAGGAGGAAGTGGGCCAGTAGTGAGTTTTTAAAGGGCTGTGCAGTCTGATCAGAGCTCCCAAGAGGGAAGATTCCTCAGAAAAGAAGTGCCTGAGGTTGCGGGGAGAGGTTGGAGAAACTCGTAGGTTATCAAATCCATGAAATTTAAACCCACAAATGTGGAGGACCAACTATACTCTGATTAACAGCTCATTCTTTTCATCCAAATCAATGTTTGCATATTAAATTCTGTTTTATGTAATTGGATTTCCAAACAAGAATGGGTATAAAATAGCAGCAGCAGCAGCTGTTGCTCCTCTCTCCTCCCCCTCCCCTTCCCCTTTTTCCTCTTGCTCCTCCATATTCCAAAAGGGGAATGCATATTGCACTGAACTGTCAGACTTTTTTGTTTAATTTACTAAATTACTAAATTGTTTAATTTCTGAACAATTTAATTAAATTTAATTACTTAATAAATTAATTACTAATAAAAATTTACAGTGATGAACTTGGAAATAAAATGAAACTACTAATTTTTCTGGAAGAAACAATATGGGAAGATCAAACTGAAAATTTGGAAAATCAACAGGCAATCATGTCAATCACTCAACAACATCAACACAGAATGAAGTATCTTGTCATCTTACTTACATGATACATAGATGTTTCAGGCCCAGGTGTGCTCATGCTATCTTGCCTTAATGACTCCATCTGTAAACTAGGTAGCAGAGAATAATGACTAGGACTGTTGCTCTTATCTCCTTTCTTTTTGGATTTTTTCCCTGTGTCCTTCTTGCTGTTTCTTTGAAATACGTAATCTTCTTGAGCTATTTTCTCATTGCTCATATATCGAAGTAACGAATTTTCTAGGAAAAAAATCAGATTATTTTGCAAATTAGCTCTTAAATGACCAAGTGTTTCCATATACTGTAACACATATTGGACTGTCTTCAAACTTGTCTCTTGTTAAGCAATCATGTCTGCAATGAAGAATCCTGTATTTTAATGGCCAAGTACCAACTTAATTCATGATTTTGCCATAAAATACACACATGGGTCCTGGGTTTTGATGGGTCCTGATATCTCTATCACTTCTAGGTTATTCCCAACAGGCAAACTGCATTCAAGGCACTGGTCAGTAGACGGGCCACCCAACGAGTGAATCCAAACCCCAGGTCATGCCAAAGATTATGAAAATTGTAGCCAATAGACATTGAGGACAATTTCATCCACCCACCAGGAACTTTTTGGTCAATTTGTCCGAACACTGTGAGGTAACCTGAAACCATTTCTAATAGCTTACTTCAGTAAAGATAAAGAGACAAATTATTATTGCTAGATTACAATAAATATTTGTGTTATATCAGAACACCAGCATACTGGCAAGACTTCCAACCTTCAGATGTCAAGAATTGCAACGTATCATAACATATCCCCCACTGTTTCTTAAATTGACACCTGTCCTGTTCATCACGAGTCCAGTACTGCTGTTAATTTTACCATCATAATTGCAGATCAAATACCTGCTGAGGGATTCTATTTACAACTATTCCTGGGTTTAACTATTAACATCTATGTTCCAACTATTATTTTATTTCTTAATTTACCACCCCAAAGAAATCAACAAAACATTTCCACAGTCACAGAGACTGTCTGAAATATTTTTCTTACTTTGAACGAAACATTCTTATTTCCTTTATATTCCTAAATATAGTGCCTTGCAAAGATATTCACTCTCCTTTGACTCTCACATTTTGTTCTTCTACAACCTTGAATTGAAATAGATTTAACTGGCATTATTATCACTTGATGTACACAAGATACTCAACACTCTGAAGGTGCAGAATATTTTCATTGTGGCACAGAAATTAGGTAAATACATTATTCCTTGGTGTGAGAGAAAAATCTAAAGAATTTTAAAGGCCAGGAAGAATTCAAGAACATCTGAATTACAGTGGCCATTTCCACACAACATCACTGTCCCACTATGGGAACAGGTTACCGGGGGTCTGTGAGTTGTGCTTTCACAGGACATCATCACGATCCTCCTACCAACGTATCCCTACCTGTAATGATTGCGGGATGTTCCATTACCAGAAAAAAATCTGGTAATGGCCCCCTGAGTGCACAACGCTCCCATCGCTGGCAGCCAGGTGCAAAAGGGAGGAAGCACAATTTAGGCACTGCAGCAAGGAAGCGTCCAGCTGCACTGTGGAAGGAAGGCACATGTTGCTCATGCTACCCTTCTGCAAGCAGCCAGCCAGGTGATCATCCTGGCAATGGGACTGCCAGGATTGCAACAGGACGATGACACAGATGGGTAAGGTGTTGAAATGGCCAGTGTTTCTTTTGCTTCAACAAGAGAGGAACATCTTAAAATGTATTTTCCAAAGATGTATAACAAATAGAAAGGAAACAGCCAAGTTTCAATCACACTTTTTGCTGATGTACTTGGGTATCGAACTGTAGCTGTATTATCCATAGTCATATAAAATTGTGAAATATTGGGCATGCATTCTTCTACTTGCAGTTTCAAATACTGGTTATGAATAATCAAAAACAGCCTTAAACAACAGCAACACAATTTGCTTTTCAAGTTCACATTTTAAGGATAATGATGTGGAATAATTACACTTGCATCTAACAACTTCTATAAAATATAATTAAAACACAATGAAATGTGTGATTTGCATCTGAGGTTCACTTACCTCTCCTACTATCTCTTTTTGTCTTGTTGGGATCTTCATAATCCCCTACCCAGTTGTATTCCACTGGCATAGATATAGGCCTTAGTTTGCCTGCAACAATACAACCACATTGTTTGGCTTCAAAACACTTACAAAAAAAGTTGTAAGATTGGATTCATGTGTCCATTTGCCCATGTCATCTGTCATCCATCTGTCCATGTCATCCATTTGTCAAATGAAATGACATGTGACAACAGTTCATCACAGGTGGCCTTGTTGTGATTTAACTTGTCAATAAAGAATATTTATGCTTTAATATTTATTTATTTATTTAGAAATCCACTCTTCTTCATGTATATAATTAAAAAGTATTTATCCTGTCAGTGTATCATCTATGTCAGCTATCAGCAATATTTAAAATTCATTTATCCCTAGTTGCAGTTCTCTGGTGTTTACCAACTGATTGTGTAACTGTATGGGTAGACGTGGCAAGGGTAGTAGAAAATACACCAATTATATTAAGCTGTAAATAGGACCTACAGTGTAAGCATCATGATTAAAGCTATTACAATATTTTTAAAAGAGCTGCTGAAACAGTGCATTATCATAAAGCCTGGAAGTACAGTCCCTATGTGAATGCACTGTTTCACAGAACTGGGAATTCTATGCCATCCCCCCAGGTTACAAAAGTATACTGCCATTCATTCAAGTTATCACATGGGAACCAGTAAGAGTCTGAATGACAACATGAAGCGCTTCCTGTGATATCTCAAGTTATCTCAGTATGTGTCAATGAAACACTTGTTACAATAAGAGCTTTGTCTCCTAATAGTTAGAGGATTCTGGGAGAAATAGTCTGAAAAATCCCTTCTCCACACTCTAATTATAACACAGACCATAAAATACTTGTGTGCTTAGCCTTCCAACCCATATGATTAAGCCCTCTAAAAACACTATTTCATTTGTTCAAATACAACCTGCATAATGAAAAATATCATTGCTAAAGCCAAGAAAACAAATAAAGGGTATTTGTTTGAAACACCTGAAAGGGTAAGCATAAAAGCTTATTCTTTTTAAATTCAGCATTTATATATTTTTAACAACCATAACAGAGACACTTCAATAGATTCTGTTCCTTCACCTTCCCATCTTATTTCATTTGGACACCATTCACTTCAGTGATTATGATAATATACAAGAAAGAAACCAAACCAGTATGGTAACCCAGGAGAAAGTTTTTGAAAAGAAAAATGAGCATCAAAGAAAGCAGTCAACAATACTAGTTGCAGGAAAAAAGTCAATTACATTACAACATAATCTGGTTTATTTTGAAAACATGTCTGCGATGGCATCTGGAATCCTTTTGGGATGTTGTAAATATGGCCACAGCTGATGGGCTGAATGTCCATTTAATCATGGCTAGAATAGAACTAATGAAATCAGCAGGACTTAGTCCTGCTGATTTCAATGGGTTTATTCTAAACTGACTAGCTTTGGATAGTTATTCTAACGCTTTATTTCATTTTCTGTTTCACTGTGCTTTGGATTTAAAATTCGTTTTGGTTTAAACACATATCAAACAACTTCCTTCATTTACATTCATATTTTGAAGCTTTTCATTAGACCCAAGTGGTGTAATTTATAAGAGGAGATGGCACCCTTGTGTGGGTAGATATGGGAGTGAAAAGATATGAATTCATAGAGGTGAGTTGACTGTTCATGAAGCTAACGATAAAAATTAGATAGAATAAGACACTATAATTATTCCAACATAACCTAATTCATCAATTTGCTCATAAATAGAACTAATTACTATTGGTAATTTGAAAGAAAGTGATAACACCACCATTCTACTTAGGTTGCTGTTAAAAGAAAGCCAATGACTCTTCTCTGCTTATGTCCCAGTGAGTCCTCAAAATGCTGCTGAAATGTTCTTCAATCAAATATATCAATACTCAGAGCATTTGCTTGAAACATCCTCAGGACTAAAAGGGTAATTTGTTAGAATATTTCAGTGTACTCTTTTATGTCCTGAATGAGTTCATGTACAATCATGTCTGGAAACATTTTTCCCTCACCATGTCTGGTGCACTCTATCCTATTTTACTTTCTGTCTGTGTTATTACATTTTGCAATGGAAATTGCAAAAGAAGGTGGTTTTTGATATATCTAAGGGCTGAAATATTTCAATAATTATTATACCCTACTTTAAATTGGTCCAGACAAATGGAAAAATGGAAGTCTGCATAAATGAAAATGGAAACATATGCAAGTTAGCTTCGCTCCATTATCTATGAAGTTCCTTTTAATGCAATTTGCATCTCAGCTATCTGCCAACTCAAAGCTGTCAAGGTGATAGGTTTCAAGCATCAGATCTGTACTAAGAACAGAAAGCAGAATATAAGAGACAACAGGTAAAGTCCTAGTATAATTGACAAAGGGTTTCTACAACCAGGATTGGATTGGATTTACTAGTGTACACAATACAGTAATGTGAGGGGGGAGGGATACGTGAGCTTTCGTGGGCACAAATAAATGCTGTGGAATTTAGGACAAAAATATATAAGATGAAGCAAATCAGGAAAGATTATTTCTTTATAAATTGAACCATACCATAAGTTGGGGTACTTTTCTTCGTCCAGAGCTACTTGTTCTTCCTTTCTCATATTCATAACAGTACAAAACTGCATCTTCCTCCACTACATTAAAACGCTTTCGATATTCTTGATCAAGAAATGAATTTGGAGATTCAGATCCCTTATGTACTGGCTTTCCTACTAGGTGTCTTCCAATGTCATCGCAGGGGAGATTACCCTTTTCATCCCTTAGAAAGAAAAAATGGTTTTGATGCCTATTAATATTGTGCATTCTAGGCTTTTACTATGCAATTATTGTACATATAAACCATGAATTAAATCAAACTTGGGCCCTTTTCACATGCCTTTTTTTTGCGTGAGAGCCCCCTTACCGTTGCGTGAATGGGAGCGTCGCTCCGTATGACGCACTCCCACTCGTGCAGTGCTTACGAGGCTAAAGCAATGTGCGAGCGCATTTTTTCATTTTCAGCTGTAAGCCAAAAATAATGCGCGCTCGCACAGTGCTCGCGGTGCTCTCACGCACTTACCTGTGTGTGGTGCTTTGACGAGCTGAGTGGGTTTTGCTTCCTTCCCCAGCGCAGCCTACAGCTCCCAGACTGCGCTGCGGAAGGAAGGACAGGGTCCAAGAGCGACGGCCGCGCTACCAGGAAGCAACCTGCGGTAGGAAGGAGCGGGGAAGCGGCAGCGTTTTGAATGAGGCTTCCCACGCGAGCCGCCCTCCCCCGTCGCGCAAACAGGTAACGTGCGAAAAGGGCCCTAGAATATAGTAACTCTCAAGGCAAATAAAGAATAAACTAATTTGTACTACTGGTTCAGCCTATCATTTCACTCCAGTTTTCATTTCAAGAATTCTTTTCTGTTTCTGAGAATTACTTCCTCATGTACTCTTATGTCCACAATTTATTGAAAACTTGAAAATTTAGAGATCTATGGAAAAGCCTACATTTCTGCTATACATGGAAAACCCTTGTATTTAAGTAACTTGAAGTAGGAGTTGCAGCTTATATATTACTTGCCTTGTGACTGAGGCACTGAGCAGAGTTTTTGCCACACCTTAATTAGGTAAAGACACCTGACACAAATTTAGTCAATAAAGTAATCAGAATTAGCATCTCCAGAAACTGGATGAGTGAGCTATCAGTAATCTTCCCACAGACTGTTCTCTGTCCTCCTGATTTGGAGGCAAATAAATTGGACTGTGAATCGGAAACCAGAAGTTGAAAACTGTAGGTCCAATAATATGAAATTTGTCCTTTTCCTATACATATTGATCAAGACACTTGCAGCTATCCCGCTATCTAACATTGGAGTAAGTGGTTAAATACAGGCTCTCCTACTGAAACACCGAACAATAACTTTACTTCAAAAGCCAGAATGACATTAGTTACATTATCTACATTTCTACTAACCAGGAATACATGACTAATCCATTACAGAAGTCTTAAAAATATTTCGCCTCATTCTTTCAGTTTCAGTTTTGTTCACTTTTCTACAGGCACAGCAGAAGGGCTGGAACAGGTCCTTTCCACAGGATTTCAAAAAAGACTAACGTTCTTTCCAACATGAAGGGGAAAGAGTAGAGGCAAACTGCATCAGTTTGGAAAAGCATGGGGCTCCCAACTTACCAGAAGCTTCCCTTTGACAGCTACAATACAGCTGTGATGGAGGGGACTATCATTTTGAACACCTGTCAGTGTATGTTCAACCCAGGCAGGCCTGAAGAAAGCACAGGCTTCCTAAACAAGGTGAGAAAAACCAACCAATCTGGAGGCTTGTTGGCTGACTAGAGTGAGGACTCCCCAGCCAACCTGCACTCCAGTCCTCCTGGGGAACATATAAGGGCTTTTTAATGGGGACTCCAGCAAGCTTCCCTTTGATAGGTTTCCCCATCCTCCTTCCTTTGATTTTAATTGTACCTGTGGATTCTCATGTAGTCACCTCATATCATGGGTTGCTAATCTCAATATGGAGATGCTTTATACTTGACACTACATTTAGGGTAGCAACTGGTGCACTGGGCTGGAATCATTTTTGAAGAAAATTGCTCATTCACCCACTCTAGTGACCCCCCTTGGAAGATCTTGGGGGTAGAAATATTTAGGACAGGCCTAGTTTGGGGGCCTATCATCACTGCTTTACTTATGGTAGCAGTGGAAATCACTTGGTGGCTTCTGTCCATGTGGATATCAATTACTGCCATCCTGTTGGTCTTTTCCCAGCAGGCAGCCTGAAGTTGGTGTCATAAGATGGCAGGTAGATTGTCTGACACTTAGACCCATCCCCTATGCAACGCTAAACTTGTTAACAGCTATAAGCTATAAACTGTAGCCATATCAATTCTAACCTGTCTCCTTTTTGTGTGGGTTTTTTTTACTTAATCCCTCTTCACTACTAGGCCAGCAACACAAATATACTATTTTAAAAAATAAGGGCTACTATAATTTGTATAAAATGAAAGTCAGAATTTTAAACAGAATGGGAACTCTTTTCATATACCGAAGTAGACCACTTGTTTCATGTCTAGTAAGAGAATACTGCCTATATTTGTACAACACAAATAGAACAATACCATGTGGAACAAGTGTAAGATTTCCTCTTCCTTGCTTGTTCCTCATGATTCATACACAGCTGGAGAATCTGCCCTATTGTATGGCTGGCTGTTATGTGGCTTATGAATTGCGAATGCTCAATGAATTATTGACAACTTCCCTTTTCTATTGTCATATTCACAACCTGGCAATACCAGTTTATTCATTTTATATATTCACTCAATCCATATCCCATATTTCGCCCATGAAGGGAATTCAAGCAAGCTGATAACCTTTTTCACTTCTCCTAGAGATGGAACACTGAACTTTGCTAGAGCCTCCACTGCAAATAAACAGAAAGTTCAATCGTGACATTTCACCTGGGTATGTAAGGCTCCGCTGGAGGAGGAGGTATGTAGAGATCCTGAAGTGCAGAACTGTCTCTCTTGGTAGGTGTGCTGATTGTACTAGATGGTGTTGCCACACTGCTCGTAGGACTTCTAGGTACAAGGGGCTGTTTAAAACAAAACAAAATGCTTTAAATGCATACCTGATTACCACTAAGTGTCTTTTTTTCAAATATTTTTCTGTTATCTCAAAAAAGTAGATTAAATGTTATATACGCTGGAAAACGCAATATTCTGCATTCTATTCAAGCTCCTTTTGTGCTAGCTGAACAATAATCTACAATTAGGAACTAGAAGGTCAAATATGTCATTTAAAATATTGTCTTGATCATTTCTCTTTTCTACCTATTTCAGATCCTAGTTCTAATACATCATATGAATAAAGGTCCACTCTGCTTTATAGCCACACTTCAAGCCAGTTGTTTTGAAGATAATTAAAATTGGAATGTGATCCAATTCTACCTGAATCTCACTAAGTAATCATTACATAAAAAAGAGCACTGAGAGAAAAAAATCTTTATACCTTTATTAGAAATAGCAGTTAGGCTTAGAAGATGCTGAAGCTGAGAAACTGGAGGTTCACTGTCACCAGGGGAATATAGTGTTGACTTTACAATATACACCTAAATTGCTTCCCCATCTAACTGCCTACTTCCAGTGTTATGTATTTTAATTCCTAGCTTAACAGTAGTCACACAAATTTAAGCTCTTGAATATTTTTAATCAAGTGTTTTTCTTCAGATCACACTTTAATAATCATTACATTTTAAAACTTATTTTCTGCTTCAGGTAGCTAAAGTTCTGCTGTGATTGCTTTGGAAGGGATGCTAGGTTCCACTTGCTGGAATATACAACAACTCTCACTTCCAGGACAAGTAATTTCTTTGGTTTTTTTAGTTGGAATGTCAAAAGTAAGAAGTAGATATCAATTTTATGTTCGTCATAGAACAACAGACCTGCAAGAAAACACCTTTTGGGATTTTTCTGGTCAACATTATAGAATCAAGTACATTTAAACACAACTGAAGCTCTTCATCTACAGTAGCTGTAACAGTTGCTAAGCATTTGGCAGCATGGTAGGGCACAAATGATTCATGTTGGAGTTTTCATAGATAAACTATGTATTTAAGTCTCAGGGATAGAAAGCACAGATGAATCCATGTAGCAATAACCTGGTGCTCTCCAAATGTGTTGGATTACAACTTCTTTTATTCCCAGGCAGGGCAGCTGTAGTCCAATACATCTGGAGGGTATGAGGTTGGGGAACACTAGTTTGTAAGAGCTAAGAAAAGCTCTTAAGTTGTTAAGCTGTTGCAGTTTTTTTTGGTAAAGTGTTAATCATGACATCATTGCAATGTATAGCAATTGATAAACTAGTTGCTTAGAACTAGAAAAACATTCAGACTATATCATCTGGCATGACATGCTTTAGAGTACAGTGTGATGTAATGTAATGGAGACAACATACAAAGAAATGGAATAGATATACATCAACATGAATGTTAAAAAGGGACACAGATATAGAATTTGAAGGAAAAATTAGAACTCTCTTTCAGTTCTGGAAATCTGACCTAGAGAGAGAGATGTTTAGCATACCTTCTAAAACAGAATGCATTATTCTGTGTCCAAAACTATATACAAATACAGAAGTGCAAGTTCAGTTTTGATGAGTGGAAGGAGAGATAAAATTTCATCAGAAGTATCAAATCTCCCTTTCAGTCCTAATAATCTTGACTGAAAGACAGATAATTAGCAAATAATCACCACCAAAAATGCTCCTTTTCATATAGAATTCGTTTTTAATAAATATGAAAATGCAGGTTATCCCTGGTCTGTAGTGATCTGTGTTGATAGTATCGCTTCAATGGTGCTAAAATGTGAATGGGAAGATAAACAACAAATTATTTCATTTCTTAACTGGATTATCATTTTGACATACTTCATAAATTTCTTGGGTTTTGCCTCACAAATAAGGTTTTTCTTTCATCATTCAAATATGGACTGAAATGTGACATGCTCCATTCTTTATGAAGGCCTAACGGTGGCTCCCACATTCCATAAGGTAACTTATGAGATGCTGGAAATCTGAGGGACCCTAAAAAACATATACAACCAAACAGTCACTTGAACAACATTTTTAGGAAGACTCCATGATTTATAAGATGTGCAGATTCTTCTCAATACCACTGTTCAGAATGTTACAGGTGTGTGACCCTATATAACTAAGCAAAACATGATCATAAACATGTTCAACTGTCTCATTAATGTTATTAAATATAACTCAAATATATCCAAACATATTAGAGAATCCTATTGACAATCAACCTTATACTTCACAAAAACATTTATAAAGTACACTCATATATGAGCTATACTGTTGGCCCTCCACATTCACTAGGGCTAGGGGCAGAGAATCCCTGCAAAAATGAAAAAACTGCAAATTTCAAAATGTACACGTGTCTGTGGAAAGGTAGCTGAGGCATGGTGGGGACAGCGTGGCATTTAGGGTCCAAACCAGGTCAGGGAAAGGAAAGGGGTGGTTGACATGGTGGCCCTATACTTCTTTTCTTTCACCCTTCTCTTTTCTTGAGTGTGGGGGAATGGTGCTGAGAAATCAGGCTGTGATTCATCCTTAGCTGTCCAAGCAGTGGCTGGTGGTAGTGGTGGTGGGGGAGCAGCAAAGGCAGGTTTGTAAATGGCTGTGCCACCTGATCAAAGCCACTCAGAGGGAAGGCTGTCCTGGAAAATAAGTACTTGAAGTAGGGAGGACACAAGAGTTGGAAAAATTTGCTAACAATCAAATCCGTGAAAGTGAAACCCACAAATGTTGGAGCTGACTGTACAAAGAATAAATTGCAGACTAGGGCCAAACGGAATGAATAATTCCTGGAACTTCCCATCCGGTCTTATCTCCACAATGTGTCCTTGAAGCTTCATTACATTGCCTGCAATTTATTAGATGGGTCCCTATGCATTCTTTATATAAACTGAAAGATTGAAGTCCCATTAGAATTTCTTTGTATAGCACATATGTTAAGGTACTTTATAAATGGTTTTTGTGATGTATAAGATTGATTATTAATAGGATTTTGGATATATTTGAGTTATATTTAATAATATTTATGATATAGTTCGATATGTTTATGATCCTATTTTGCCTAGTTACATAGGTTCACATAGCTGTAATATTGTGAACAGTGCTGTTAGCTAGAGGCTCATTTTGATTCTTTTCAACAGCCAAACAGGTTAAAACAAGAATTCCATTCAGAGGCTGATAAGATAGGAAAACAGTATAACAATAATTAAAATCTGTCAAGAGACTGCCTGGACATAATTTGCCGATTGGTACAATTCCAAAACATTTTCGTAGTCTGTGAATCGGCACAGTCCTCCAAATGTTCACACTGACAGCCTTGAGCTAACTGAAATCAAGTGGTCCTTTTCATAGTTACCGCCATCTAATCCTTCAGAGTATTTAACAAACAACTCATTCTTGAATCCTTTTACAAAGGCAACATTCAAGCTGGTAATAAAAATATGTATTAAACAAGATTGTATTGTCTAGATAACTGAATGGCAGTGATATGGGCTGGAACAACACAGTTTGCTAATTTCAGGCCTCAAAGCCTGGTGATTAATAGTAAAATATGTCAATGTTAAAGGTAAATGTACACTTGAATGACTGCATGTGGTTAACCGAGACAATTCTTAATATATGTAACTGTATTCCAGTTCTGTCTGAGCATAAGGCCCAAGTTAACTGTAATTATGAAATAACAGAAGAAGGCCAATGTCTTATGAAAAAGCAGTTGTAATTCATAAGCATCATAATAATGCTTAATCAAGCCTGATGGAGGACAGCCAGATCTTGAGTCAGAAGCCACTGATTTTTGGTCTCTTATAACTTGCAGTAAAAGCCCTGGACAGAGATTCAACCAGAGAGTTTGACTGTGGTTTTCTTTAATTCTAGGAGTCTTTAGTTCCAGTTGATCAGACTGGATAGATAGATAAAATAACAAAAGTCCAATAAAATAATTCTCTGAAGATAACGTAGAGGATCTTAGCCACAGTGTAAAAGCCACCTCAAGCAGACAGAAATCAAATAGTCTCATGGCTTTATGCAGCTGCTGCCTATGCTATTTCCTAGTTTGAGTACCACATCTTACAGTAATGTTTGACAGAATCACTTCTCTTTGGATACAGGCAGTTAAGCTTGATTATGCTATTTTATAGATTTATATCTTTAAATGATAAGAGATATAGCGCTACTATAAGTATAAAAGGTCTTCATGACGCTATACTCTGTGAGACTACAATGTCTGAAACATCTGTTTAAATAACCTGCCCTAAAGGGAGACATACATGAATAACTGATCTGTTCTATTTATTAGATAACAAGAAAGATCATAAAGCCACTTGCTTACGTTTCCATTGTAACATTTCCTGAAATTCTAAAACTTAAGGGGAACATCAATGTTAATTGATGGATAATACTTCTGTTTACAAACTTAGGTGACCAAAACATTTTTTTAAAAAAACAATAACAGAAACTACAGCTATACATAGGTTAACTGGCAAAACAGAAGCCAACCATACCTGTTTCATCAGTGAGGTCTTATCTTTCAACGTAATACAAACCTCCCAGTTTTTAATCTTTTTAGTTATTTTTTGGAAGAGACAAAACATTATAAAAATATTTCAGATGTTGTAAAAATAAATTCATACAGCTAAAAACATTGTTTTTAAATCTCAGACAGTTTGTAAATATGACATTTTTGAAATATATATTAGTCACAAACTTATATAATTACAACTTTATACTTGTCTGCTCAGAAGTAATTGTAGCATGTTCAATGGTATACTGCCAGATACATTGTAGATGTGCAACCAAAGCGGCTCCCAGATTTCATGATGGAAAAATAAAATCTCCTAAAAATTATATGGTGAAATCATATACATGTTTATTTGAAATAAATTCTAATAAACTCATGATGGTCACTGTCAAGTAAACACAGAGTATTGCACTATAAAATACTTGCCTTTTTTTTTAAAAAAAAAATCATTTATATCTGCCACAAATGTAATAATAGATTACACAACAGTAACCCTAACAAAATTGTCGTATTTCTCATTTCCTGGGTTTTAAATAAAAATATAAACTTTGAGAAATATCCATGACTGTCCAAAAATCTGGAAACAATGGTGATATGGTCTGAAACCTAATTGCTGTCCTGTACAAGCATTTCATACTATTAAACATAGCATACTTCTAAGACATCTGGTATATGTGGAACTTAGAGACGTCATTTTATGATGCTTCCTCAAATTCCATTTGGCTCCCAGAAGGTAGTGCTCATAGACTGTTGTTTGATCTTGTGGCCTTAGCCAAGAAGTTCTTCAGGGTTCTATACTGTTTCTTATAGGCCCTTTCCACACGGGGGACGGGGAACGGGGCAGCGCACGCAGGGATGAATCTTACCTGAAAACGGGTTGCTCCGTCCCTGCGGGGAGCGCGCATTCGCCGCTCCACACGCTGGCGAGTTTTGGCGGCATTCGGCGGCGCCCAAAATGGCGGCCGGCGACTTCCGGCGGCGCTCCGCCAATCAGGGCAGTGCGCCAGCCGGAAGCCCGCCCCCGGGCAGCTTTGCAGGGACGCGCCAGCGCGTCCCTGCAGCTTCACACGGGGCGCTGCAACGGGTTAGCGCGCTCACATTTCGTAAAAACCACATAAAATGTGGTTTTTAAAAAACGCGCCGCGCTACCCCTTGTGGTCGCGCTAACGCGGTTTGAGGTGTGGAACCTCCACTATTCAAACCGCTCTAGCGCGCTCCACGGTGTGGACGACCTCGGATGAGGTCGCCCTAAGCCGTTTTTTTTACCCCGTGTGGAAAGGGCCATAGTCTTTACCAGGAGATCACTGGGAGACACCATTTGCAGTATGTTTGGAGTATGAGAGTTGGGTCTTATCAACACAGACATCCAACTTTACCTTTCTTCTTGAACCTATAGCTTCCTAGGAAGCTATGAAATTCCTACACAATTGCCTGTATGCAGGAAGAAATAGGAGGTATGATCTGTGAACTGTTAATGTTAAATGATGCAAGAGCCAGTGTGATATAGAGCTGTGAGTATTGGATTACAACTCTGGAGACCAGGGTTTGAATCCCCACTCAGCCATGTAAACCCAGTAGGTGACCTTGAGCAAGTCACACTCTCTCAGCCTCAAAGGAAGACGAAAGCAAATCCTCTCTAAACAAATCTTGCCAAGAAAAGCCCATGATAGGTTCATCATAACTTGGAAATTACACAACAGCAATGTTAAATGATAATAAAAAATAATTTTAAAAAGGCTACTCAGACAAAGCAATATTAACTCCTATTGATCTAAAAACAACGTCTCAACACAGTTTTCAAGGTAGTAGCCCTTCCTCTAAAATATTAGCTATCCAGCCTGGGGATGCTCTTAAAGCACGCATTGGAGGACCAGAGATACTAGTGGGCTCTTTACTCAACTTCATCTGGTTGGACTCCAATAATTTCTTTAAGATCTAACTACAATAATTGAAGATTTAATAACCACTTATTTATGCTACTGTACTTTACATCAGGTTGCCCTTGAGAAGTGTTCATATACTATTACCAGTGTGAAAAGCTACATCAAGCCTTTTGTCAGGAATATGCACTGTTCTTGGGCCAACTTCATTGGTCTCCAGTATGTTTCAATACATAATTCAATGCACCAGTTTTAATTTAAAAGTTGCAGGGCCAGTATATTTGAATGATCACTTCTTTTTATATGACCCTGACTGTCTTTAAAAGAAATGGGTCCAGAGCTCTTGTACAACTTGGAGCAGCTGCATGAGGACTGGTAATAAAAGTCAAGAGTGCCACATTTACAGCGAAGGATCTACTAGCCACTTGTGATTGGTGGGTATTCAAGATCAAATCCTTTCAGCAGCAAGCCACTTGTGGAACTGCTTCCCAAGGAATATGACATTGGTTCCTTTTTCTGTACACCAATAATAAAGAATATTCTGTTCCATCAGGCTTTTAATGCTGAGTAACATTTTATCTCACTGTTCAGTTTTAATTTCTGTGGTTTTTAGTAAAGAATTCCCTGAATTTTTTTAAAGTTTATTTTTTATTTATTTAAAAAAATAGCACTAGTGTTATAAATAAATTCTGTTTGGAGTATGTAGTGAATGCTTCCTTATGGATAGTTCATACATGGAATTTCATAATAGTTTTGCTTGGTCTAGCAAAAGTGCTACCTGGCAAGGCCTCCAGCCTCCAAGATTCTTCCCAGCTTAGTCAAATTTTACATACAGGCTTCTCTTGTTGAGAGTACATGTGAGCTGCAAGTGGGACATCCCAAACCACTGCCAATAATGTGTGTCTCATCTCTTATTGGGAATAACTAAATCATCAAATACTCAGGGCCTCTGGAAACTGCTGGCTACTGTATCCTGATAAACATTTCACTCCACGCTATCCTCGTGAGCCCCTGGAGCCCTGCAAACCTTGTGATCTGCCTAGTAAAAGCTGAAAGGATATGACAGGGTTAACTTGGAGCTATAAAACTTGTGTGTTTCAGTTTGATTTGTGCCTACTCTTTTTTATATCATGCTTAAGTTTCCAATCCTTAAAAAACTGTTTCACATCTGCTCATCTACACTACAGCAGATAGCACAATACTGGAGATACACAAACATTAAATAGAAGAAATATGTCTTAACCATTCTGAATAAAATGAAAGAAGGATACTATAATGTGTTTAGGACAAATAAACAGTGCTTACGTGGGCATTCAGAGACAGAACAAGACAGAGTAGTCAAATGTACAAACCTCTGTTAACAGATCCCATTATTAAAACACTGTTGAAAGACAAAGGACAGTTGCTAGGAAAATGCATTACTATGTGTAATAAAACAGGTTATGAAAACAGCTGTTTACCAGAATTACAGACAATATACACGCCTAAGTGTAATAATGCAACACAATTAAATAAAAACTAATATTTGTATTATTTATTTCTTCAAATATTTATATCCCACCTATATCACGAGGTATCAGGATGAAATACAAGTAAGATCAATGTAAACAATCAAAGTAAAGAGATTAAAATAATACTAGATATATTTAAGAATTAATGTTCTACTACGTCATGACCATTGGTATTACAGAAAATTTATCAAGTACTATTTTGAAGGTAACTTTTGAAAATATACTATGTCATCATTTTAAGCTGCAAAAGAGAAAAAGAAATACAGGATTTGTTCAATGATAAGTCATACAAAGCTATGTTCAAGAGAATAAGCCTATCTACTGGAGAGGAATAGGATAGCTCCTAAATACTCTGTGCAGGAGCACAGTACAGTGAAATCTTTGCACTGATAGGAATCAACAAAGCAAAGGTCACAATGTTCAAGGAGCAGAGGCATGGTGAGAATGAAGCAGAGCTTAGAAGAAATGCTATCTATGCTTGCTTAAGTGCTGTTTCTTCCCCTAGGAATGTGGCATGGCATTATGTATGCAAAAGAGACAGCATAAATTAAAAAGTCAAGTCAATGGCCAGTTTCATATGACTGGTCTTTCTTATCACTGTACCTTGCCAGCTTATGCTGAAGGAAGGACCCCATCCAGCCTTGTAATCAATTGTGGCAAACAGCTAGCAATATATAAACGCCAGCAAGGCAACAAAGTTTTCATATATAGAGCACACATTTTGGAGTTCTATTGCTCTTTTTTCATGCCACAGAATCTAAAGACACGAAGTGAGAAGTTGGTAATTGTACATTGCTGTTTGTTGTGGTGGTTTTTATCGTCGTGCTTTTTAAAAAGGAAAAACCCATTTTCAAATGGTACGCTATTAACACTTAGCTTCTTTACACTGTAGGCTTACAAATGTTCCACTTCTGGATTCCATATATGAATACCCAAAGATTAATGTCAGTATCACCACTAAGGTACAACAAGGAAACCCATCTATACAAGCAAAGGATGAGAAGCACAATGAAATGGGAGTTCCAAGCACCCTGACTACTTCGCTTTGAGCACCTCTAGGTACGCAGAACATTCAAACACCAATGGACACAAAATGTTGTATTATCTCTCACTGCAACATGTGGAAAACTTGTAAGATCTCAGTAATTTTGTTATTTCACAAGTTACAGCAGTGCCTCCCATAAAAAGGGCTGCAAAGTGGACTGCAAAGGGCTGCAAAGTGCACTGTTTGCTATAAATCTTCAAATTTAGATAAGCCCTCATTGATATGAAACATAGTTACTTCACTTCACCCACTCACAGAAAAAGGGCACTGAAGAAAATTCACAAAATTTCTCATTCTTGATGAAATGAACTGTCTCAACTGCTGAGAAATTTCCAGTCTCTGAGAGAATATTTCAGCATTAGAATTAGACAAGAAGTAGAGTTTTAATGTATGTGCTTTTGTCAAGATCTGCACAGAAAATTTCTTCACAAAACCATTATCTTTCCCTTTTGTGAAACAAAGCACACATGTCCTAAAATAGAATTAGCAAAGCAGGAATGCCAGACTGATGAGAAAGATGCAAACAATCTAATGGATGTCTCTAGTTTGTAGAACACAACAAGGCAGCAGCTTCCATAACTAGTGCAGAAATAGTTGTTGAATTTGCACAGAAATTGTTTTCACAAATGTAAAAACTCTTACAGTGCCCGAAAACAAACGCAAGAGAATTTTGGTCTTTTGATAACTGAGGGTTTACATTCTTAGTTACAGCCACTGAAATGCCGACAGGGATCAGTTATAAATACAGAATGGGTGATTAGTTATAATTATGTTATGTTTTTCACAAGATGAGTTCTCCTATTTAAACACTGTGAGGTATATTGGAAAGGTAGAGATCTTGGCTGAGGCATGCAGATTGGAAAAACACTTAGAAGGAGGCACTGGTTCTCTCAAGCACTTAATCATTAGTGCTGCCTATCTCTGTTGACACCTTCCTCATCCCACCCTTTATGTCTTCCTTGTTTATAGCTGACAAACTAGCAAGTCAGATAATGGGAATTTAAAGTGCCTGATCTGGTCAGTAAGACTGGATCCTATGGTAGTAGCTTGCCATGAATGGGAGCAGGGCAGGGCATTCTCTCAATTCCCTATGAAGAGATGCACAGTATCTTCAGTGAGAATTAAACAGCAAGCAGTGGCAATAAACTGACGGAAGACATTGCTAGTGTAAGTAGCTGGGATGGTGAGAAAGGGCTAGGCAAAATGAATGGTATCCTGACTCATGCCTATTCCACATTTCTTCATTCATTTGGTAAGCTTATTTTTCCCTAACTACACAGTTTACATTTGAAGAAAGATCTGCTGTTTCGACAGGGATACTGACTCCTTAGTGACTCTGCTCTCTTTCATTGGCGAAGAACTGAAAAAAATTAAGCTTGTCTGTAACAGTTTGACTCGAAAGCAAACAGCTGGACAGAAAAGGTGATTTAGTAAAGATTTCAACAGACAGTGATTTTAAAAGAAGATTGGGCATTTCCAATAGAGAATCCTCAATCTTTTAAAAATTACTGTTTGTATTCTGTATTTCCAATATATTTTGGGAGTTTGGAACTGTGGCAAACAACTAGTTAGAAGTTTAGTCCTCTATCAGCAGACAGAAGAGGAACCCTTTTTTTAATTAAAAAAAAAAAGATAAGACTGAATGGCTTTGTGGAAACTGTGGAATCTGGGTGATGGTCTTTTAACCCTATAGCTATTGTTTTTGTAATGTGGATGGAGGAACACAATATCCGTTAGAATAATGGTAAATACTACAAAAGAACAAGTAATTTTTACAGGAGTTGGTGGAGGAAATTTGAAGGAACTTAAATCTTTGAGATGGTATATGAAAAAGGTGAAGGAAGACCTTTTAAAACAGAAGCAGGAGCTGAACGAAGAATCAATGGGAAATGATGATAAACTGGTAGTGGCAGAGAATAAACTTAAATTTACAGATAAAGAGATGGACTAGAATGGAGATGAGAAATGAAGTGATCATGCAGTAGACTGATGGAGGATAATATTCTACTTACAGATAAAGAGATGAAGAAAAACTTGGACAATTGGGCATTGATAAAAAAAAAGTTTGTGGTGTTGTCATGATCTGTGTTAATAAAAGATATAAGTATGTAAGAACAAGTTGAGCTGATGGAGAAAATGGGTTTTGAAATTAAAAAGAAAGTTAAATATTGCGGTGGTGTTACAATGAAGATGATTTTTATGCTGTTGCAATATGACAGCGAGGAGGAACTTGGTACTGCTGGGACAAAAATCTGCAGGAAAAGAAATATTCTGTTTGATATGTTTTGTTTATTTCAGATAATCCCATCCTGTTAAGATGTGTTTTACAAGCAATGGTATAAAATGAGAAAGAAGTAAGGAGAGGTTGGGTAAAAGGGTTTAAGAGTTCTGGCTTCAAGATACAGTTTGACCAATGGAAAATATGGCTAAAGGAACTGAAAGTTACAATATGTTAAAATCTTAAAAATAATATCTTTAAAATGAAGTACTGTTGACCTTTGCTGCTAGAAATATCTATTTGGTTGAGGAAGGATTAGAAATTTTGGTTATAATACACAAATTAAGGGAAATAAAAAATTATTCTTCCGTCCTTTAATTTTTTAAAAAATAATGTATTGTGGCCATGATGTTTGAAAAATTGACTGATTAGAAATAATTCATTATAGCAAAACTGTTTTACTTAATATACAGTAGAATTAATATTATGCATGTGGAGGAGGGGATGAAGTTGATAACTTTACTAGAAATAGATGATGGTTTTAACTAGAGATTTTTAGTGATATACTAAAGACTGGATCCTGACTGACTTTTTGCAATAATAAAAAAAGGAAATGATGCGGTAGTATGGGGTTTTTATATTAGAAAATGTTAACTATCAGAAGAAGGGTAATGGCTGTTTGTTAAAAAGGGAGGATTGGAAAATTTACAAGTATGTACAATGGTTAAAAAGAACATTGGAAGTTGCTCTTTCTTTTTTTCTTTTAAAAATTTTCATTCTTTACTTAATTTCTCTTGTCTTAATGTAATGAAAAAAAATCTTCCTAAAAATAAAACAAGAGCATTTGCTTATGAGTAGTGGCACAAACCCTATTCTGGCTTTATACATGTAGCAAAAATAAATGTATGAAGAGAAAACACACTACTCTGGCCTCCTCCCATTTGCCCATTCCTCACAGGACAAATAATCTTTATGAAGCAAAGACTGCCTTCTATTCATCAAATTTCTACATGATTCACAGTGCAACATTAGGCACTACATTGAGAACCTACATGAACAGAGAAGACTTTCCTTTTTAGAATATTACAATTAAAATGTGGCGAACAGTTACAGAGGGGAGGAATCTGGTGCACTCCCCACTCATGTGTCTATTCTCACTGCATACATTATACCTGAACAGGCCTGCTGATCTTCAGAAATACTTTTAAGTGATTAACTTCTGGTAACTGAGTTCCTTCACTTGGCTGCAATAATATTTTTAAAGAGATTTCAAAAGCAGCTTGCTCTGCCATCCAGATTGGGGGAATTCATACAATGATATGTTGAGACAACTCATCTGTGCCTGGAATCTCTCCTTCCTTGTGATTTTTCAAGCTGATCACAATACAATCAGGAAATATAACCTCTATCTGAATTCAAACTGACCGAGATTCTTAGCTAGCCATCACTGTGCCATCTTTATGATCCTTTTAGTCTAAATATATGCTTATCTGATGATGTAGGAGTAGATCATTTGAGCAACACATACACATCTAAGTGTATGATATATTAAGCTTTACATTATGAGAACCAGAACTTGCATTTCCATTATATATTGGCTTTACTTTCAGATCCAAGTGATTATAAACTCAGCATATCACAGCAGTATGGTGTTGCAGAACAAGTATATTATTTACTTTAGGTTCATACTGAATGGATATATTTTAATATAGCCATGACTATGTATGGGCATAGTTTAGCATATCAGGAGTATAAGGATCATTTGCCAACCTCTTTGGCACAAAACAAAAACTGTTTTGAAGTTGCAAATTCTATTAACTGAACCCCTCCCCCTTTTTAATGCATATAAATCTATGTGATATGTTTTGCTGGTTTTCCTTTATTTCTTCAACACCAGTATCTTCATTTAACTAACTCTCTGTATCTATCCCTGATATGCAGAAGTATATCTAACTGATCCAATTTATGGTGATAGGATCCCATTTATAGTACAGAAGATTCTGATGTTGCAAGATTAGACTCTAAGGCCCTTTCCACATGGGGGGGTGTGAAACATGGAGAAACGGGGCGACGCACGTGGGAACGGAGCTTACCTTGATCTGTCGCCATGGGGAGCAGCGTGCGTTCGCCGCTCTACGTGGCGGTGGCATCCGGCGGCGTCCGGCAGCGCCCAAAATGGTGGCTGGCGGCTTCTGGTGGCTCTCCACCAATCGGAGAAGCGCGCCAGCTGGAAGCCCGCCCCCGGGCAGCTCTGCAGGGACGCACTTGTGCGCCCCTGCAATTCCCCACGGGGTGATACGATGGGCTAGCGTGCGCGTGTTTCATAAAGATCACATGAAATGTGGTCTTTATAAAACACGCGGTGCCGCCCCCGCAGCTGCGCGAGGGCAGTTTGAGGTGGGGAACCTCCACATTTCTAACCGCCCTAGTGCACTCCATGGTGTAGACGACCTCCGGGTGAGGTCGCCCTACCCCGTGTTACCCCGTGTTTTTTTCCCCCATGTGGAAAGGGCCTAAATGTCAGAACAAATACTTTAACACTATATATCATAAACAAAACAAGAAGAAGAGAATTTTACAGTTGCAATTGCCTTTTCAGTTTTTGTGGCACAAACATATGAAACTGTGAACTATCAGCAAATCAACTTATGTTGGGTAATATTAACATTGTTGTCCTCCCATACTGTGCAAAATGAACTCTATTATGCCTACATCTAAATTCAAAAAGTACACATTTTCAATAATATTTTGTAGGATAATGAAACACTCAGGAAAAGATGCTTAGTGTTAATTGTTATATATGTATATATACGTGTGTGTGTGTATAAACAAAAACTAAAGATGATATGGATATATGATTCTTAGTTTCATTTATAAAAATATTATAATTAGTCTGAATTATAATCAGCATGAAAACTAATGCCATTTGGTTTCTATAAAACTGATGGAATTTTATGACAAAACAGTTACATCATTTGGAAGTCCCTTACTTCCATTCAGACAAAAGAAATGGACAACAATTGGTCTAATCTCTAATAATTAAATTATGCAGGAGTCCAGTTTATCAAAACAATGCTTTAAGTGAAAAGAAACCACATATAAATGAAGTTTTTTTTCGCAAAACAAATGAGGGCAGAGGGATAGAGGTACCACTCAAAAAGCAACTCTATTAATATTTAAGAACTATCACTTGACCAAAATTATGCAGGTATGTGGGGTGTGTATATGTATATCAAAGTGTTCAGTAAAACAGATATGGGGTTAAGACAGCATTTTTAAAACTATTCGGCTCTGACACTCTAATCTAAACTTATTTTATGTTCTGGGTCTCTCGTATCTACACTGACAATCTGGTCAGGCAGACGTTCAAACAGCTGCCTATGAGAATTTATGCAATGGGATGAAAAATATCTTTGAAAATAATTTTAATGTTCCTGTTACTTCAATGACTCCCTTTCTATTGCACAATCCCACACAATGAGTCATTAACATATGGAACCCACCATAAATATGCCAAATATTGTAGCAGTTTGATCCATAAAGTTAAAAGTGTGTGTGTACTTTAAGAGTAGCAGGTTTTAAAAAGTGCTGCTTACACAAACCAGATATAAAATACAAGCAAGGTATTCAGTAAAAATCAGTATGTTGCTATGATTAAGGAGGTCATATCCTGGCCACAATCTGACTGCAGATATAAAAGGAGATGTAGCACTAGTCTTACTGAAACAAATGCATAGAGAAAGATTATTGCTGCATGCTAGCCTGGAAATTAAAAAGAAATTGATTCAGGTCAGAAATTTTCCTTCTGAGTCTACAAACATTCAATCTAAAGATGGCAAGTGAACACCTTATATTCTGCCTGCAGTTGACTGTTGAATCTCTCAGAAGACCACTTGTGTTCCTGTTCAGTGTCTACCAGGAGTAGTCAACTTCTTGGAAGGTTGGGGAAGGAAGTCCAGGAATGAAAGAGAGCATGCAATTGGCAGGGAAACTCCAGCCACTGCTTCTCTTCAAGCAGGAAGGCATTACTTCTAGGATCCTGCTAACTTCCTCTAATCTGCAGGCATATCTCTTGTTCTCCTATGTGGTGGGAAGGATTCAACAGTTTAAGAATGCAGGGCTTAAGCATGTGGTTAAACTGTAACCTACTTGGGTTTTTTTTTATTTTTTACTGAACCAGAGGCACATACTGAGTAGTTCCCTGTTTAATGCTACTAACAAATTTTCTCCAGTCAGAAGGGATAATTGGAAGTTCTAGAGAAAATGGCATAAATATGAAATTGAGGAATGTGTGATTGCTTCTATTTTACACGTTTGGAATTTAATGTTAACGGAGCTTAAGAGAATAACTGCGCAGAGATCATTTCACAAACCATTTTCAAAGCATACAATATGATATCCACATATGCTGCTGAAATGAAGCACAATAAAGCAGCACTGAGATAATCTAGAGCTAAAATGATGGTGTATGATTTATGATTAAGCATCATTACCTGCAGAGCAAGGGGCTTCCATCTCATATTTTTCAGTAAAGCTGGTGCTGAGGTAAGCATGCTCTGAGGTCGCTTTTTCAAAGTTAAGATAACACCACTCGGATCCTCTCGTAGTGCATTCACCAAATTTTTCAACTGCCACCCCACCTGGTAACCAGCAAAATTATTACAATAAAATTGAGGTACAATATTCACAAGGTAATTTTCCCCTTTTAATAAGATTAGTAAAATCATCAATGTTTTAGATGATTACTTTTTAAAATGTCACAATTTACATCACTGAATCATGCCACCTAAAATCAATATTATCAGGATGCATTAAAATGGGTTACCTGCCATTTAAGCTTAGAGAATGAATATGTTGTTGATACTAATCTAGTTAGGGCACATTTAATTTTTATGTCATCTTTTAATAATTTATTTGAAACTAGTTACAGTTGAAGATCAAAACTACCATGGAGAGGATTATAGGTTAAAAGTAAATAAGCACTGCTATACAGTTTAACAAACATTATTTTAGCTGTGCATTTCACACTTATCATTATTTTTTGCAATTAAGCATGCTACCATTCCTTCCCTCTCATACTCCATGTGCATTTATATTATATTATAAAGTCCTTTATAAAGATAGCGCTCATTCAGATTTAGGAGAAAAAAGGATAAGACAGCAAAATCCATTGTGATCTCAAAATACCAAAATAAAATTTATTATGCTTAGAAAAACTAAGTATGCTTTAAATGACTCTAAAATGTTCAATCAATAAATTACATGCATAAATGTCAAACAATTGATATCACTTATTTTAATCAGTAGTGCTGTTGTATAAAAGTGCTGACGCATGCAACTACAGTGCCAGAAATCATGACTCTAGTTTCTTGACGTAATCTGAGGCAAATATGGAATGCTTCCTACATATTTAGTATAAAGAGAATAGGCACAAAACCACTGTGCTTCTTTCATTTATTTTCAAGGATACGATCAACTGTTGGAATCATCATATACTCATTAAGTGCTAATGAACTATGGGTTACTACTTCTCATTTTACCCAAAGACTTAAGCCTAGACATGTTGCTTCTCATGGCCCTTTCTGTAGGATGGCAGCATCCCAGCATGGGGACATGAAAGGAGCGGGACCATGATGATGCTTCCACATGGTGTCCCTCATGGTCCTGCCCTGCTTGTGTTGCCAGCCAGCACGACCATGTGGTATATCATTGACATAGAAACTCTGATCACATGATCCTTCCATTGCACCCAGCCATGCAGAAGGGCTGGAAGCATGATCACGCGCTTCCTTCCCCGCTGCAGCATGGGAAGAAGGCTGGCTACCGTGTGGTGCTGCCAGGATGATGGATGATAACAAAGCAAGGAAAGGTGTGGAAAGGGCCCTGATCTCATTAATCATTATGTTAAACACAGGGTATGTACCAGTATAAGAAAGCACCTCTGCTGCCTTATCTAAAAAAATGCTCACAGAAGCTCACTGTAGTTCATTTATGACAGGTGTGTAATGTTCATATACTTGCAACAGATAAATACAGATATCTTTCCCATCATCTATAGCAAACAATAGCTTTGGAGATCAAGCAAACAAGACAGTGAATTTGCCCACCCTTTCCTCATTCCACTTGCTTCTGTCTGCCTACCGCAATATATATGTATGTACTATCAAATGCCAGAAGCAAAAAATCTCAAAATGAGATGGTGAAGATCGACAGAGTAATTATTATGGGCAAAGATCAATCACCACACCACTTTTGGTAGTATCCCTGTAGTAATTAAAATATGTGTTCCTCTATCTGCCCTGAAGGCATAATCACAGAATATTTTTATCATTTTTGTTTCACAAATTACATAGCAGTGACATATGAAGCTCACATTTTCCCCATACCTTTATGAAGTGTTCAAAAGCAATATGAAAAAATAACTAGACATGACCAGCCTTTTTATATACTTTTTAATATAATTGCTACTCACACAGAAAAATGTAAGCATATTCATTCATATATATGTAAAGGAAAACATATCTCCCAGCATAAATGTTATATAAAATTATTCAGCTGCACATAATTTATTATAGTTACAGAGTGTCAAGAGTACTGGCAATTAGTCAAAACAGGCATAGTACTACAAAAATAAATTTGAGTATAGACTATGTTCTAACATAAAATGGAATTTCCATTCAACATTTTTCCTTCAACATTTTTCAAACTATTTTTTCCTATTAATTGTGATAAAATGTTTCCTAGGATTTAGTACAATTTCCTTCTTTCAACCTAATTTAACTAGAATTATGCTATTTATCTTACTTAAAGAATTATGCAGAGAATTCAGTTTAACTGCATTATAGCCTGTGCCACATAGCATTCAAAATTTTCTAGCAACGTTTACAAAAAATTACAAGTGAGGAACTTGTATATTTGTCATATATAAATTAATAAAATTCAGCAAATATTTGGGTTTTGTTTTGCTGACCAGATTATGGGACAAATATCTCAGGTCTACAAGTTTGTTCCTGGTCACAGCAAATCCTTCTCAACTACTCCTCTTCCCTCTCATTAGCCACTGCCAATATGCTTTCAAATTTATCACTGCAGCGCTAAGTATATGAAATGTATTATATTAAATTAATCAAGATGGGTAGTTCAACATGCTGGATAGCACAGCCATTGAAACAGTAATTCATTTGTACAGGGTAATAGTGATTTGTGATATACATGCAGTTTCAGAAGTAGGTTTCTTGCTTAATGATGGTTCTTTAGAAGAACTGTATTGTATACTCTTTTTACTAAAAGTCACCCTTTAAGAACGCAAAGTGATAAATCAACAAAGATTGATTTGTTAATAAAATATTTTGAAGTAAAGTAAATTATATATTTGACTTCTGAATACCCTACCTAGATAATACGATCTCATACGATGCACTCACAGATTCAAGTGAGTGCTTTGTCACACTAGAAGTGGCTGTTTGTGCATTCTTATTTTCTATCAGATTATAAACATCTTGTTCCGATCAAACAAAACTATTTAATGATTTTTCTATGTTGGTATTAATCTGATACAAATACTGTTAACCCTATTTTGTGTGGTTCTTTTTGCCTATCAGAATAAAACTTTTCCTTATAAACTTCTTTCCAACAGAGAGAACAAGCAAGAGGAGAGCAGATAACCAAGGCAATCAGCCATATGATAGAGCTCCCCCAAGCCTTTATTGCACACAGTATAAGAGAGAAGACAACAGAATGAACACCTTACATGCAACTTGCTTTAAAAATTGTCTTCCAAGAAGTCTAGCTTCTCCTTGCCCAGCAGGCAAGCAAACAAACAAAGCCCTGTGGATTCCCTCAGTTCACCCACTGGAAATACAGGCAAAGAAAGAAATACTCTCATCCTTAAGAAACAAAAAAGATTTCCTCCCTCATATTGCTCAAAGTGATCTGTTAAGTAGCTACACCTGGCCAAACAAGTATACTCACAGACTTGCTCAGCCTTTCTACCCAAACTCCCAGAAGCCAACCAGAGACCTCATTCCCTCCTCAAAGGGGGAAAAAGATTGGGGAAATCCCAAAGATGTTTCCTTTCGTGCCTCAGCATGCTACTTGTATCTGTCAGATATTTGGAGGGGATAGGTTAGCCTTAGGGTTGCCCTAAGTCGGAAGTGACTTAAAGGCACACAGCAACAACAAACCCAACTGAGCATCACCTCTTTGCTCCTCTACTTCTCCATACACAGAAGCTGTCCCACCCTGATACAGTAAAAGGAACAACAACAAGGAAAACAGCTTCACCATGCACCCATGCTTTCCTTCACTGTGAAAGGGCTTTCCTCTCTACAAGTCACAAAAGCAAAACAATTCAAGATATAAACAAACTTAATTTTCTACAAGTGTAATATGCTGCAAAATATCCCATTTGATAGGAACAATGTGTTTGTGCTGTTGTTGCATGGTTGTAAGGCACCATGACCATGTATGGTAGGATAAAAAGAGACAGAAATGAAGGAGCTTTCTGAATTGTGTAGACTGTTTACTGCTTGTTGACCCAAGCTTGGTATTGTGGTTCTGTCATTCACATCTCCTGCACATGATCTAAAAGAAAGCAGGAGAGAGAGAGAGAGAAAGAATGTAGGCGGGAGAAATGGAAGTCTGCTGGGAATGAGTAGCTAGAAGACAGGTTAAATAGGACATGATGAGATAAGGCCACACCAGCCAATACATCAATGAGAAGGGGTGGGAGCAAACAATACTGGTACATTGCAGGAATGTTAAAATGTCACTGAACAAGTATGAAGGGCTGATTGATATGAGTCAATATAGCAAAAAGGAGAAAATCTTTAGTGGAACACTTAAGAATGAACAGTTCAAACACTGGGTGAATCTACCCGGGTATTTTTCATTCTGTTTGAAGTAAGTTTCTGCTCAGTTCTTTGTCCATATCCTTTTGTTTCAAGATTCCACAGTTCAGTGTTGGGCCATCAAATATTCAAAATGCTTCTTTTTAATGAACAGAAAGTTAAGCCCTTTTGCTTTATTTTTTTTCAATGGTTTAATCTGTCTCCCTTTATTCAGTGTCTGCCTTTATTCAACTTTGCTTTTTCAGTTCTCCTTTATTTGTTGTTCCCTTTGATTCTGATAAGAACCACTACTGGAAAATTCCTCCTTACAAACCACTCATTTGGAATATGTCCTATTAAGTTCAAGTAAATATGGCCACTTCTGCACTAGACTGTTATAGTGCTATTATTCCACTTTCAACATCCTATGGAATCCTGGGGTTTGCAGTTTAAGAGAGACCTCAAAGGCCCTGCCCTAAACTGCAAACCCCAGAATTCTATAGGATGTTGAAAGTGGAATAATAGCACTACAATAGTCTAGTGTGGAAATGTCCTATGTTTAGCTTCACAGCTATAGGTTATAATATCATAGGCAAGAACTATCTATATTTCAACTGCCTTATATATCTCCTGTTTGCTTATGTGCTTTATTAATTACATAGTCTTCATTATTTTTGCGAAATACAGCAGCAAATACCCCTATATTTGATGAGGACACTGGGACTACTGGAAACTTTTAATACATTACTTTTGTTTAACTGCTTTTTTGTTTTAAAAGAATACAGACAACTGTTAGGAATTGTTAATGTTTACATTTTTTTGAAGATACTAACTTTGGTTACCTCAAATCTTTTAACTAAGAGCCAAAATGAGGTGGAAAGGCACACCACATTCTGACAATGGGTATAACAGTAGTCACATTGCCAGAACACAGGAAGCTGTTTTACAAAAAGCTAGACTACTGTCTATCTAGATTAGTATTGCCTACTCTTTGCGTGGTGCTTCCTGCCTTCACCTGATTCTTTCAACTGGAGCTTCCAGGGGGCTCCAGCAGAAAAAACTGTGTTGTACCACCAACCTAATCTGCCTCACTTAAGTCATCTCACCTAAACCCTTGTTGATGTTGCTGTGTTCTGTCGTTTCCAAGATGAACCTATTGCAGGACTTTCTGACGTTCTCATGGTCACTCAATGGATTTCCACTGGCCAAGTGAGAGATCAAACCTTGGTCTTCAGGGTCATAGTCCAATACACAAGCCACTACACCACACCAGCTCCCACCTAATCCCACCTAATTGCTAATGACTCCAGTTTAAAGACAGTAGCAATGAAGAAATGATCTCACAGAAAGAACATAAAGAATTCAACTAAAAATATGAAAACTGAAACTTGGTTTCACTCTTGGGGCAGACCACTCTGAGATTTTTTATTGTAGCATTCCAAGATTATGTGCTAACTCCCTGATGAGGAAAAAAATGAGAAATAGAGAATTGGCCACTTAGCAGCTTTTTCTCAGCTTTTGAAAAAACTGACGTTGTGTCAAAGTCCTGAAGTTGGCCAGAAATTAAGGCTTTGTCAAATTATGAAGCACAATGGCATTTAAACTGTCTCATGAAAGGCAGCATTTTGTGATACATCCATCTCTCTACACCTGACCCAAGAACTTCTTCAATGTATTAGTAATCAAGTTATTTTCAAAGTCTCATGATCCAGGATTTCATGCTTCTCTATTCCTGATCACGATTCTGCATCTCCTCACCACCTGTCCAGTGTTTAGAACAGAGAAGGAGAATGCACCAGAATTTTAACAGAACTTTTTAAAAAGTGACACAGACTACAAACATTTTAGTTTTCTCCCTATACTTTGTAACTATATTTATCCCAAAAGCTATTCATACTATTAATACAAAAATGACTGTAATAAACCTTTTTACTAAATGCAACTTTCCCCACGAAACATTAAAAAACATTACTGCTATTTAAAAAAAAAACAATTTAAGCAAATTTTTGAAAGCCAAGGGGTTTTATCAGATATGCTTTAAAATAAAATTGCCTAGAATGGACCATGAAGATCCATGAGGGAAATAATCCCATTTAATTTAATCTTAATGTGCACTATATATAATCTATTGTTTTATGATGACTAATTGCTGTAATTTAAACATTCTCAAATTCAGATTTTTTTTTGCTCCCCAGCTTTTGAAAGACTTATCAAAACAATTGATAAGAATTGTTCTTCCATTTTTTTTCAGTGAAATCTTATACCAGAAATGCTGGATGACAGAAACAGAAGCAACTAGGATGTGTATTAATCAGAAAACTCTGAAGTCTTTGTGTGAGTAAGGTTCTCGCTTTAGAATTAAAAGAACTATTCAAAACTCAGTTAATTACAACATGAAAAGGCAATTTTGTGAATATATGCTAACAGCAAAAGCTCATCTGCTGGAAGCTTTACTGACCCAAATGTTTGACTCTGCCAAGTAGTACCTGGGTGTTACCTCTGACTCAGGATGCATTACTCACGTTACAGTTGATAAGAGGCAGAGCCTGGAATGACAGAGACACAGAAGTTTAGGGTGAAGAGAATCACAGATTCCAAGTCCTCCTCTGAGGCATGGTTGTGAAAAATACTTGGAGTTGGAAGAGCCTTATATATGAATCATAATTTAAACTAATCAGTAACTTGTCTAAAATTCTGTTTAGCTATTTTAATAAAAATAAAATGATTTTCAGAGATGAAGCCCACTATATTTTTGCACTTAACATCTCAGTCTTAACCTTTGTTATTTTTTAAAAAAAATCTTCAGAATGGGTCCAGTAATTATGCCTAGGATCACAGCCTTTGGTCCATGTTCTTCAATCATTTGTTAGAAGTTTCCATAGAACAGAATCGCTCTACATCAGGCATTTCCCTCAAAAATCCAATCAAGGGAGCCTGAAGAGCATCAACATGGTTAAAAAATTCCTATTTTAATTTTTTTTAAAAAAAAAAAATAAGCTAAACACAAATAACATCATAGTTAATTCCAAGAGTCCAAAGGCAATGAAGACATTCAGGAATGTTTTTTTAAAAAAATAAAATAAAAACAAAAATAACACCCACTGTACAGCATGATAAAATAATTTTCAAATGGATAGGCAGTTTAGGGCACTGTTTGTGATACAAAGTGAATTGTTCAAAGGGAAAAAGGACAATTCTACCAGCCTAGTACAAGTCTTTTGGGGGACATTAAGCAACTCATGAGATCCCCGCCCATGTCAGAAGCTTTACAAGAGCTGGGATTAATGAAAATCCTGTTTTTCATCTATACATCAACTAATTTGGAAATTTCTTAGTTTCAAACCTGATCTGTGGAAGACTGCTGTTTGAAACACACACACACACATACACAAGTGTCAGTGGGGATGTGTGGAACTAGATGCATGACTCACAATACTGCTACCTGTTAGTCTCTAGGCCAAGACTACTTTAGTCTCTAAGCCAGGACTACTTCAGTTCTGTTCAAGGCTCGCTTCTACAGAATTCAATCTATGATTACAATCTTCCTTAGAATGAAAGGTTGTATTATCCTACTTTGTTCTTGCAATTAGATGCAGACCTTGTCTGAATCTTACTATTAGTCATGATTAGAGGAGACCCATTAAAATCAGTGAAATCTACTTATGTATTGCTTCACAATGCAGTTCTTCCTTCACATTCATGGGTTTGACTCTCATGGGTTTGATTATTTTTGGTGCCCACTTGCCTATCCCCCGTTCTCCCTTTCCCATTCTCTGGTGGGCAGCGGGTTGGAGAATGAAGGAGAGGAAAGATCTCCCCCGCCCCTTGCGCTCTCCTGCCTGCTGCTGCCAGCACGATTGCCCCAGCAGCAGGTGAGAGGGTGAAGAGGAGGAAAGATCTTTTCTTCTCCCTTGCATTCTCCTGCCCACTGCTGTGGGTGCTATCGCCCCAGTGGTGGGTGATAGGGTGAAGTAAAGGAAAGATCTTTTCCTCTTCCTTGCCATCTGCTGGTGCCATCACAGGTGTGGGCATGTGGG
Source organism: Iguana delicatissima (assembly GCA_948472985.1). NCBI lineage: Eukaryota > Metazoa > Chordata > Lepidosauria > Squamata > Iguanidae > Iguana > Iguana delicatissima. Next base: position 43,102 of record CAOKZL010001011.1, on the reverse strand, counting down.
CAGCCACAGGCAAGGAGAGTGCAGGGAAGGGGGAGTGCTCACTAGGGGGAGTTATTTGCAGTTTTTTCCACTTTCGTGGGGGTTCTGTGCCCCTATCCCCTAGAATGTGGAGGGCCTACTGTACATCACTTCTACTCTTGTTGGTATGAACAAATAAGATTCAGGACACTGTTTACTGAAATACCTTAGCACTGGAATCAACATGACAAATTAGTCATGATTATACTTAATTTCCACTGAAATCATAGAATCATAGAAATGTAGAGTTGGAAGAGACCACACGGGCCATCCAGTCCAACCCCCTGCTATGCAGGAACACCCTCAAAGCATTCCTGACAGATGGCCATCTAGCCTCTGCTTAAAAACCTCCAAGGAAGGAGACTCCACTACACTCCGAGGCAGCATATTCCACTGCCGGACAGCCCTGACCGTCAGGAAGTTCTTCCTGAGGTTCAAGTGGAATCTCCTTTCCTGCAGCTTGAATCCATTGCTCCTTGTCCTGGTCTCTGGAGCAGCAGAAAACAAGCCCTCTCCTTCCTCTACATGGCATCCCTTCAAATATTTAAACATAGCTATCATGTCCCCTCTTAACCTTCTCTTCTGCAGACTAAACATCCCCAGCTCTCTAAGTCTATCCTCATAGAGCATGTCTTCCAGGCCTCTCACCATTTTGGTCGCGCTCCTCTGGACTTGCTCCAGCTTGACCATGTCCTTCTTGAATTGGGGTGCCCAGAACTGGACACAGTATTCAAGATGAGGTCTAACCAAAGCAGAGTAGAGTGGTACCAGTACCTCCCTCGATCTAGACACCATACTCCTGTTGATGCAGCCGAGAATTGCATTGGCTTTCTTGGCTGCCGCATCACACTGCTGACTCATGTTCAGCTTGTGGTCTATTAAGATTCCTAGATCCCTTTCACACGTACTGCTATCCAGCCACGTGTCCCCCATCCTATATTTCTGTATTCCATTTTTTCTACCTAAGTGTAGAACCTTACACTTCTCTCTGTTGAATTTCATCTTGTTAGCCTTGGCCCAGCTCTCCAATCTATCCAGGTCATTTTGCATTTTGATCCTGTCCTCTGGCGTATTAGCAACCCCTCCCAATTTGGTGTCATCTGCAAATTTGATGAGCATGCCCTCTATTCCTTCATCCAAGTCGTTGATAAAAATATTGAACAGCACTGGGCCCAGGACAGAACCCTGTGGCACCCCGCTAGTCACTTCTCTCCAGGATGAGAAGCAGCCATTCGTGATCACTCTTTGGATTCGGTCAACCAATTACAAATCCAACTAACAGTAGCCCTGTCCAGCCCACATTTTACTAGCTTCTTTGCAAGAATGTCATGGGGTACTTTGTCAAAGGCCTTACTGAAATCAAGGTATGCTACATCCACAGCATTCCCTTCATCTATCAAGCTAGTAACTCTATCATAAAAAGAGATAAGATTAGTCTGGCATGACTTATTTTTGCGAAATCCATGTTGACTTCTCGTGATTATCGCCTTGCCTTCTAAGTGATTAGAAACTGACTGCTTAACGATCTGCTCCAGGATCTTTCCGGGTACTGATGTCAGGCTGACTGGGCGATAATTATTTGGGTCCTCTTTTTTCCCCTTCTTGAAGATGGGGACAACATTTGCCCTCTTCCAGTCTGCTGGAAATTCTCCTGTCCTCCAAGGTTTCTCAAAGATTATAGCAAGCGGTTCCGAAATGACCTCTGCCAGCTCTTTTAATATCCTAGGATGCAATTCATCTGGCCCTGGAGACTTGAATTCATCCAGTGTGGCCAGGTATTCCTGTACCACCCCTCTACCTATTACGTGCCTCATTTCCCCTGCTTCCTCACCTGCTCCCCTACTGCCAGGTTGAGTGCTTGTATCCTTCTGGGAAAAAACTGAGACAAAGAAGGTGTTAAGTAGTTCTGCCTTTTCCCTTCCCCCTGTGAGTAATTCTCCATCTTCTCTGCATAGCGACCCTATCTTTTTCCTTTTGCTGCGGACGTATTTAAAAAAGCCCTTTTTATTGTTTTTAATGTCTCTGGCCAGCCTAAGTTCGTTCTGTGCTTTAGCCTTTCTGACCTCCTCCCTACATCTCCGGGCCACTTGCTTAAATTCTTCTTTGGTGGTTTCCCCCTTCTTCCATTTCCTATACATGTTTCTCTTAACACTGAGCTCAGCTGAGAGTTCTTTAGTTAACCATTCTGGTTTCTTCAGATGCCTTCCATTTTTCCTCCTTATTGGCACAGTTTTAGCCTGTGCCTTCAGTATCTCCTTTTTAAGGAACTCCCATGCCTCCTGAACTCCTTTCCCTTTCACTATTCTTGACCACGGAATTCCAGCCAGCAGCTCCCTAAGTTTACAGAAGTCCGCTTTTTTAAAATCTAAGATGAGTGTCTGGCTACCCTTATCTTCTCCTTCCCACTGAATGCCAAATTCCAGTAGGGCATGGTCACTCCCCCCTAAAGATCCAACCACTTCTACCTCATTAACAAGGTCATCCCTGTTGGTCAGGATCAGATCTAGAATATTTGATCCCCTTGTGGCCTCTTCCACCTTCTGGACCATGAAGTTGTCTGCAAGACAAGCAAAAAACTTGCTGGATCTTGCTGTCTTGGCAGAGTTTGACTGCCAGCATATATCTGAGTAATTGAAATCTCCCATTATTACTGTATCTCTCCTCCTTGAATGTGCAGTCATTTGGTTGAGGAAGGCGTCATCAAAGTCCTCAGCCTGGGTTGGAGGTCTGTAGTAAACCCCCACCAGAATATCCCTATTGTTTCTTGCTCCCTTAATTCTAACCCAAATGCTCTCGACTTGGCTTACTGGGTTTAAGTCAAGGATCTCTTCACAGGTGAAAACATCCTTGACATACTAGGCTACTCCTCCTCCTTTCTTGTTTGGTCTATTTTTATAAAATGGAAATATTCCAGCAAATTACAGTATAATACAGTATAATATAATAGTCATTATGAAGTTACCTTGGACTGGTTGAGAAAGAATTTGCCTTTTTCATTTTTTTTAAATTTTAATTTCTGTTCTTTTATGACAGTTTGACTGCATACTATACCACCTCTTGAGATGTATTCTGGAAAATCCGTGTATCTGCTTGTTCTTCTTATCACCAACAATCTGTTCTCAAACTCTCCCTCTTCTTCCCTCCCCGCACCACACTTTCAACCATATATTTTAAATGTCTCCTCCCACACAAACTGACTGCACCTTTTTTCTTTTCTTTAAAAACTACAGAGGTGTCAGAGGACGAATAAAATCAATTTGTTTTCTCTCGTTCTTTTTTAAGGATAGTTTGAATGATTTATTTGTTATCTTTTCTTTACACTGCTGTGGTCTTCTGGCAGTATGACCTGCATTTACAGCAGAGATGGGCAACTGCGACCTTCCAAGTGTTTTTGCAATCCTCATCATCTCTCAATATTTGCTATGCTGGATAAAGGTAATTGGAGTTATAAGCCTAAAATATTTGGATGGCCACAGCTGTCCAGCCTTAATTTAGAGAATCAAACTGGTTCTGAAGATGAATGAAAGCAGGGCTGGTAGTGCTTCTGGCTAAGTAGATACTTGGACTCCTAAGGAAAATAACCATTCATAAGCTCTCATATCAACTTTGAAACATTGTCTTAAATTATCGGCAAAGAGGAAAATAGCCAAAGACCTAGAATATTACTGTAATGGAAGTACTTATGGGATCATAAGAATGACAAGTATCAGTAAACTATAGCTTTAGAAGAATAATGGACTAAGGGCCTTTCCACACTATCCTGTTACAGCGCTTTTATTCCACTTTCAACATCCTATGGAATCCTGAGGTTTGCAGTTTAGGGAGGAGCATTTAGAATTCTCAGCCAGAGAGCTCTTTGGCTTCAGTAAATTACAAACCCCAGAATCCCACAGGATGTTGAAAGTGGAATAACAACACTTTAACAATGTAGTACAGAAAGGCCCTAAATCATGAAGGCCCTAGATCCCATTCAATCACTGAAACTGACCAGGGTCAGGCCTGGTTAGTACTTGGAAGGGAACTACTGCCAAGAAGCACCAGGTGCTATACGCTAAATTCCAGAGAAGGCAAAGGCAAACCACCTGGTTTCCTTGTCCAAGAAAATCCTACGATATTCATGGAGTCAGGTAATTTTAAAGCAAATGCTGTATTTTATCAGTAATCTTAGGCTAATAGATCTTGGCACAAAATAATTATTAGCTCTGCTTTGTTTAAGAAAAATACAATGATGAACTGAACTGAAACAAGCAACTGTTGTTTTAAATTACATTAATAGAACTAAGCTTTAAACCGAAGCTAGTTTTAAGAATTTGTTCCATGTAAGAAAATCTTTTAGGGAAATTATTTTTAGGACATAAAGTTTTTGAAGGGCTGGACGATAAAGTGCAGTGGTTCTCAACCTGTGGGTACCCAGATGTTTCTAGACTTCAGCTCCCAGAAGCCCTGAGCATTGACCATAGTGGCTGGGGCTTCTGGGAGCTGAAGTCCACAAACAGCTGGGGACCCACAGGTTGAGAACCACTGTCTTAGTGGAACCAGGAAAGATCAGGTAATGTGTATCTTTACGGACAAAACAAATTGAGCTAAAACAAAGATGAAAAGGCATTCTATAGTTAGAAAAATGGACACTCTACAGTTGATGCAGGTAGCTGGAGAGTCCCCTCATAATTCTGCAACACCTGCTTCCTCAATAGGCCCCATGACCAGGACAGAGCTGCAATCATTCCCCAACACCTTAATCTATAGAACCTTGGAAACTTTTCAGCTGGGGCACTGCCTGGCTTAAGAAGTAGTTTTTTGGGGTCCTGTTCCATCATTAATGACCGTAAATGTGAATACCAAAAGTTAAGAGATCATATGTCTGCCTTACAATCTCATAAATACTGAACAGAATAACAGCCAATATAAGGATAAATTCATATTGTACTCAAGTTACTGCTCCCATTGATAAATAAGCAAGACATGTTCAGAGGAATTATTGCCCAATGGTGCTGTGTTCAATTCTATTCAGTAACTATTATAAGGATTTCATGCTACTGTATTCCAACCTTAGAAATGCATTTTTAAAAGTATTCCCTTTATCAGATATGTGACCTATGGCTGATATAACCTATGAAATCTGTTTGGGGCTAGACTAAAAGCAAGCTAGTGTACAATTAAATAGTGTCTTGGGGAAACTGCAGAAGATGAAACAAAAACAAACAAAAAAACAGATTTTTTTTAATAGTCTTAAGATTTTCCACTCCTCTAGAGAAGAGTATGCCATAATACATTGGAACAATAAGACATAATGCTCTAGAACTACAGGTCCTCTAGACGGGATTCAACACTGAATACAGTTACACTGTTTATAGTTCTTTGAAAGATTTTACAATACTTTTATTATCCCAACATAAGCCAAAGGTGAGTCCTGAAGAAGCAAGTTTGCAATAATAATAGGAATTGCAAATGGTTCTCTGTGGCATTGGAAAATAAGTGACAACTATTAACAAATCAGGTATCTTAGAAAAACAAAAACTTCCAAAGAATGTGGCGACCTCTGACCTCATCATTGCTTACCTGGACCTGCATGGTGAACGATGCTGCAGCGGAGGGTAACTATTTGACAGTCTCCATGACAGAGACCAAGGTGAGTGGTGACTGGTGCCAGATCACAGTATGTGACAGGAGTGCAACAGGAGGCTATTTAAGCCTGACTGCCCCATCACATGCCCTCTTTAATAGTCTCAGCGCAACCCACTCTCCTGCCCTCTGTGCAGTGTGAGATTCATCTGGTTGCTTCAGGCAGGATACAAATATTTCCCCCTTTTCTCTGGGGTATTCTTGCCTGTCATACATTGTATCTGTAGGACTTGGACAATTGGCTTTGGCTGGTGTCATTAAATAGGCTTTCCTATGGCAGGTAGCAGGGCAGATCACCTTTTGGTGTAGGGTAGGACTCTTTATGTGTGCCAGGGGGTGGGGAGGGAGACTACCCTTGAGGCTAACTTTCTATCTAGGCTCTCACATATAGGATCTTGTGGCTTGGGTGGGAGTTGCCTGGGTTACCCTCCAATTAGGCTGGATCAGGGAATAACCCAAGTATCTGAATTGCACTCTGGAGCTGAGGTGTTTTTGCTTAGGAGAAGGCTGAGAAGGTAGCCACAAGGTGAGAGCTGGCCTCAGCTAGACCTGTATCAGAATGTTCCCCCTTGCTCTGTTTCCATGCCATCACAACTTAAATAGGTTAGGTTAAATAAAATAGTCCCTATTTGACCCAATTTTTGTGTCTGGTCTCATTTCATTAATGAGTATAACGCCCTTGCTTAACAACCTGTCTATAAATTATGCAGCTAGGGTACAATTTAAGCTACACACTGATGGATGACAACAGCCATTTCCACATGGGGTTTTTAACACGGGACACAGCGTACTCCAGGGAGAACGTCTGCACCTGGGAGCGGACTGGAGTGGACCTACTAACGCAGATCCGCACCCCAGCCCGCTCTGGAACAACTCCAAGTGGTCATCCAGCGTGCTTTTGAAAGACAGCTAAAAACAGGTCTTTCAAAAGCACAGAGCGCACCACTGCGAGCCTGCTCCCTTATGCAGATTCACAGGCTCGCATTTGTGTGAGCCTGCAATCTGCCGGGGGTGGGTTTTAGGCTGACAAGCTTCAGAGGTTGTTCAAGACCCTCGACCAACTGGAAGCCTCCATTTTCATCCTCGGAGCAGTGCGGAGCGGCGGCCACGCACTGCTCTAGAGAAGCATGGACTGGACCGGGGAGCCAAAAGTCCAGTGGGTAGTGTCACGGGGCCATTCCCTCACCCCGTGCAGAAATGGCCATTATTTACAAAGTAACTACACTTGGAATAATTTCATCAGTTCCAGTTCATCCAGTAATGATCAATCAGAAAATGTAGTCCAAATGGACAATTCATCAATTGTTTGGTTGCTTTATTTGGTTGAACAAAAGAATGACTGGTAAACAATGTAGGCTATATTTATATTTAACAATGCAGGTTATATTTATATTTAAATAAAGAGGAGAAATTGTTTCAACAAATAGAAACTGTAGACCAAGGTCCACAGAATTCAGCACATATTTAAGATTATGATGCTTCTTTCTTCCTATTTGTGTTCCTTGAAGAGTGCATTGTTTCACATTAAATTGATTGCTGAATTAGCTAGTGATAACATAGCTAATGTTGAGGTACATTATTGCACAGTCATAAAACTGTTATTAATTTGCATATCTGGAAATATACACTGTCACATTTTCACTAATTCATAACCACTATTCAGAAATGCTACTTAATGTACAATTGCATACTATTACTACAAATCTCAATTACAAACAATTACCAGAACATCTCTTAGTCATGTTTTATGTGGAAATTATTTCATACTATTCAGAAATAATTTTCCCCAATTCATATATATAAAATTTTGTGATTCATTCACCTGAATTTCAGGAGCTGCAAGAAGAAAAAGTTTGTTGATGACTTGCATGCACCTGGATTACCACTCCACTTCATTCCAGAAAGAACACAGTTATACAAGGACCCTTGCTGAAATTTTGGATTCCTCTCCAACTGATTTTCAGCAGGCGAGAGATTTTCACTCATATTCCCTTGAAATACATATGTCTGATACTTGAATTAAAAATGGAAACAAGATCTAAATATTTGAAAAAAAATATGAAATATTTATTTTTTAAAAAAGGTATGACACAAAACAAAAGATAAACACATTATAATTCCATACTTCTGATACCTGTTGGTCTGATTTTTTTTTTATTATTGAAATAAATTATTATTCAAAAATCAAGCTAAATATCATCAGCTCTCATGGGAGTGGCAAGAAACCTCCTGAAAGCTTTGGGACAATGTTGTTAAAACCTGTTCAGCATCAGAGATATAACTATGCTCTCGAGGGCAGCTCTGACACTCTGGAATTCTCCTGTATGCACACTGATAGGGATCACTGATGCATCATAATTATTACTTCCATATCATAACATGGATGGCTAACACAGTAATTCACTTAGGACTACTCAAGAGTTCAAGAGTGAGTTATTTGAATTTGAAACTACTAGCTGAAATTTTAAGACTCCTAATCACTATGCTATTACATCTTTTATATAATAATAACAAAAAAAAGTATGCATAAGTTTTATTTATTTGATTTATTAAAATAATTATATTTCACCCTGTACTTGTGTGTGTGTGTGTGTGTGTGTGTGTGTATGTGCCTGTTTGCCATAGTTCCAAGACTATGAAACCTAGATATCTGAAACTTGGGATGAATCCTATGATGACCTGTGAGTCTACATAGTAGGGTTTCCTGAAAATTTTGAAAACTTGATGCCTTAATTTTAGTTAATTAAAATCTACCTGTAGCCTACATTACCATCTTCAGCCTTTAAGTAGCAAACCTTTCATAAGCAAGAGTGACAAAGCTTGAAGCAGGCCTGGAAGATTCATTTCTCCACAAGACCTCTAATCACCTCCAAGTCCTGCTTTCCTTTACATGGCTCTTCAACTCTTCAACTTATTCAAATGGGAGAGACAGAGCTGCTGCCTGCTACATGGCAGAGCAGGGAACAAAAAGAGGAAAAGGCTACATGAGCACCATGGTACAAGGACAGAAAGAAAAGTGAGAAATAATAAAAAAGTGGAAGAGGAAGAAGGTAAAGTGCACAAGAATGACTATACAGTTTCTAAGATGTGAAGCTGGTACTTCTGACAGTATCAAAGGAAGTAAATATGCATTCTAATGCAGAACTTGTGTAATTCTGAAAGCCTGCAGCGCAAGACTATGAGATAACAAATTTGTACATGCTATTATGTTCACATGTGATTTAAGCCTCAGCATAGAAGAATAAAAGGATATCCTATCTATCTCCTAACAGCAAAACAGAAATAGTTTATTGAGAATAAACTTTAGCATTACAGCCAAGTACACAACCTCAGGTGTCTTAGGAACTGGGTTAAATTCCTGCACCAACATATACTGACAATACACCTCCAGCGATTTCCAGCTATACAGTAGCAAAATACTACACTGGTACATCCACAATACATGGACATGTTTGTTCCTACAGGAACTGAACACAGACAGCGTAGGAAGTATACCAGTGCAGAAGTGAGCTTAATCCAAGTCCTAAAATGTCTTGGACTCCTCCCTGTTTTCCAATGTTGGTATAATAATGCTTTGGCAACAGACCTGGTGCAAGTGAAAACACTCCCATTAAACATGGGAGAAAATCAAAAATCATTGATTACCATTTTCTTTTGCTTTGTCTGTACCATCAACAGAAGGATTTCACCTAACTTCATCACTAATCTAGTGATATCACCTTCACATTAGTACATAAAAACCCAAAGAGGAAGCCTACAACCCAAATAATAGGACACATTTCTACCCTTAGGTCATGCACATTCAGAACACACGAGAAGGATCTTTGGTGATGGACATCAAGGTCAAAGGAAATAACCTGGCCTCAGAACAAATGTATGAAGAGCAGATTATTAAAACTCTTCAGAATCCTTCTAGCCATCTTGTCTCAGAACTTTGCTCCAAACTGCAAAAGGAAACTTCTCCACTACTTCAACTGAGGACGAAAAGGCAAAACACCCCACATAAGTAATATCACTTAGCAAATCTGTTTCATGCACCCACAAGATTCTTAACCATTTTAATTAAGCTGTCAAAATCCTTTCTTCTCCATCAAACTGGAACCATGCCTCCCACACAAAAGAACCAAATATGTATTGTAGATAAAATGGATAAGCTGACGGCTTTTAATCTTTCAGGGAATTTTTGTGACATAGATTAGGCCAAGTAAAGTCTGACATCATGAAGAAGAACAATCAGCAGACACTGCGTACGTATAATATATGTTTACACTACAGCTGCACACAGCAGAAGATTAAGCATTTATTTGTTTAACACAAGGGTAAGCATGTGCTGGGGGCTGGAGGTCCATTTTTGGCACCTGCTGAACCCATGTGCAGTGTATAATCACAGCTGACAGGATTGGAAGTAACACCTTCTCACTTTGTTTAATTTGGAAAGCTCTTCCTGCAGTTTTGGAGTACAGACCCTTTGAAACAGTGTTATGTTTTTTGTGTGTTTTTGGAAGAGAGTGGTTTTTTGGAAGAAAAAATGCCATTCATAGGCTACATTTTTCTTACCCTTGTTCTAATGGGAGAAGAGTAAGACAACTAGAAAAGGTAACTAGAAGAGTACCTAGTCATAAGCATACTAACTTCTACTGTACACATAGGAATCTATATTGCAAATGCTTACCACTACCTATTACTGTTTCAGTTCTCCAACAAGTGTACCGGCCAGTGCTATACAGATCACAAATGAACTTTACACTGATGACCTGTTACCACTGAGTGTTGTCAGTGTTCTTGCTCTAATTGGGCTTTGTACCATTGTTGTGAATCCATGGCTAGTATGGGTATGTGGTAAAGGGATCGATTTATCTGCCATCATTCCTTGTCATGAACCTTTCCAAACCCTGCTGGAACCAAAGTTTGAGGAACCTATTTAGTATTTCCACAGATCCCTCAATTTCTGATGTTGTTCAATAAAAGCTATTGTGCCTTTTTAAATGATGGTCAGCCAGGCTGGCCCCCTGATAACTTCTGGTGTCATCTCTGTAAGCTCAATAACTAGAGATGCTAGGACAGCAATGAGGAAAACTAGACAGTCAAGCAAAGCATAAGGGGATGTGAGATCGATCTAAATGGGATGACAGAAGCTCTGTTACAAGAAGACAACATAGTTCAATTGCAAGCCAGTCAACTGTGCCTTACAATGATGATCTCACTGTCCCAAACTAGACATCATATTAAATGCGTGTATTTAAACACATTGGGGAGGGAGCGTCAAAAAAGAACTATCAATCATAACTCAGCAAGGGAAGCAAACATTAAATTATCCTCCCCATCTGCTACAATTCTGAAAATTAACACAAACACACACACACCTCAAACAAATACTATTTGCATTGAAAAATGTTCAAATAAAAGTCAAAATGCTTTAATACTATGTCTAGTTTTCACTTTAGACCCTGTCAAAACATGCAAGATGGTGAGCAAGGAGTATCTTCCACTCTTTCTTAATGAGCTGTATTTCAATGATAGAACACATCCTCTACATTGAAATCTACCAGGTTCAATCCTTGTTACTTTCAGGCAGAGCTAGGAAATTCTTTGTCTTAAACCCTAGAAACCCTCTGCTAATAAGATAATACTGAGCTTGGTGGATCAGTCATTTTACTTCTACGTTCTTCCTAAAGGAAGGCCATATCTAGACTGTGAACCTGGATCCTCCTACCTGCAAAAATTGTGCTGTTCCACATCGTAGTTAGCAGCTGGGGTGCCTCTTACATCTCTTTTTGTCCTGGAGAATGTAGTTTGGTTCTGTGGACTGGTATTATGGGATGACAGTTGGCCTTCTTGTATGCTATTCTATCTGTATCTCAGCTCTGCTCCACCACTCTGTCTTTGACATACAGCTTGTCATCATACATTCAAACACTTTGCCTCAACCAGTCATCTACCCCAAGTAAGTGAGTACAAATCTCATTTTCTTTCTTTCCAGCTTGTCTCCCACCCCATGTGTGTTATGGCTTCTCTTTTCTAACCCTTGCAAAAGGTTTCTTCTCCAGGCATGACTGCTGCTGTTTGCCATTACATGCAATGCTATTCAATATTCTATTTTCCAGCTCTTGATGAAAGAGAAAAAAAATGTTTTAAATTAGAAGCCTATTCACATCTATGTAAGTCTCATTAACTTCAATAGAACTTAATCTCAGATAAGTATTTCTACTCTTTTCCATATTGCCATGCAGGTTATTTCAGTCTTTCCAGCTTATGCTCACTCCTCTCTATTGTTAGAGGAATGTACAAACTGAACACACACACACATACACACACACACAATTATAGCAATGCAAAGTACGTTAATTCATATCTTAATATATAGACATACTGTTTCTCCTCATGAAACATGGAATGAAAAAATAGTATATATTATCTGACTGAATCACGAAAAATAATGTCTCCCTCACCCCCGAGCTTCTGTTTCCAATTAAAATACATATATGGGATTATATGATGGAATTTGTGAGCAGATTATTTTTTTTAACAAACAAGTCAGCATTAATTGACTTGGCAGTGTTAAAATGTGTTAATTGGTACATATATCACAAAGTCACTAGCTCACACTGAAAAAGTCCCATGTACTATTGGAGTGTACTTCTGCAAGCTCACTCAGGCTTTTCCAGTCTCTCTTTTACACTAACACTTTAATCCTTTCCTGATACCACATACCTCTTTCTCCATACTACAGTCCTCCTCTCCCTCTTCCCAAAGACACTGTTCACTTGCTCAGAAAAAACACAGGCACAGATATACCTGAGTTAATGCAATAGATGTGTCCCTGGACATTACTTCTTGAACCTATCTCTATTCTTTCCATTTCATTTCTGCCTCTGGTATTAAATTTTCTGCTAAAAAAAAATGCCCTATTAACTACTTTGTTAACTGAGATATACCTGCACTCTGTCACCTATAGTGCTGCACTCTTCACATAACAGTACAATTCTTTTTTTTTTCTAGATAAGCAGTTGGGGTGGAATGGATAGAATTTCCAGAATTCATCTTGTTACATTTTGAATCAAGGATTTTGCACTACCTATTTATTTCATTAAGGTATAAATACCTCAAAGGCACCAGGTCCGGTCTGATCTTGGAGACTAAGCAGGGTCAGCCCTGATTAGTACTTAGATGGGAGACCATCAACAAATATCACATGCTGTAGGCTATATTTTGCAAGGAAGGAACTGACAATGACACTTTTGAGTATTCCTTCCCTAAGAAAACCCTATAAACTTCATGGAGTTGTCATAAGTCATGAGACTTGAATGACACATGCATTCATGTCATTTATTTATTTGTACAGAAGTTTCTATACTTCCCCTGGGAATGCATTGCTCACTTATATGATTATACAATGAAATCATTCTGGAAGGCAAAGGCAAATTTATGCTATGATCTCTCATCTTAAGATGTTTCCAAAATGTTGAATGCCCACAAGAAGCAAATATTTTTATTTATTTATTTATATATATATATATATATTATTTTGCTAAACTCAGCTTTATTTTGCAGCATTTCAGAAATATTAAATTTTAACTAATGTGTTGAACACAATACATGTTCTACAAAACTAGGTTTCTGTTTACTAAAGAGTTGCGTGAAATTTACATCTAGTATAGTGAGATTTGGTTTGGCACAGTATGCAGGCTGACTTCGCGTCACAGGTTTCCACTTCTTTATACGCTTGAGCTTCCATTTTGGCTAGGAAAGATATAATTTTATACATTCACAGTGCATGGGGATATTTTGGCTGTGGAGAAGTCTCTCATCTGCAGCACTAATTAATTAGGCAAGTGGAGCCTGAAGAAGCTATGTCTTGTGCTAGGAACAGGGGTGAATACCAGCGGAGTAAAAAGCAAAAGGATGTGCTGCTGACATACATAGTACTAGAGATCAAGTTCAGATTCAGAGATGACTATGTAGAGCAAAGATTAGTATTTTTAGCAATACAGTGGTGCTAAGTTTGTCTCTGGAGATGTAAAAGGGAATATGTGCCCCACCCTTTTCTTCTGACTCCTGAAATACAGGGTATAGGAAGGGGACATTTTAAAACTTTTTAGCTTGCAACTCCACTCCCAAGCCTTATCTAAAATGCTTGCTTTAATTTTAGGAGTTGATCAAGCTACTTCCCTAACCCACCTTAGAGATTTTGGTGTGTTTATTAATATCAATGGACAGTGAGATTATTCCACTAATCTAGAATCTCACATGTCCTTTTCAGGCCATTTTAAACTTCTGCAGGAAAAAAGGTGTAGGAGCTTTTGATTTATAAATTAATTTATTTACATATTTTGCTGTACCTAGATAGCGTCCTGCATATGCTATTTCTGGTAGCTCCCAACAGCTCCATTATGCTTCCAAATTAATAGACATTCAAGCACCTAAAACAGTGGTTCTCAACCTGTGGGTCCCCAGATGTTTGTGGACTTCAGCTCCCAGAAGCCCTGAGCATTGACCATAGTGGCTGGGGCTTCTGGGAGCTGAAGTCCACAAACATCTGGGGACCCACAGGTTGAGAACCACTGACCTAAATTCACTATTAACATGTACCAGAGTGGTGAAACTCTGGCCCAAAAGACATAATACAGCTTCTAGCCCCCACTTCTGTGACTTGTGAACCCCAAACCAGACCCCAAAAGCTGATGGTCCCCACATTTTAATCTAAGCTCATGATTTAAGGAAATTTTCATTACAACATCACAATAAACACCCCCCTCATGCATGTGCAAGTACATAAAAAAAATCCTTCTCCTGACCTGTCAAATGTCTCTGTTTACCTTCCATTTCCTCTCCAAATGGTGAAAGGAAGTGACACAACATCATTTCCAAAAAGGTGACAGGAAGTGACACAATTAGCTACCATGTTGGAAGGGAAACAGAGGCATTTTGTTACACTCAAGGAGAGAGTCCTACCTGTGAGAAAGTGATAGAAAAATGATCCCACAGTACCCACACAGTTACCTGCCCATGGAGCATATGAGGTATTTGCTAGTCCTACAAATGTTTCCTTTAATGCTGTGTTTCTGTTTAGAATATGCAAAACTAAGAAAAAATGAGTATTTTTAATCTCTCATGCAAATACTACCAAAATTGTGAGTAATACATTGAACATGCTGCTGATAAACTAGTCAGCTTTCATCTTCAAGTGATACAGAATTCAAATATACATACCACAGTTTGGTGGTTAACTTGAATCACTTCATCTCCAGCATGGATTTTCTTACATCGATCTGCAGGTGACTGAATTTAAGATAAAAGATGATAAAGAATACAGTCCTTACTAGCTATCATCGATCCTTTTGCAAAAACTATTCAAACTGTGCTAATTCTATTCTTATACTTCCCAGTAACTAAAGTTTTTCTTTTTAGGGTTTGTTGGTTTGTTTTTCGAAATGTTAACATATATAACATAGTAATGCTATTGATACCATGATTTCTCATCGAATCATATTCAAAATGGAATATAAACAGAGGAAAAAGGTAAATAGGTCAAGGTCATGAGTCCCCTAAGAAACCAGGAGTATCCACCATACTGTGTAGGAATAACGATCATTCAAACAACCACACAAAATTTTAATATCAATTAACTAAACCATTATTTTCCATGGCTTTAATTCTTCCCACAATTGTCCATCATAGACTGTGCCCCAGTCTTGCAATGAAGATGGTTAAATTTCAGTGATTGTTGCAATATAGAAATAACCTCTTTAGAAAACTATTCCCAAAGCCTCAGATAATGGTAAGTATTTAACTTAAGAACTGATAATAATCAAACTAGGCTTCTATCACATATTACTCTTTAAACTGGCAGTTATCTGGATCAATATAAGATGACAATTTCATTGTATAAAACAAAGGGAAACCTGAGTACAGTTGGATGTGTGCTCTGGACCTTAAGAAAGTCAATTTTCATAGTCTTAAGGATAATACGGGATGAAATCCCATAGTTAGAAATACTCAAAAGAGAAGGTAGTCCATGACATATGAGAATTTTTGAAAGACTCCATCACAAACTGCACCAACAAGAAAGATAGGCAGTAGGCATATTGTCATGCCTTACCTGAAGGAGTCCTCTTCTGACAAAGAGGAAACCCAAGATGTGACAGCCTAACAGGAAGAATCAGATGATGAGCAGAAGCAACTGCTAGCAGCCCTCCTCAAGGACAAAGGGAGGCTACAGCTTTAGAAAAAGCAGGGTCCTCAACAGGGATTCATCTCGCACTCAGGATTAGGAAAAAGATTGAGACACTACAACCTTTGAAGAATCATTCTCTAAAGAGGCAACAGGAAGCAAACCAGTTGCAGCAAACTGCCAGACTTCAGCACAGTATAATTTGCCAAAAGTTCTTTTAATCAGAAAAAAGTGAACTCTCCCAAAGCTGGATATAAAACATCAATATCTGAGATGTTGGGTTTTTGGGCTGAATGCTCATCTTTGACACAACACGGTCCCTGTTTCAGAAGCACTTGCATACCTAACTCTTTGGCATCCTTGGTTTCTTTGACCCTTCTACGTCCAGCAACAGGAATAGAGCTAGGTGCTTCTCTGTCTCCCTCCCATCTCCCAGTTGAGGCAATAGCCAAGTTGGGAGGAAAAGGCTGTGGCTAATAGTTAGGGTTTGGAAAGTGAGGGAGAAAAAGTACCTTCGTCCTGCCTGATGAAGCTTTAAAGTACCTTGTCCTGCTCCAAGATATGTTAACAACTGAAGTTATAGAAGCCACATCCCGGATCCATTGTGACTACCCTATCTGCTCCTTTCTGGCTCAAGTCAAGATGTATACTTGCTTCCACTTCTTGCAACTTCTGCCGCTTGAGTTCTCCCCCATACAGCTAGTCTCCAGTCCTTTCTGACCTTCTTACTTCTGCACTCTGACACTCCTCATCAAGAAGCATTAACAGAGCCGAACAGCTGGCCCTTATCCTCTCCTGAGCCCAGGAAGGACTGAGCAGTCAAGACAGTGCTTCTGGTGAGTGGTACCCTTTCACATTCTGCCAGAATGCTTTGCAGACTAGAGTTGAAAAAAATGGGGTGGAGGCAACTACTGACCACTGACCAATTGGTTTGATGTCAATACCAGGAAATACTCTAGACAGTTTATTAGCACTTTTAAAATATTTTGTGATTACTAACAGTCAGCATTGATTTTTCTTTTTCTTTTTTTTAAAAAGTCATGATATACTAATCTTATTCTCATTTTTGTTGTTGTTAAAGTTACAGATTGCTAGATCAGGGGAATATCACTGATTTTAGGTAACCCGATTTCAGCAGAACTTTTAACAAGATCCTCCATTATATTCTTGCAGCTTCATAAAATGTGAACTAGATTACATAAATGGTGGATTGATGTCTATCTGATTGACAGTTTGAACAAGGTTCTGTTTTGGGCCCCATGTTGTTCAATAATAGTCTTGGATGAAGGGATATCATGTGGAACACGGAGAAAGCTCATTTCCGGTTGCTCCAATAGATTCAAATTACAAGAACAGAGACACCATCTGAACATCTGAAAGAACATTCTAGCGGTAAGATCTGTTTGATAGTGGACCTAGACTAGTTCAGAAAGTCATGGACTCTCCCTCACTGTAAGATTTTAAACGGAAGTTGGATGGCCATCTGTCAAAGATGCTTTTGCTACAAGTTCCTCTATTGGCTAGGGGTGGCAATACATGATGGTGTACATTCCAAGTTCCTTGATTCTATGTCCACAAGCCAGCTATTTTGCCATTATGGAACTTTTTCTCCACTGCAAGAACGTATTGAGTACATTCTGGTCCATTCTGTTTATGATAGACACAACATGCATGCGTGCATGCCATGTGAAACCCTTGAACATACCCTGGAATTATTAACAATACAAAGAAATCCTTCAACAGATAAACCAATGTGGATATGATCTTTTGTACTTGATAGGTTTAAAAATCCTTTGTACAAAATAGTCTATGACTCAAAAAACTTCCTTTCAACTTTTACTACTGACATTATTTTTTATGAACTGCACAAAACTCTCCCAGTCCTAAAAAATATATTTTGATAAGTTCAAATGGGTCCAAAATATATTTGTCCTGAAGTGTAATACTTATTCTACTCCAGGAAAATATATACGCACATTTTTATCATGATGTTTCCTCTTGGAAAATTGAGAACACAAGGAGTTCAGGTACTATAATTTGAAAGCATCTATTGACTCTTACTACCAGGATTCTGCGCTGGAGACTAGGTAATTCATAATATGCAATACAAAACACTGAAAACAAAATAGAACAAAAGTTAAATATATATAAGCCTCATTGATTTTAATGTGAGACATAGAATGAATGAACATTTTCACATTAAAATCAAAGCACCTGAGAAGTGCTCAATGTTGAACAGACTTTGTCTCAAATGCTTTTAAGATCACACTAACTTTACAGATTCAAACATAAGACTTTCGGGCTCTTTTATAATGTTAAGGACAAAATCCAAAGAAAATAAAACGTTCTCATATCCTTTTGAAATGAATGGGACTAAAGCAAACAGGTAAGTTCTTACTTTTCAAATGGTACGGCTGTCTCCAGCTAATGCAGTCTTATCAATTACTACCATCATTTTAAGTAAGTATATTTCCATGCAATTATGTATGATTAAAATCAACAGTCTTGCCATTGAAGATGATGCACACAAGAATTATAACAAATATGAAGAGGTTTTCCATCCTGTGTAAGAAATAAGGAATACCTCTTCTAAAATGGCACAGTTTTTAGAAATAGTTTATTTTAATATAATTATAATTGTTTTTAAAACTCTGATTAAAAAGATACATTTTTTAAATTAATTAATTTAAAAAGTTTGTATGTTTGTATGTTGTTGAAAAACTCCTGTAAAGTTCCACTTACAAAGTTATAAACATATTTTCCAAAATTTCAAAAACAATCTGAGAGCAAGTATTTCTGACTCATGATGTCTGCTGCTCTCAAACAAGATACTGAGACAACTTCCCTTGGCTCCAGATTTTTGACCATTTAACAGACATAAAATTGCTATTAAAATTTAGTAACACATGTTGATTATTATCATGCCCCAAATAGCTGTCAGTATACATTCCTGCCTTACTCTTTTAAATAAATTCACATGCACTACACAGAACTGCCTGCATTCATTTTTTAAATTAATAATTTTAAAAACAAGAGAGCAAGATTTATCTTGATAGCACACATTAGTTTAATAACACAGTTTATGTACATCACAGAGAATTTGAATGCCACTGCAGCGTTGCAGGGGAAGGACATGGTTTTTGCTGGCTCCCATGAGAGGCCAATATGCCTCACCTTACAGGCTACGTAGGCTAGAGGCTGGACAAGCCTCTGAGGCCAGACAGCTGGGCTTCAGACCCATGCTAGGCCTCTCATTTATACATGGGGTTTTGGTAGGCCTGAGTATGCCCAATTCAACACGCAGGCTGTTAACTAGGCCTCTAACTGACACATGGACCTCATTAAGCCTTGTCCAGCTAATTATTTCTTATAGGTCAGAGAAGGCCTGATCCTTGTCATAGGCTTCTTGGTAGTGATGTAGCTGGGCTTTAGGCCCAAGTTCTGCCTATCCCAAGTGGGTTCAGTCTCAGTACACCTAGGCCTTTCTCCTCCAGTGTTACCAGGCCCCATAGCCCAGACCCACTCCTGCTAGTTACTACCTCTCAGGCTTTGTCTGTGTCACAGGTCTTTCCTGTTAACTAGTAGTGAAGGGGTTAAATCCAATGCCACTTGAATAGGAAAAATAAGCGAATTGAATTGTGCCTCTGAGTAAATTGCAGATGTCTTTGTCTTATCTCAAATTTTAGGAATGGCCTTGCAACACTCAAAGGTCTGGGAACTAAATGGGAGTAGGCATACTCCCTCATTTTGACTACATGCATCATTTTGTATTATTTTCTAACTAACTTTTTGTTCATCCCTGTGCCAGTCAATGATGTAATGGAAAAGTTAACTAAAGATCTTTTTCTTCAGTGATGGGCGGGCTAAATAAATGATTGATTGCTGACATAGAAGGCAAAAGGTATATAGTGATGCTACCTCAATTAATTGACACAACAGTTCTGGGATAACTTTTGTCCTTGCACAAGTGATTGTTAAACAATAAAATGGCTTTTTTGATTTTTCCCTGGAAACCTGGTCTTCGTCTCTTTCCTGGCCACAACAGTAGCTGGCTTTGAGTGTTGGACTAGGATTAGTCCTGTGAGCATGGCACCCCCCCAAAAAAGGCTCAGGAGATTCCAAAGGGTCTCACCAAGAAGCCCACCCCCAAGAGTCCATCTGAAGGCTGTATGTGTGCGTGCACTGAGAAACCAGCTTCTACTGCTGTGGCTAATCTCATCCAGAATGAAGACATTGACGCTTCTGTCATCTGAAGATGAGACCGGTGAACACACAATGGGGCTTTCCAAAAGAGTTGGCCCTGGAGCCTTTCTCCTCAGTCTATAAGGGCATGTTTTTGCACCTTAGCATTCTGGTGCAAGGCTCAGTGATTCTAAGATCCTGCTGAGAACTCTAGAGTTAGGAAAGTCCTGGAAGGGTACTCTAGAGAAAGGAGTTGGGTGGTGGATAATAGGCGTCCCCTTTCCCTGACCATTTTCTGATTCACTCATTGCCTTCTTTGGGGCTTTGTGAGTCAGTGAGTTGGTGGTACAGGCGAAGGATGACAAATCAGGTAAAGCCCTGGAACTCAGAGATTTGACTTTGGGATCATAACAAGTTAGATTTACAATTTGTAGTTCTAAAACAGACTAGAAAGGATCCAGGTCCGTTATTACTTTGCAAACTAGCAGTTATCCAACATTATGCCCCATCAGGGCTTTAAGGGAATATATACAGGCTCTGGGAAATCATTCCATTTCCTTATTTTGTCATGCAAATTTGTCACCCCTCACCAGATACCAATTCTGGGCTGTCACCTCCAGGGCCCTTACAGTTCTTTGCTTAAATGCGGTTGAACTGGAATGCATTCTTTCTGTATTGGGGCAACATCAACTGCAGCGGTGATTGGCATGGGGCTCAAGCTCATTCAGAGCATAGGGTGCCAGTCGGCCACAGCTAATCAGAAGTGTATCAGGCCTTCCCCATTTTAATGTGGTTTCTGGTTGCTTTTATTTGTCATACAGATTCTAGTTTTTGGCCAGTAAGGCATCATGTCCTGTTCTGCAGCCATAGCCTTGTCTATTGGGCAGAGTGCCAGGCTTGGAATGGCCAATTCAGATCCCACCTGGGATTGGGTGATTTGGCTGCTGTCAAGGGAGAAGGCTCCGGTGGAATGGCCTGCTGCTGCCATTGTTCAGGGAGTACTGTGGGTCTCCACCAGATATTCTGGTCATTCACCTTGGGGATAGTGACCTCGGTCTGTTGAAAGGCAAACCCCTTATTTTACAGGCCATCCATGACAGCAGGTCATTCAGTCTTCCTGGCCTGGGATGTCTATTGTTTGGTCAGCCATTTTGTCCAGGCAACTATGGCCTAAGAAGGGGGATCACAGATGTATTGACATTGCCCAGCACAGGATTTACAGCAAAGCTTTCCAAATTTTTCATGTTGGTGACACACTTTTTAGACAGGCATCATTTCACAACACAGTAATTTAGTTTTACTGGCAAATCAGAGGTTAAACTAACCCCTTTTAAGAGATCTGGGCACATACACAAATTGTAACAACATTTTGTCCCCATACAAACTTATTGAAATCTTTCATTTATATTTTTAAAAATATATGATTTATTTATAATATATAACATATATTTCCAAGGCTCTGGTGGGGGGCTCATTCTCAGTCCAGGGAGGTGACACACCTACCTACATTCTTCAGGTGACACACTAACATGTTACGACACACCATTTGGAAAGCCCTGGTTTACAGGGAAAGACACAATGATTGCCAAGGGGTCAGACCATTTTACCCTGTACCCCCACATCATATTTCATTGACTTGAGCACTATACAGCAGCCGAGGTCTATCTGTCTACAGAAGAGAATCAGCTATTCCTGGGAGATGTGCAACAGGGAGTTAGGGCCGTTTTGGCCAGTCTGGTGGGGCATAAGAACTAAACCGACACTTGTCCTTACCTATGGCAGGTAATGGGGGGGAGAAAGTAGGAGTTCAGTGAACACCTATGGCACCCATTTGGTGAAGGTGAGCTCTTTAAAGTGCCCCTACCTGTCCTGTGACCAGAGGCGGGGAGTGGGTAAGAAGACTGTCCTTGGGGATGGCCTGAGTGAGTCATGTGATCGGGGAGATGGGTCCTCGAGTCAGCCTCCAACTTCAGTCACATGGGTGAGATGACTCACTACATTTGCAGTAGGACAGTTTTTATTTGTGATGCATCTTTGGTGGTCATAGTTTTGTTGTTGTCCTGAAAACTGAAGATCTTCACATGATACTGCCAAAGTATTGATTAAAATGTTGAAGTAACTAAGATGGAAACAGGTTGTACTGCAGTACAGAAAACTGCAACAAACCTCTTATACATATCCAAAATATCTTTGCTTCCACAACAAAATGGAAATCAAGATGGATTTCCTTTCCTTTATTAAAGTCAATAACGTGTATGGATTAAAAAAGCAAGCTTAAACTAACTTTCTCAGTTTAATATAGGTTCTTTCAAACTTTTTTGCCCATGTACAGCCCATCTTCCCCAAACATGCTGTTCAACTTTTCCATTCAATCCCATGTACGCAAGCAAAGGGGGAAGCATCCAGAGTTAAGGTTAAAAAATGCCAGGCCTCAGCAAACTTGAAGAACAATACTTACATTTTCTGTTGTTCCAGTAATTACATGGAGACCATCATATGTTGATTTAATGTACATACCCTAAGAAAAAGACACCATGGGAAAGAATTTGTAAAGCGTTTGCAAACCATTGCCATCCAACATATACTTCTCCCCTATCTAAAATCTCTCTGTCTGCTAACAATTATTTGGGTAATAACATGTTCCAGTCTGAATTTTTTAATGTGTTTCTATCAGAAGAAAATACTCAGGACCAATGCATATAAGAGGTAAACTGCTTCAACTGATGTGGCAGCTATCTCGAAGTGTGACTAATTTATGTGCAATGGTTAATCATCTTGACCAATTATAAAATGATACAAAAATGTTCCCAAAATACATTGCAAGAACCACAATGAACCACTCATTCGAGCTGTTTAAAGTGGCTTCCACACAGCAAAAGTTTCATATGCACTGCCCTAGCACAAAGTTACAATATTTATATAACCAGTCAGTCTCACTTTTATAAATGGAATCCACAAGTATTCTACTGCAAACACGAAAGACAAGATACTGAAAAGTGATTCTAGAGCTGCATACCAAAATGGAGTATGTTAGCTTTTAGGAGAGAGAATGCTACAGTGCCACTGAGTCTACTATGAATTATTGACATGACAACTTAATTGCTACATCCTTAACAATTCACAGTTCAGTCAAGAAAAGAGAAACAAACAAATGAAACAGAACAGTAGAAATCATTCCAGTGTTATAGTTTCAGACTGTATGCCCTTCTTAGTAAAATAATTAGCAGAAATGCATATAGCTTAAAATATAATAAAGTTTCACTGTAACACAGGCATAAAGAAAAGGGAAAAAGGACTGCACAGTCGAGAATAAAAGCAATTCAGCCAAACAGCAAAACTTGTGAACTTCTTACTTGCTAACAGAATGAAGAAAGATTTCTAGTGTATGTAAACGATTTAACATTTCAAAGGAAATAAGTTCATTCAAAGAACTATGCATACAATTTACATATACCCAGCAGGTACCAATGGATCAATATTGTAATTCAATGAAGTTGACAAATAAAAATATTTATCTTTTGTAACAGTTTATACACCAACCATGACATCTCAACTACATTTTATGACAGCCCTAGTGAATACCTACATGTTCTATAACACAGGTTGAATCATGCTTCTCATATACTTCATAGCTCATTCAAAAAATGTTCAGGCTAGCTATAACCAAAGAGCAGTTGCCTTGCTGAGAAACTCAATTATTCAGTTACAGTAGTTTTTACCACTTTTAGCAGACCAAAAGTAGCTAATGAAGCAGACAGTAGCTGATCTCTTACACTCAAAACGTTTACAAAACTCTGCTAATACGATACAATATTTTCTTAGTAACAGATCTATTCTTTCTTCATATACTTCTTCATATAGTTTTGATAGCTTTTTGTATATCATCATTTCAAAAGCCTTGCATTAAGTACTGACAACTTTCTTTGTTTTAATAATCTTTGCTGATCAGTGACTCATGCCTTAGTTACATTACTACTGGAGTACTGCAATACACTTTTGAAGTACCTTTGTTCTTCCAGAAATGAGCCAGCTAGCCCAGGGCTCCTTTGTGGAAACAATTTCACTGCCTTGAGATCCATGTACAAGCAAAATGTTGGCTAAAGTGTAAATTGCTCAGGACTAAGATACTAAACAACTGCCTGCTCTCAATTAATTCATGCCTTGAGAAAAGCTTTCCATTGTGTCTTGGAATTAGAGGTATGGTACAGCGGAAATGTGAAAGGGGGCCTTTTTAGGAATCCTTTCACATCATACAATTAATGGCACTATGATTCTACTTCAACTGCCACAGCAATATTCTACAGCATCCCGGGACTTGCAGTTTCAGAAAGGGTATTTAGAATTCACAGCCAGAAAGGTCTAGTGCCTTGCAAAACTGGAATCCCCAGATTCCTGAGGATATTACCATGGTAGTTAAAGTGGAATCACAGTGCCATACTGGTGCATGCTGCAGAATTCCCTGCACAAAAAGACTCACTTTGCCCCCTTTTTATGTTTTCACTCTGCTGTGTGAAGAGGTTATTATTTCAACAGGAATTTGGCCCACTGAGCTATATGAGATTTACTTATTTTTTTGCTGTGAAAATGTTAATGCTGATATCTCTATCTTTTTATAATAACTTTGTTTGCTTAGATTCTGTAAATTGCCTTGAATATTTTTTGAGAAACAGAAATATAAAATAAATTCTGCTCACAAATAAATAATATACACTAAATAACACAGCACTCTACTGCCTTTTAAGAGCAGCTGTCTAATCATTTACAGTCCATGACTACAAACCAAAAATCTTTCATAAATGTAAATATCTATAAAATAGTAAAGGAAGATTCAAATGTACGTGCGTCATTTTCCAAACTCTACCTTCCCATATCTTAGATCATAAGAGACCAGAAAATGCATATCCCACCCAGCCTTGTTATCTACCTAGAGAATAAAAGCCAAAAGTGGAATCTGCTAGACAGCAGCTTCCATAACAACAAGCAGATAAGCGAAATTGTGCTCAGACTACAACACTAGCATAATAAATCCAACCAACTGTTCAGCAACAAACACAAGATGGCAGACAAGTAAGTGATGAAATTGGAAACAATATACACACTAGGACCGCTTACTGATTATAGCAGAAACAGTCTCTTAAACAGGACTGCCTTGCTTTTGTTGCTACTACTGAAAATATTCAAATATTCAAGGGAAGTCTTCAAACAAAGCTGACAAGGCCACCTCAGGTAGTAGATTTTATGTGCAAGACCACAAAATTATCAGTTGTTATGGATGTTTATTCAGAGGAAATGAGAGTGTCATTAGTTATAGGCTAATCTTGAACCAAATGCTAAACTCCAAGAAAACCACCCTTGTTTCAGCCATAGCTCACTAATACCATTTTTTAAAAATCTTGTCCTTACTGTTCTCCTCTGCGTACAATTCAGCACAGTCTGACCTCTGGTGGCCTGAGTGGAAAAGTAAGCCATGATATTCCTGCTACATGGAACTTTATTTTAAGTCTGATTTTTAATTTAATTCAATATCTGCACAAATAACACAATGAATACACATCTGGTAGTAAATAAGCATTGTCGCTAAGTTATTTCATTTTCAATGTACAGATAAAGAACTGCTATAATAATCTTTTAGTAGTCTATAGAATTTATTGTTTTGGCTTACAAAACAGCTTCATAGTACCGATTAACATTAGATGGCTGATTGCTAATAATAGTTTTCTGAAACTATATAGCTATAACTATATACACGCATGCACGCACACACACACAAATCCAAAAATTCAGGGTGGCTCAAAATTTTACATGTGTCAGTTTTCAAAGTAGTGATATGAAATGAATTTTCTTTTCTAGGTAAGTGACTATGGATAGTTTTATATCAATACTCTGGAAGTAATTTGGGCATAACAAAGTCAGGAGATAATGCCAAGTAAGTCAATTCAACTTCAGGGAGGAAGAACAGCCACAATTTTCACTTGGGTGAAAAGGCATGTAGAGAAGAATGAGCTGTAAAAGATTTTTTCTTGAAGCACAGGACCTATTGTATCTACCTGTATTAGGAGAAAAATCAGATTCTACTTATCCCCCTCCCCACAAAAAAAATGTCAGAAACATGGATAAGGTAGAATATAGACATACAATTGAGATTATTGTTTTACTAAAGAATATTTCAGAGAAAAAGGGACATACAATATAACACCTACCCACACATTTGGAAGAAATATCTTTTGAGCACGAAGACAGGATCTTACATTAAATGAGTTTTCAATATTCAAAGGCAAGTTCCATAATATTAAGAACTAAAGAAAATCCATTGTACCTGTCTAAAAATTTTGATTAACACTATTTTAAAGAACAACTATTATAATTTAAGATTTTGGGAAAACTGAATACTGTAAAAACTGATCATATTTGGATTGCTTTTCTGTAGGATTTGAAAATAAAAATAACGGCTGGTCTCATTGTAGTACTGTATATAAGTTTTACAGTTGCATTAGATAATTATGTGATAAATTATATCATGAGTGCATGAAACTACTGACAATATTTACAAAAAGCTTTTAAAATACTGCAATAAAGTGTTGACACGGTTTCTAATTTAACAATAGGAGCAAAAATCAAAATAGAAAAAGGAAATCTCTCAATATGCAAACAACCAATAGCTGGATTGTAAATAAAAGAAAAAACAAACATGAAAATCTAGCAAGAAGTAAGTTAGATTTATAGTATTTATGCACTTCAGGAATAGAGCTCATGGCCCAAAATGTATTGTGAATGTCTTCATCTTAAAGATTAGGAGATCATTATATTGTCACTTCACTGTATAAATGATACTTAATACAATCTTTCTCCTTCCCACTACTTTTGTGATAACATCTTTTTTAAAATTTTATTTTTATTGTACTATTAGCAGTGAACTGAACTTGAATACATAGCTGATTATTTCCTTGTCATACTTGAGAAGTAAAATTATACACTGATAATCGTCTTGAGTCTATCAGTGGCCAGTGATAAAACATACTGTGTGATATTGGTAAACTGGTGAATTTAATAAGCCCCTGCTATATACACTTCTGTTGGTTTTTAGCTGGAAAATCCAAAACAGCTAATGATTAGTTGCTTAGTATCTTCTTCGAGTTTTCCATGAAAGTCCCTTTCTGATTCCATCTTGTTTCTTCTTGTTTGTAATATTTAGATTAGATATCTACCTGAATATCAGTCAGACTCCAAACAACATTTTATTTGTACTACCACAGAAATTCCTTACTGTATTTTCTAGTGATACTCTAGTCCTACTGATGGCAGTGGAAACTTAATAGGGGTTATTGATGAGCGCTGAATCCAGGCAAAAGGCAACAACCTGAATCCATAAGCACTTACGTATCAAATAAACCACTCACATTCATATTTTTGGAATGCAAATGATAGAAATATGCTGTAAATTATAATTAAATCATTGATGTAAAATCACCCCCCACCAGGCCACCGATCAACCACCCAGCTGGGAAGACTCTGCCAATTGATCACATTTAATTAATCTTGAAGCTCCTTAACAATTAGAACAGTTTCCCTCCAGTTTCATAAATTTCTGCAGGCAATTTCATATTGCAGACATTGCACACTGCTTATGATTTTCTATACATTAGCCAATGGTCTCAGAATATTCCCAGTAGCAGACATATTGTGAAAAGCTATCTAAATAAAGAAAGCTGAAAGTTTCCGTGTTTATGGCAATAGCATCACAGAGTACTCTCCATTAAAAATGCTGAAATGTACCTTCAAAAAAAGGCAGCTGTCCATTTCCCTTGTTTTTAATCGTTTCTAGTCCAGCCATTTTGCTTCCAATAAAAATGATGCAACAATTTACCTGTTCTTCTAGTTTCAGTATTGCCAGCATTTGTAACTCTCTCCTTAGCATGTTTTATCTTTCTTGCCCCATCTCTCCTTTACATTCAGTATCTTCTTTTGAATTTAATTCCCAATGGCTGTCAAAATTTCCATTTTGACAGCACCAAAACTACAGGTGATGTATCTTTCAGATACATTAAAATTCTACAAAAGATTTGGTTATACATCTGCTTTGCTTGCATTTTTTATGTCGTAAATGTTAGAAGACCCTTTAAAAAAACATTGAATATCCATAATATACGTATCACAATCTGAAGTGCTATGTACGTTTTTATACTGAACATTATTGCAAACTCCTACCAGTTCAGGAAGCAGTTTATATAACCAGTAAATTATTATAGCCCCCTATTTCACAGAATCCCAGAACAACACAGTCTGTTTCAGGATGAAATAGGCAACACTGAGATCTGCTCTAAAGAGCTTACAATCTACAAAACAAAGTTGGAGAATGCATATTCTAAGAGTTAAAAATCTGAAGATACAATTTTTAAAAATCATGAGGATAACCATTAGCAGGGGAAAAAACCCACTCTCAACTTGAAACAGAGAAACTGTACATTAAAACAAAACAGTTTTGGTCATCTGCTAAAGGACATTTCTAGAAGAAGAGAAATACAAAAGGAGAGCTGAAATTAGGAAAGGTTTAGGAATATCCAGTGAAATCATGAAAGACACAATAGCAAGATTATGTCATGACATATGACATGGAAGAAACAACAGACAATGATACACAAAACGGCCTCTACCTGCAGTGATGTCACTGGGAAAAATGCAAGATTATGAATGAAGGACCATATAGCAATACAGAAGGGAGACAGGCTGGGAGCAAGCTAAGTGCACCAAACAGATCTAGATTTAGAAAATATTTAAAAGGCATCAAAGCTTATATGGAATTGTTTAAATGACACAGAAGAACGCTATTAAAATAAGATGTTTAGTGTAATTAACTGTTGCATCAAAATGCATGATGAAAGTAAGCAAGCCAGGGAATGGGTATAGTTGACTCTAAATAAATTGCTTTACCAGCCTTTTGGGAACAGAAATATAAACATTACGAACATATCATAAGAATCTCATCTTCTAATTAGCACCATCATCTATAACAAAATGTTCTTTCCATAGATTAATCAAGATTATTTCTACATTATGTAATCTAGGCAGAAGCATTCTCTTAGAAACCTTTCCCTGATGGCACTAAGAATATGAAAATAGACACAAGTTTGCAAACTTATTCCCAAATCTGCTCAGAATCTTGGTCTAGGGGCAAATTAACCTCTTCTCTTAAATTTACTGAAGATATCTTCCATAAATCATAAAATTGCCATCCATCAGAGATACAATAAAGCTGAATTTTAACACGCATCTAAAATTAGGATACAAAAATTAAACCAACTGCAGTATGAACACATAGCTTTTAACAGTAAAGTTCTCCAACATTTCCTTGAGAAT
This sequence comes from Iguana delicatissima, assembly GCA_948472985.1. Classification (NCBI taxonomy): domain Eukaryota; kingdom Metazoa; phylum Chordata; class Lepidosauria; order Squamata; family Iguanidae; genus Iguana; species Iguana delicatissima. The sequence continues at coordinate 13,755 of CAOKZL010001011.1, read as the reverse complement.
TTCATACAAAAGTTAATCGTATGCAGTGCCCTTTGTGTCGTATCTGATTGCCCTAAAACACACCTATAATAAAGATTTTATACAGAGAACCCATCGCTTTTATTTTGGATGACAGTTTTGATTAACTGCGTACATCTTACCAGCCCTTCGCTTGGTTTGATGTTTGCTAGCTGGATCACTTCCAGGTGAGCAGATTGAGATACAAGAGGATCAGATGAGAGCGAGATTATGTGGTCACAGACACCAGAAAGAGTCTTACACTAGAAATAAAAAAAGCATGTACATTTTCCATTAGAGATCAAGAAACTCGGAATATAATAATACAGTAAACAGTCATCATTTATATCCTTTAAAAAGGTAACATTTCTTCCATGTTAAGATGAAAGGCTGATACTAAAGACTGACGCAGAGCTACTGGATTTTATTCTATGAAGACATAGTTCTGAAAATAACAGTATTTTATTTCCTTCTGGAAACATTATCTAATTATACGAATTTACACTATTTCTAATTTTATAAAATCAGTATTATAGGACAATCTACTTTTTAACAGTGGATTGAGGACTGGGCATCAGGTCCTAAATGCCACCAACATTTCCATACAGGTCCCTCTTTACAGAGTTATATAAGAAAGAAAACTAAAGAGATTTTATACTTTTCTAGGTAGCTTGAACCTGACATAAGTTTGGTCTTCTGTTATTTATTTATTTATGCAATCAATTTGAACAGATCTCATGGTATATATTTTCACGCTGCTCCCCACATATGCACACACATTTTGTATTATCCTATCCACACACTGTAATATAGGGCCTATTACCTCCCTCAACCCGGAAATTATGCTTTAAGCCTGCATTAATAGAAGCATTGGCCATTTCTACATTACTCTGTTATAGGCTATTATTCCAAATTCTGGGATTCGTAGTTTAGGGAGGGGCATTCAGAATTCTCAGCCAGAGAGCTCTTTGGCCTCAGTAAACTACAAACCCCAGAATTCTGCGCAGCGTAGCTGTGGCAGAAAGCGCTGCAATGAAACAAGGAAAACATTTTAAAATCAGATGGAAGTCCTTTGTGTGAACATGGGGTTGCTCACATAACTTTGGATCATCCAAAAGACAGTGGCAGATGATGGCTGTCATGCCAGCAAAGCAACGAAACTGCTTCAGGCTTTAGTCAAACTTTAGAGGAGGTATGCCCAGCATACATTACTATTGGCTATCCAGGTCAGAGTTGTTTGGAGGTACAATCCAACAACATCTGGAAGGAAACATTAACAGCTTGAGCCTAACCTTAGCTTAGTCATAATATCCACTGCTACTAGTATTATCAAAATCCATGGTATGAATATATACCATGAAGTTCAGAAAATATAATCTGCTTTTTACAATATTACTTCACAGAAAACAGATGCATAGTTTTAATAGGGTGAACCAGTATAGTGTAGTGGTTTGAACATTGGACCAGGACTGTAGGAGGAGAAGCTCTCAATTCCCATCCAGCCATGGAAACCTACTGGATGACCATGGGCAAGGCCCACTCCCTCAGCCTTAGACGACAATGAATAACCTCATCTGAATAAATCTTGCCAAGAAAACTCCATGACAGAGTAACCACAAAAGCTGGAGTCAACTTTAATGCACATGACAGCAAAGTTTTGCAAAACAAGTATCAAAGTCAGGAAATATCCTAATTACATCAAAGGAAGCAGTGTTGGCTTCTGCTTTACAGAAATGAAGTTACAGACATTTATTGTTTTTAAAACTGATTTTTTCCAAAGATCATGTAATCCTGCAGAAGTAAGCTGGTAGTAATTACTTATTTTACACAAGTGCTACAAGATCAGTGGTGCAGAACCTGTAGACTCTTCTGGACTGCAGCTCCCGTCATCACTAGCCACTAATTGGCGGAGCTGAAATATGTGGAAAATCACAAAGTTTCCTACTCTATGCTAGAACTAAGAGGCTATATACAGCATAACTGTGTATGCAACAAAAGAATTGCAAAAAAATAAATAAAAATCCAGTCTGTCACAGACTTTGATATAAGTGTTCCAGCAAGCTGAAACTCTATTACATTAAATTAACAAATTACTACAAACCATCTATGCTATGAAGCAGAGATGCCGAAGAGGAAAACATGCCTGAAATTTAAAAAAAAAATAAAAAATACATGCAGAAGTATACTTCTTTCATTACTCCATCCATTTTCAGGAACAGTTTTTAGCATGAAAAATTAATCTGAAGCCCTCTTTCATGACAGCCCAAGCTAAAGCATAATCATGCAAATGATACTTTTATGCATTCCAAAGATGCATTAGAATCAAGGCAAATTGCTTACAAATTAAAACAAAATAGATTATATTTAAAAACGAGGCAAGCCAGGACACATTTGGAGTATCGTTTAACACTCTTAGGAATGCTTTCCAGACAAATCTAACATATGACCAGCAACTAAGTTGGTCATATGTTCAAACTACCTTTATTACTTCTGAATAAAATATAAATGTTGCAGTACCCTGCTTCTGACAATTGCACAAAATGTAATGGCACTGAGAACTAGTGTTCTGTAACTAGATATGCAAAATGAAATTGTTCTACAGACACCCAACCATGCTGGAGCTGCTAACATGCACAGGCTTCCCCCACTTATCTGACAGGATCGAGACTAGAGCACTGTCAGAAAACAGAACTGAAACAGAACTACAGTACAGAGTACTATACGGGCAGGACTTACAGAGGCTCACTTGTTAGCAACCACAAGTATGCTGCTTGCAAAGTCTCTCAGCTGGCGTAGCACCTTCTCCCCGCCCTAGCTTGCTCTGCAAACAGTATGTGTGTACAAGCATTCCCAAGCAAGCCTCCACAGGCAAGAAGAACTGATGAAAGAGTAGAACCCTTGTTGGATTCATGGAACTTGTCTTTAATATAGAAGCATCAAAAAAGCAAGTAATCAGAAAACGGAGTGTCAAAAAGTTGGAGCTTCCTGTAGCAAAATCTGTCCTGCCTTAGGATGTGGAAAATTCTGATACACATATACAGTTGAAAAGATGAAAAGATACTGTACTTTATAAGGAACCAAATCATACTGCCTACTGATTTGGGATCTTAAGCCACTTTGTGCAGCACTGAAGACTTTTCAAGATTTACTTTTTGCATGCTCCAGATCTAGAATACTGGCTTTAGATACTTGTCCACTCATGACTGCCTGCATATTTGCTGTACCCTCCATATGAATAGTTTCACTAAACCTGATGCTAACAGTGCCTCCCATAATTATTTATTCCCTGTACAGGACCAATTAATTACTATTTTCTTGCTCAAAACATTGCTTTGTTATCTGTAATATTTGTGTCTGTAATATTTGAACTATTATCCTTTTTAAAACTGTGGTTCGGAAAACTAAAACCTTTCAGATCTGCGCACAAAGATTTACATGTAATAAAAACCACTTGCTTTCACTAGAAGATCTCCATCATATGTCAACTAAATTAAGTGAAATCAGATACATACATTCCAAGTACACAACTTTTTACTGTGCCAGAAGACATGATTTCTAATATTTCTCAATAAACAATGTTTTAATTTGTAGTTTACTACACAGGTCCAGAAGCATGCATTTACATGCTGTGGCTTTAAAGAAAAACAAAAACAAACAAAAATCACTATTCTTTAATGAGTCTAAAAACTTTGGCACAAAGATCACTTTTATTCTGGTGTGGAGTATTCCTGTCATGGGCTTCCAGGACCTAGACTCAGACTCAGAGTCTGAGGCAGCAGAACCTGCTCTGAGCCCTGGCACAGAGACTGCTGCAGCAGAACCTGCAGAGTGGACAGTACCACCAACCGCTCAGGGACAGAAATGTCAGCCCCAGCAGGGAGCTCTGCTTACTCTGACACAGAGAATGATCTAGCCGTACCTACCTTTGCCTGGCGTAGACACCAAAAGGGTCTCCTGCGTCACTCCCCAGCGAACTTATGACAAGCATCAATTAATCAGGCACCTGGAGCCTATAAGAACTGAGCCTCTCCCCTCTAGCCTTTGTCAGCAAGCAATTGACTATTTCTCCTGTGCATGCTTCTGTTCGCTGCCCTTGCCCATGTTTCTGCCTTTGGCTTGTGTTTGTTTTTGCCTGCCTCTGATTTATGGACATTGTTGGGACCCTTATTACTTCTCGTTTGCAAAGCTGTTTCCTTTCTTCAGTAAACTAACCACTTAAGTTACTGCTGAGTTTCTGACCTGTGTTTGTTATCAGCTTCTCCTGGCTGCCAGCCCAGACCAAGCTTGGACAATATTTGCAAGAGTTTGGTCTTTCTTAAAAGAGAATAAATTTCATCTGTTCTAATTCTGTATTATGAAGATTTTATTATCCTACAAATAAGAAAGAAAGAATTCTGTGAATTTTTCCCACAAAAAGCCTTGATAGACACTCTTATTGGTAACTGGAGAGCAGCAAGAACTAAATACTACTGCTTGGCTGCCTCATGTAAGGTCCTCATAGGGTGGGGACACAATCTCTTTATCAGAAGAAATGTTAGGTATTCTAGTAGTTGACCTACACTGCAAGTTGAATAGAGAAAATACAATATACTGTATATATTCATGTATAAATTGACTTCCTATATATGTCATAGGCAGGTCTGGCAGCAAAATTATGGATTTTGATATGCCCCCTGGATAAGTAGAGGGTCGTTCTGCAGAGAAGGGAAAGTGCCAGTGCTGCCTCATGGGGTTCACTGCCCCCAGCAGATGTCGCCACCATTTTTGTGCCCTGGCTGCCTTTTTTGTGCCTTTCGCCACTCTACCCAGAAGGGGATAATTCCTCTTTTGATAAAAGTTAAAGAACAGTATTAATTCTTAAAAAAAAGAAAAAGGTGAGAGTTTAGTCCATCCCAGGAAAACATAAAAGAACCTCTACTATCTCCGCACTTCTTGGAGGGGGTGCCATGTTCCCACTGAGGCATTTAAAAAGGCCAGACGTGGCACTGCAGCAGAGAGAGTAGTAGGGGCTGGTGCTTCTTTTTGGCTCCCCCCTGGACAGACTACGCTCTCGCCTTTTGCCACTCTACTCAGAGAAGGGGATGCTTTCTTTTTTTGATAAGAGTTAAGATACAGTACTTGTATTGACCCATGGATAAGTCAACCTAGGTTTTTGGGGTCAATTTTTTGACTAAAATTTTTAGATTTATACATGAGTATGTATAATACTGTGATGTACAATACAAGTTATAAACCTTATTTTTAAAATAATTCAAGTAATTAAAAAGTACACCTTTCTCACCTATCCGCATGCAGAAATGCATGACTATGCTAACAGGAGAGAACGGACATGTTGTTAAGAAGAGGTATTTTGCTTTGATGACTTTGACAATAAGCTGATTTGAGCACCAGATCCACTGAATCTTTAATCCACTCAAGGCTGAAAAGCATTATGAGGTATTTGTAGATGCAGCAGACTTTTGATAACCAGCTTTTAAGTCCAGTAAATGGGAAACTGAGTGTGCTTTCTATACTGCCTAATGTCACTCCTTTAAGGCAGAATTACTGCTCTGCTCTGGCAGGACTCTGGAGGACTTTTTCCATCTTTAATCTTTATATTCTGTATAGCAAGCCTCTAGTAGGACACTGAATAGTAAGGACAGATGTTGAAGTATTAAAGAAATGATGGATTTTTCCCCTCCAAAATTCATTTATTTCTGCAGAGCAAGGCTCTTTCTGTATTTAGAATATGACCAGCACAATTATTTTCTACAACTCCAAAGAGTGGTATTCTAGAAATATTTTTAGATTAGTTTTTCCTGCACCTATCAAATCACCCTCATCCTAGAGAACATCAGTCAGGATCTCGTGATCAGCTAGCATGGTGAAAACAGTTAAAACATTATGAATCAATCCTGCATCCACTGACCAGCTTGTTTTATATACTCAGTAAGTAATACAGGCAGTTGTATCCTCATAGCTACAGTTTACTTCCCTTTCTGTGCCAAGGGATATGTCCCATTAGCATTTCTGTCACTTGCCCGCAGAATTCTACTGTGCTCAGGAAGACGGGAAGACTCAAGAAGTAGGGCAAGACCATGTGTGGAAAGCAGTAATCTGTCTTTAGCCATTCATCTCTACTGTGCTCAAGAAGACAAGGAGAAAGACAGAGAAAACTTGTAGAAAGTGACTCAATAAAACACATTCTGTGTTTTTAATGTGTCCTCAATGCCAGAAAAAAGGTTACAGAGGACACTGGCAATGAGATTAAGATCTACAAGAGAGGCTGCAGCTAGTTATTCAGGCATGTTTAGGGGGTCTTTGTTAAAAGTTACTGCTAATTAAAGAGTAGCAAGGGCCTATGATTTACTGCTAAATTCTACTGGCAGTTAAAACAAACAGTATGTGGTTTTTCTTCTAGGTGTTCAACTTCTGGCAGGCCAGCAGGTAGATGCTCCTGGCTGCAGCTCTACAGGGAGGAGAGCTTTCAGTGCAAAAGTACTGGCCAGAGGGATCTTTGGCTAGAAAAACTCTCCCTGGATTAAAAGGGGAAACAGAGGATCACCCACAAGGGTCTGGAATTCCCATTACTTACATTCTGTTCAGTAAATCCAGCAAGTTTCTTGCTAGTTTTGCAGACAATTTTATGGTCCAGAAGGTGGAAGAGGCTACAAGGGGATCAAAGATTCTAGATCTGATCCTGACCAACAGGGATGACCTTGTTAATGAGGTAGAAGTGGTTGGATCTTTAGGGGGGAATGACCATGCCCTATTGGAATTTGGCATTCAGTGGGAAGGGGAAGACAAGTGTAGCCAGACACTCATCTTAGATTTAAAAAAAGCAGACTTCTGTAAACTTAAGGAGATGCTGGCTGGAATTCCATGGTCAAGAATAGTGAAAGGGAAAGGAGTTCAGGAGGCAATGGAGTTCCTTAAAAGGGAGATACTGAAGGCACAGTCTAAAACTGTGCCAATAAGGAGGAAAAATGGAAGGCATCTGAACAAACCAGAATGGTTAACTAAAGAACTCTCAGCTGAGCTCGGTGTTAAGAGAAACATGTACAGGAAATGGAAGAAGGGGGAAACTGCCAAAGAAGAATTTAAGCAGGTAGCCAGGAGATGTAGGGAGGAGGTCAGAAAGGCTAAAGCACAGAATGAACATAGGGTGGCCAGAGACATTAAAAACAATAAAAAGGGATTTTTAAAATATGTCTGCAGCAAAAGGAAAAAGAAGGAGACGATAGGGTCGCTGCGCAGAGAAGATGGTGAATTACTAACAGGGAGAAGAGAAAAGGCAGAACTACTTAACACCTTCTTTCCCTCAGTTTTTTCCCAGAAGGATACAAGCACTCAACCTGGCGGTTGGGGAGCAGGTGAGGAAGCAGGGGAAATGAGGCACATAATAGGTAGAGAGGTGGTACAGGAATACCTGGCCACACCGGATGAATTCAAGTCTCCAGGACCAGATGAATTGCATCCTAGGATATTAAAAGAGCTGGCAGAGGTCATTTCAGAACCGCTTGCTATAATCTTTGAGAAATCTTGGAGGACAGGAGAAGTTCCAGCAGACTGGAAGAGGGCAAATGTTGTCCCCAACTTCAAGAAGGAAAAAAGAGGACCCAAATAATTATTGCCCAGTCAGCCTGACATCAGTACCCAGAAAGATCCTGGAGTAGATCATTAAGCAGTCAGTTTCTAATTACTTAGAAAGCAATGCGGTAATCACAAGAAGTCAACATGGATTTCTCAAAAATAAGTCATGCCAGACTAATCTTATCTCTTTTTATGATAGAGTTACTAGTCTGATAGATGAAAGGAATGCTGTGGATGTAGCATATCTCGATTTCAGTAAGGCCTTTGACAAAGTACCCCATGACATTCTTGCAAAGAAACTAGTAAAATGTGGGCTGGACAGGGCTACTGTTAGTTGGATTTGTAACTGGTTAACTGACCGAACCCAAAGAGTGATCACGAATGGCTGCTTTTCATCCTGGAGAGAAGTGACTAGTGGGGTGCCACAGGGTTCTGTCCTGGGCCCAGTGCTGTTCAATATCTTAATCAATGACTTGGATGAAGGAATAGAGGGCATGCTCATCAAATCTGCAGATGACACCAAATTGGGAGGGGTTGCTAATATGCCAGAGGACAGGATCAAAATTCAAAATGACCTGGATAGCTTGGAGAGCTGGGCCAAGGCTAACAAAATGAAATTCAACAGAGAGAAGGGTAAGGTCCTATTCTTAGGTAGAAAAAATGGAATACAGAAATATAGGATGGGGGACACATGGCTGGATAGCAGTACATGCGAAAGGGATCTAGGAGTCTTAATAGATCACAAGCTGAACATGAGTCAGCAGTGCGATACGGCAGCCAAGAAAGCCAATGCAATTCTTGGCTGCATCAATAGGTGTATGGTGTCTAGATCAAGGGAGGTACTGGTACCACTCTACTCTGCTTTGGTTAGACCTCATCTTGAATACTGTGTCCAGTTCTGGGCACCCCAATTCAAGAAGGACATGGTCAAGCTGGAGCAAATCCAGAGGAGCGCGACCAAAATGGTGAGAGGCCTGGAAGCCTTGCCTTATGAGGACAGACTTAGAGAGCTGGGTATGTTTAGTCTGCAGAAGAGAAGGTTAAGAGGGGACATGATAGCCATGTTTAAATATTTGAAGGGATGCCATATAGAGGAGGGAGTGGGCTTGTTTACTGCTGCTCCAGAGACCAGGACAAGGAGCAATGGATTCAAGCTGCAGGAAAGGAGATTCCACCTGAACCTCAGGAAGAACTTCCTGACGGTCAGGGTTGTCCGGCAGTGGAATATGCTGCTTCGGAGTGTGGTGGAATCTCCTTCTTTGGAGGTTTTTAAGCAGAGGCTGGATGGCCATCTGTCGGGAGTGCTTTGAGGGTGTTCCTGCATGGCAGGGGGTTGGACTGGATGGCCCGTGTGGTCTCTTCCAACTCTACATTTCTATGATTCTATGAAATGTGTTATGAGTTAGAAAGACCAAGGGAGTGACATCCTTTGTCCTTGCCATAAAACACAACTGTTTGGATCTGAGGATCTGACAGCCCCATACCAGCAAGCTGTTCATTTCTTTTTCTTTTCTTTTTTTTTAAGAAAAAAACTCTTGAACCTTTGGAGTTATGAAAGTGAAGAATTTTTCTAATTTACATGGAACAACACCTCTCCAGTCACTTCTTTCTACAAATAAGAGCCAAGCAAGGGATGTTAACTTTGAAAGGAATGAATTAATTTGTTATAAACTATTCAAAGGAAAAATGGAAGTTGATCTTTTTTTTCTTTTTTCTTTTTCTCTACTTTTAAATTTTTAGTTCATGTATTGTAATACCTCATGTTTTCTTTATGTTATTGTTTTTCTTTTTTGCTTATGTATCTGTAGCATTTTAGTGTTTTTAGAAATTATTCATAAAACTATCTTTTTTAAAAAAAATGTGTGGGTTTGTTTGTTTTTTTCTGATGCTGTTTTGACGTTCACCAAACAGTTCTGGATGACCAACCACATGAACACTTCATTTTACCAAAACAGTAACTTCTTTCTAGTCCCAGAACTTCTACACACTTTCTTTTCTGCAACTGTTCTTAGTTTCTTGAAATTTTTCAGTGAGTTTTAGTCTTTGCATTGATACACATTCCTCACCTATCTTTCTTAACATCTACCACAGAAAATCCTTCAATCTACTGGCAAAAATGGAATACTGTATTTCAATTATTAATTTGCTGCTACAGAAAGTACTGAACTCACTGCAGATAGAAAGGTTACCATTATTTTACTTTGCTCCTGAAATAGAGCAGGAAGCATGTGAAAGACAGTCTGTTTAATCCTTCCCCACACCTCATCTGAATCTGTACCAAGCTCTCAAACTAGATATCATTATTGTCAATTCTGATGCCTTAAAGCACATGTGTCAAACACAAGGCCTGTGGGCCGAATCTGGCCTGCCAGGCCATTTCATGTGGCTGTCACACGTCTCCCACAGCTGCAGCACTCCCCCCTCCAAGTGAGCCTGATCCCCACATTGTGGGCCCCCGGTTGCCAGTAATCTGAAGAGGGCCCCCGGCTACCAGTATCCTGAAGAGGGGCCCAGCAGCCAGCACTCGTGATCTACTTCTACTTCTGACTGCTCCTCTGTCCAAGTCTCAGTGTCAGTGCATTACCAAGGGTTACCATGGCAATGCTCTACACAGCTCGCAAGAGTTGGACAGAGGTAAATTGCGAGTGCTTGCTGCTGGGCCCCTCTTCAGGATACCGGCAGCCGGGGGCCCACAATGTGGGGATCGGGCTCACCAGGTACAGAGAGAGGCGTGGGGGCAGAAAAGCCACAGGGGAGGCGGGAAGCAGAAAGAGGCATAGCTAATATTTGTCTGATGATTAAAAAAAATAACTTTCTGTTTTCAAAGCTCACTTCTCAATAAATTATACAATAGTTGTACACTTGAATATCTCCTTGCCATTGTTTTTCCTAGACTTCTAGTTTCAGAGCTATTTATTACTAAGACCAGTAATAATTGAATGCAGAGGCATTTATTTAATATGATAAAAGAGTAGATACATTTATATAGTCTTACAGATACACATGGCCCTTTGAGGGCAACCATAATGCTGATATGGCCCAAGATGAATTTGAGTTTGACACCCCTGCCTTAAATAAATCACTATTTGGTGATATAGATTGGTGGAATGGGTCAGGGAGGTAGCCAGCTGTTCAACGCACTACAAAATTACTCTACTCTCATTCTGGACACAGGCAAGGCAAAGGTCCTTTGGAACTCCTGTATAAAATAACAGCAGAATCTTCTTTGGACTTTAAAACAGACTTTACAGTTGAAGCCACTGAGGACAACTTAAGGAGGAAGATATGATAAGTAACATGACAATTTACAAACCTATACCCCAACAAGCAAAGTATTCCAGGAAAGGAACCGAAAGAAATCTAACTAGATCAGAGAAGCAAAAGAATGCCTGAGGTGTGATATGTCATCCAAGAACTACTACAAGAATGAAAACATTTAGCCCATGTAGGGCAAAATCAAGAATCTTCTGTGATCAACTGTGAAAATAGTCAAAATAAGAGTATACAGCAAAGGACACATTAATATGGGAAGAAGACAGACAATCAGCTTATATTATACAGATTCTACAGTAACTTGTTACAAATTTGTCTCTCAGCTGAATTTAAATCCCCAGTGTGAAACGGGTCTAGGAACATACAAACCTACCTTAGCCATACATTTGGCACAAGTGGCTCTGCTTTAATATCTGTCACTAGACTGGATGGTATAAAGACAAGGCTCTTTGGCTGGCTGGCAAACAAGATGTTGGAATTACCTCCCTGGACAACAGTTGCTACAACCTCTTTTCTCCCAAAGGTCAGGCTGCAGTCCATGGCAACTGAACACAAAGTCTTCATTAGCCATTGATTAGACTTTTACTCTTTGGAAGGTTTTCTTCTGAAGTTTTTTTTTTAAATTCTGTACACCTTGAAACACTCCTGAACCTGCTGATGCCTTCCTCTTTTAAAAAGGTGGTAGTGTTTTAGCAACATATGGACCACCACTTAGAGAACTGCATTTACTATTAATAGGTATGTAGACAATGCAAATGCTACTCACCACATGAAGAATTTTGTTCTCTGTTTCATATACTGTGCAGTCCTAAAACACACAAAATTAACAGAGATTCATTTAAGTAAATAAAATTCTATATATGACTTGTTTTTCTAAAGCCTAAGAGGTATAGATACTTACAAGTGGAAAAGTGAATGCTATATTCAGACATTCTTTATGAATCCTGATCATGGCTCATTTTCCTCTACAGTCATAAATATATAATAACAATGTCTACAATTCCTCCCCATAAACTATCCCATTGAATGCATTTTCCCTTCTGATCTGCCTTATTATTCTAGAAATGTCATTCAATTCCCTGCTGTTGTTGCTTAATAAACAGAAGTCTTTTATTCTCTTCATATTGCACCCTCAAACAATTTCTCCTCTACTATAGTGTTTTTTGTAAGAATCCAAAGAAGAAAGGTGCTAGAAATTGGCATTGGGGACTGCTCCAGTGGTAGTTCTACATGTGTATTTCACCTCTGTTAAAGAATCTGTTTGCTGAAATAGTTGGTAAAAAATATCACGTTTCACAACAAAAATTTTGCCTAGAAGAATAAATTTCAGTACTGTTTTATTTTAAACACTTTATCCCTATTTTCTGATCACATATACCAAAATATTAAATTATACTAATTCTTTATACTGTGCAATCTTTTTGATGCCAAATAAGAATGCCATTTATTATGAGCATGACATTTAAGATATGGATTGAAGACTTTATAAAAAAGGAGAAAAACAGCTAGCTAAAATACTGTTGCATAACCCTCATTTCTACATGCAAAAAAAAATCAATACATACATATTTACTTTTATTTCAGTGAATGCAATGGAAATTTGTTCCTAAGTAAACCTGTGTAGGATCGCACTGTTACATGCAAACCTGAATGATTTCTGTTATCCAACAGCTAGCTTAGTAGCTTTAATGCTGCATCAAAACATGCCGTGAAAGAGGTAGAGAATTTATATAGACCAGGACTGTGAATATCATTTAAAATTAATAAATAATGACATAAATGTTTGAGCAGGTTGTGTTGTAACTGTTAAATCAGTTAGTATTTATGGAAAAAATCTGGCAATGCCCTCTCAATTAAAATTATATAGCATTATTATTAACACTTACAGCTCACTTTTAACCATTCAAGTCCTGAAGACATTTTATGAATGTTATCTATTAGGACTAGTAAAGTGTTACTGTGCTGGTCTAAGCACCACAGCACTAGCAGAAGGCTAGTTTTATACTATTTTTTGCTTGTGCAATCCAAAGTCACTATCTATGGCCCTATCTGCACCTTACGTTTTCGCGGAGGTGGGGGGCGACGTTTGCGCAAGCAGCCTCATGCTCACATCCCTTCTGCTTCCTCACCGCCGCCCCTGCCCTGCCCCTTCCTTCTGCAGTGCAGCCTGGGAGCTGTAGGCTGCGCTGGGGAGGATGCACGACCGCACAGCATTTTCGGCTTAAGGCGGTCCACGTCAGGCCCTTGAGTGTCGCGTAAATGGGAGTGCGTCATGCAGATTGCTCCTCCCATTTACGCAATGCTCAAGGGGCCCTCTCGCTTTAGAAATGGCGTGCGAAAAGGGTGTATGTCTTTTTATAAAGGAGGACAGGAGCTGTGCTGAAATTTTCTTGCAGGTAAAAATGAGAGTTATGCTGCAGCTGCTACAGAACATCTTGCCAGTTGCACACTAACATGCAGATGTGCTACTGCTTGCTCAAAATCTGATTCTGCTATCATTCCATTTTTCTTAACCAACAGCACTTTCAATTTAAGCTCATTTATCCCTGGATAATTCAATTTACCTCTGGATAAATTAAGCAGAATTATCCTAAATATTTTTATTTCCAAATCTAAATATTTATAAATATAAATATATAAATATAGCAACAGTTTAGTATACAGTTCTAGGTAGTTAAAGACCCACTAAAATTTAATTCTATATTCAATAATGGTCAATGTCTTAAACATCTTTAAATAACCAAGAATAAAGAACTATATCATGGATGTAAAAGCATGGGGGTTGGGGGGGAGGCAGGAGCCATTTCTAAATAACTGGGGCAACTGACAACTACAACAAGAAAAAAAATGCTTATAATGTGATTAACAATTTGCCCATTTGTCTAGAATGCTAGATTTGACATATCAAGAGTT